>CM074735.1:38027637-38350606 GCA_037367245.1 Phrynocephalus guinanensis | reverse complement strand
CTTTGAATGCATCATGGGAAGGCAGGGTTCTCTGGAAAAAACAAGAATGCTGGGGAAAGGTAGAAGGCATCAGGAAAAGAGAAAGACCAAATGTGAGATGGATAAAGGAAGCCACAACCTTTCATTTGCAAGAACTGAGCAAGGCTGTTGGGGACAGGACATTTTGGGGGGTTCACTTACCAATAGGGCCATCATAACTCACAGGTGACTTGACAGCATGTAACCGCATGTTGCAGTTGTACTTTTGCAAATCAAGAAGATCCCAGATATATTGGCCAACAGCTCCCTTTGGTGTACAGGTGATGCTGTTATGTCTGCCTAACAACCCACACTTAAGAGAATGAACTTTCTACTGGCACAAAGGGTGCTAAGGAATATTTAGAAGGGCACACCTCCTGTTGAGATTAGTTAGAAACAACAGCAAAAAGATCTCTGGTGTCTTTAATAGTTGCCTGGCAGACAGGATTTTGGCATGTGTAGCTCTTCACACCACCTGATATAAAAATGAATAAAATGGTAGGAGAAAATTACCATCCACACAACCCAGGTAGTTGTTAGAGGAGCTTTGCCTCCTAACAGGTGCCATGGAAATATGAAATTACTGCAATTCATTTTTCAAGGGTTTCATCTGTATCTTCTCCTTGGTTTGGATGGTGGTGATGGTTAGTAGACTCCCAACTACCATGTTCCTCTTATTTTTCACCAAAGCCCTTTAATTGGGATACTTTAAAATGGGGCAGCCAGGCCTATCCTTCTCGTAGTAAGAGATCAGCCCCTTAGATAGGCAGGCCCTAAGATCAACACTAGCATCCTGAATTGGAGTCAGAAGGTTCCTAGTGACCAATGTGGGTCTTTCAATATTGGAGTGACATGTTCTGAGGATGTCTGTGAAGATTCTCAGTCATCCAGGTGAGTTTATCTGGAAGTTGAATCATGGCTACTGGACTTCTTTTTTTAAGAGATAGAAACGTTTTGCTGTTCATCCAAATAGCTTTTTGTTGTTGTTGTTTTGAAGTTGTTTGGATGAACAGCGAAATGTTTCTATCTCTCAAAAAACGAACTCCAGTAGCCATGACTCAACTTCCAGATGTTCTGAGGACTGTTCTCGAATTTTGGATACATGTTTTGCTTTATTTTTAAATAAAGTAAAAGTAAAAGTAATTGGCCAACTTCAGGCTTCTGGGATCAACTTGATTCCAACACAGATCTGGCAGCTGACATGTTGAAATTGACTTAGGAGTGCTTTATTTAAAAAATTCTTCATGCAGAAGCAGATCCTTTTAAAACGAGATTTTGTTTTTAAAATACTGTATAAGAATGCAACAGTTGTCAAAGAAATAATAGGATTCAGGATGTCCCACAGTAAAGAAGAATACAATTAAAATGCAAAAGAAGTATTGCCTGTTAAAAAAGTTAAATTTGAAGTCTTTTTAAAAGCCTATTAGAAAGAGTTTAGAAACATTTTCAAGAAATAAATAGTACCCAATGGTATGAGGATTCATCTTCAGCAGCAGATAAATCATCATAAGAACATAGGAAGAACCATGCTGGATCAGGCCAAAGGCCCATCTAATCGAGCTTCCTGCATCTCACAGTGGCCCCACCAGATGCCTCTGGGGGCACACAAGACTAGATGTCTGTCTCCTGATACCACTCCCCTGCATATGGTCCTTGAAGTACCCTGTTTTTAAGCCTGGTGATTACACATCTCCATTATGGTTTGTAACCTGTGATGGACTTCTCTTCCAGGAATCTGTCCAATCCCTTTTGAAGGCATCCAAGCCAGATGCCATCACCACATCCTGTGGCAGGGAGTTCCACAGACTAATAACGTGCTGGGTGAAAAAATATTTTCTTTTGTCTGTTCTTACTCTCCCAACCCTCAAAGACCTGTTGTCTGTCTGTAGCCAAAGGACATTGGTAGCAGTGAACGCAGCGTGTACAATGGAACTGGGGAGACCTTAGCAGCAAATATGGATGCTTGGACATCAGGTCTACCTGAAGTGGACAAATAGAAAATCCAGAACTGCTGGATAGCTCAGTGGTTTAGGTATCTGGCTGCAGAGACAGAGGTTGAAAGTTTGAATCACCACCGCTCCTCCTTGGTAGGGGCTGGATTCAGAGATCCATAGGGTCCCCTCCAGTTCTGCAGTTCAAAGTGGGTATTGTATATTATTTTAAAAGGCTGGCACGTTTCATCATCACCATCAAGTTGTCCTGCCAGGCATAGGCAAAGCTGGACAAGTTGTTTTGCAATCCAAGGCAGAAAAGTTCCAGAAACATTTTTTTTCCTGGCAACAACCAAAACAATAAAATAATTTTTTTTAAAGTAAATTTTGCTGCCATTTTGTGAAAGTGCATTGATTGAGGCAACTGTGGATGTGATCAGACAAGGGTTTGTTTGAGCTGCTGAGGAAACAGTACCTCAGTTCTATTTGTGGAAAGCACAAAATATAATTTCTGGAGCAAACCAGCACATCCGCAGAGGATCCTTCTCCACACTGTTATGGGTCTCTTTCATGGCTTCTACCATTTTGGTGCAAGTAGGACTGTTCCTCTTTGGTTTGTTTCCAGAGCATGGAATTAACCAAAGCGGGCTTTGAAGATATCAGATTTGCCTGCAGCCATCAATTTGCCAATGTCATGAAGTGGTTTAAGAAGAAAGGTTAGCCATGTCATAAAATTTGGAAATTAAACACTTCCTGTGCTCTGTAGAGCACTGTGCTATATGACAGTGCTGCTCTTTTGCATCACTTTGTAGAAAGAAAGAAAGAAAGAAAGAAAGAAAGAAAGAAAGAAAGAAAGAAAGAAAGAAATCTTCCTCCCCAAGGCAGAAGGAGACAGAAGAGGGCAAGGACGGGGGATTTTTTTATTTGTTTTCAGGAGCAAATAAGGTCACTTGAACTGTGTATGTCATTTGGATACAAAGATCACACCAAATGACATACTGGACCTCAGCCCTAACCCCAAGTGACCCTGTTTAGACTTCATCAGACTGCTCCAAACTGCTCTAAAGGAAGCCATGTGTACAAGCCCATGCATATTGCTCTGTCTTATGCCAGGACCATTACAGTGGGAAGAAGCATTGAGATTTGATGCAAGGAACCTCAGCATTACCTTAGATTGGCCCAAGAAGAACAGCTAAACATAACTAGGAAACTGGGCATGAAGTACTGGTATGTTTTAATGAAACAGAAAAAATGTCCGAATCTCCCTCTTGGATAGGCTGATCTTTAGAAATACGTTTGAAGGCGGATTTGGTGAACCAGAAGGACGTACAAAAAAAACTAGCTATTCGTGGCTGCCTGTAATTAATCTCATGAGGTCAACAGGAAGGCAATTGAACAAACTGGTGCACCTGACTGTTCTGTTATATTTAACATGCAATGTAGTCTGCCTTTGCCATTTGTGTAACCCTGAAGATGGCATGATGGTTATACATGCCAAAAGCTTGATCTTTTAAAGTGTATTAAGGGTTTCTTTAAAAGTTTTTTTTACTTGAATAAGCTAAACTTGTGAAAAGTTTCGTAGATCTTTTCAGTCTGTTGTCTGGTATTGGTCTACCTCTGTTTTGGCATGCTCCAAGAAAGTAGGGAAGCTTTTAAAAAAATAAATATTGTGGAGCTGAGCTAAAAATATAGGTGGTGGGTGAGTGGGAGTTGAAGGGGTGCGATACATCTGTGTCTATATGTCCTGTTTCTTTGCTGGACTAATAGTGTTTTTGTTAACTCAGTGACTGCTCTCAGGCATTGCCTCTGGGTACATTTTGGAATTAGATTCCTCAGAGTGCTTGAATAGCAGAGAACAATTTAAATCCGGAGAGAGAAACTCAACCCATCCTCAAATCCAGGTCTTTTCTTGTGATCCAAAATCTATTATCCTAAACATACATGAGAAGCTACAGATTGCTTTCATTTGTTTAGCCCTTTAAAATATATGGTTTAAGATAGGAATGAGGACAGACACTAGTTTCCCTTATTGGTCTGACCATGATTGAAGGAAGTACCATAGGTTGCCTGTCAAGGTTGTTAACTGTGATCAGGCAGTGCCACCTAGTGTTGCAATGTAATCATGTCACTTTTTAAAGTTTTTTTTGTGTAGTGCTTCCTGAGAGGAATTATCTGGCAGAGCATATTTCCCTCAGATCAGCAAATGCCTGTCCCACAAGAACTTCCCAGGTGCTTGTGCTTTGGGCAGCTACTTCTGGAGAAGCCCAGAAAGCATCTACAGTGGAACCTTGACTTGCATACTGCTTGACTTGCATCATATTTGACTTGCAGCAAGAAGGGGCCTGTTTGACTTGAGTCGCAGGCTTTGACTTACATCTCGGAGCCCCGGCGCAAGGCACCGGAATTGGGCGGCAGCCACAACCCAGCATCGCGGCTGCCGCCTTCAAACTGCTCCTGCCTTCTTCCCCTCCTCCGGCAGCAGCGGCTTCGGCGAGGCCAGCTCAGAGCACCTGGAGCTGGTCCTCGGCCCCACCGAAGCTGCCGCTGCTGCAGGAGGAGAAGAAGGGCCGGGAGCTCGGGACTGGCCTCGCTGGTTAGACAGTCGGCTCAGTCTTGTAAAAAATCTGGCTGCAGAAGTCTGGTTCACAATGGAAGCATTTTAGTTGGGGAGCTGTACAGTTGTGGGACTCTAATGGTAAGCATAGAGTTGTTCAGAACTTGGAACGTCAGGTTAAAAATCAGTAAAACTTAAATGTTAGACATTGTTGCTATGAACATTAAAAAGTGGAGGCATATAACTTGTGGACTATAATTCCACTGCCTCCTCCTCTCTTTGAAGAGACATTCCAGTTACATCCCCAGAAGGAATCTCCTATCCCAGTCAATTTTGTGTTAAATTGCTGTTTTCGGGGGTCTTTTTCATCATCTGGAACGGATTAAGCTGCTTTCCCATTACTTTCTATGGGAAACGTTCGTTTGACTTAAGTCATGTTTGACTTAAGTCTAGACCACTGGAACGGATTAATGACGTAAGTCAAGGTTCCACTGTACTCGAAATCGGGCTTTCTCAGTGGCTGCGCCTTCACTTTGGAACTCGATTCCCAGCCAGGTCCGCCTGGCACAATTTCTGTTCACTTTTAGGAAAGCCTTGAAGACCTGGCTTTTCCAAGAGGCCTTTAGATGATTTTTGCTGCTGTTGTCTTTTGAACTGTTTTGCCCGGATGCCAATACTATCATCTTTGTTTGTTTATTGCTTCTTTTTGCTATGGTTTTATTGTTTGCTACTTATCTTTTATTATGCCCTTTGTTTACCCTACTTTGCCTGTGTTCGCCACCTTAAGTTGTTTTATACAAGCCAGTGGTATAAATTTTTTAAATAAAATAAAGTAAAAAGTAATTGGCCAACTTCAGGCTTCTGGGATCAACTTGATTCCTACAGAGATCTGGTAGCTGACACGGTGAAATTGACCTTAGGCATGCTTTATTAAAGAATTCTTCATGCAGAAGCAGATCCTTTTAAAGTATATTTTATTTTTTAAATATAAGAATGTAACAGTTGTCAAAGAAATAATGCACAGCTAGTCAACTAGACCCTACTGATTTCTAGGCAGAGTATTAAAAACATTTATTTTCTTGGCTATAATTTCCAGAGTCAAGGTATAGGCACTGTAATTTTTCCTGTTCCCTGAGTACATGGAACATTTTTGGTTAAATCTCCAGAGAAATATGTCTGTGGAGATTCTCAGTCATCCAGGTGGCCTATAAAGGTACTGCCTGTAGCCTATTCAGTCATTCAGTTATCCAGGAGTTGAATCATAGCAGCTGGACTTCTTGTTGGATGGAAATGTTTCGCTACTCATCCAAGTAGCTTCTTCGCTCTGAGTCTTCCTACCAACCTTCCTCAGACTGAAGAAGCTACTTGGATGAGTAGCGAAACACTTCAACTCAACAAGAAAGGAAGTCAATTTGCCATCACTCAATTACCAGACCACCAGAACAAGTGACACAAGTTAACAATAAATGTGTTATACTCATTAGGACAGGGGTTCACAACCTGTGGGGGTCACAAAGAAAGAGAGCAGCACTGTTTGAGGCCTAACTCTCTGAAATAAGACCCAGATTTGGACAAATCTGATTCTTTGGGCAGCAGCAGTAGCAGTTGTCATCTGGGAAGTATCAGGCAGTTTTCTCTAGGGCAGTGATACTGGAAACACCACACCTGCAGGGATGGTCTTAAATTATTTTTGTAGATGGATATGCCAAATCTACCAGCAGAAAACAACCAATGGTGGGCCAGAGAACCATGGAGGTTCACAGGTTACTTGGCTATTGTAAAAGGGGCTCGCTCACAGTTCAAAAAGGTTGGGAAGCACAGCTTTTGAGTGCACTATCTCTAAATTAGGTGTATGCTTTTCAGGAAATGTGCTTTGCAACAAATGACCTAAATATCTCATTTGTTAAATGAAAAATATATGACTTGTGCTTTGCTCAAAAATATATGACTCATGCTTCACATAATATATAATTATATAATATATAATTATAATTAAATATATAATTATAATTATATAATATATTACTCGTGAGAAGCGTTCCACTACTCATCCAAATCTGTGCTTTGGCTCTGTTTTCCAGTCTCTGTGAGGTTATGTAGGGGATTTGGAGCTTTTTGATCATAGCACAGATATGGTGTGATCCAAGTTATGACCCATGGCTTCTAATAGCAATTTATAAACAATAAATCATTCTGGCTTATGGTGACCTTTCTGGGAGTTTCCTAAGTACCAAGTACTCAGAAGTGGTTTACCATTGCCTTCCTTTGGGACATTCATGGACTGGGCAGCTTGCCCCGGGCCACATCAGCTGAGTCTTTTCTTGAGAAACACAGTGGGGAATTGAACTCCTTGACCCCTGGCCTAGCGGGGTTTTTGTGTGTGTGTGTGAAAGTTGAGTGCATCTGGACACAAAGCATGCAGTTCTGAAAGAATATCATGTAGTTCATAATGTGAGCCATCCATGGGGTCGGCTGATACAAAAAGAGTTACCCCCATGGGAAAGGTAAAAGGAGTGGGCCGGTCTTCTTTACAACTCTTGGGGTGCAGAGACAAATAATCCTAAATTTGGTTACAGAAGACCCCACTTCCATCTGAGGAGAGGTGTGTGCTGGTGGTACTTAGCACCTATTATGGAACAAGTCCCAGGTGCTCTCAGCCCCTAACAAAGTGAAGCCACAAACAGTTCACCTTCTAAGAAGCCTGGCTGTAGACTTTTGTAGATTAATGAGTGATTGCCTAGAAAGATAGGGAGAGGGAGCTCTCTAAATCTACCTGGATGTATTTCTACCACACCTTCCCTAACTCAGGTTAGATGTGTTGGTGCTTTAACTTGCAGGAAGCACCCCAAGGCCTGACCAAGGTTTGCTGTCAGTAGCAGAAAAGGAGGCTTCGGGGTCACTGGTCACGAACAGTGTTATGCCTTCCTTCAGTGAACATCCTCAGTGAACACCCTTGGCCCATCATTTTCTGTGCAAGCCATCTGACATGCGTTATCACTCAGCATTCATAAAACTGCTTGCAAAGACCTGACCAAATAGGACTTTGCTTGGATCATGACTTTCTAGCTGGTGCTGCAGATAAAACCAAGATTGCTCTGAGATAGCAGAAGGGTGTAAACCAAGACAGAGCGGGGACAGGCAACTCGAGTGGAGCATTACAGGGCTTCTCCCCTATGCCTTCCATTTTCCTCTCCAGGTGACACATTAAATGAGAAGCCTCTGGATTTTCTTCTGCTCATCTGAAGTGGTTTAACATCCCGGAATGGAGCTCGGAGCTGTTCAGGATGTTGTTACTCAACTGAACATCCATGGCCCAACTTTGGCTTTCCAGAACATCAGTTACTATGTCACCACATTCTGCTCAAATCCTTTCAAAGGAAGAGAAGAAAAAGAAGTTCTCCGGGATGTCAGGTAGACCACTTCTTGTTGTTGTTGTTGTTGTTGTTGTTGTTGTTGTTGTTGTTGTTGTTGTTGTTGTTGTTGTTGTTGTTGTTGTTGTTTATTTCTATCACGTTGATTATTAAGTGCAACCAAGTCAATTCTGACCTAAAGCAACCCATCTCCAGGTATGGAGCACTCAGTAGTGGTTGACCGGTCCCTTCTTCTTGAGGTGCTCAAGGGCTGTGCATCTTTCCCAAGGTTACACAGGCCATCTGTCAGGAAGCACAATAGGGAATTGATCTCCCAGTAGCCTCTCTCATAGAATTATTCATCCACACAATTATAAGACTATTTGTATTTAACTACATTGAGTCAGATGTAAAGTAGCAGCGTATACTCAAAGGTATAACAGGCACGATGGGTATGGAATGGGCAGAAGCCTCTTGTGCCGGCACAACTGCCCTTGTGTCAGCCAAACCCACCACTGCTGACTGGGTTCAGATCTGCCAATGCATCTGTTTTTCTAGATGAGATCAGCTGGTAGAAGAGCCAGAATGTGGGCAGAGAAGAGGAGGAAACAAATTCCACCAGGTCCAAAGTCCTCTTAGAAATGTAAAATTTCTAGAAATCTTGAAGCAATGGGGGGTGGGAAAACTGGGAAGAAACAGGTTTATTTTATTTTCCCCAAAGTATCTGGAAATTTGACGTCTGTTGCCCAGACTCACATCCGCTATGCAAGGACTAAGCTGGGCCAAGACAAGGGTAGACCTAAGCAATTCCCAACATCCCTGTATGTGAAGGAGTTTGGATTCAACACAGCCAATCCAAAGACATAGTAACTAGCTAGGATGATACCGTAAGGGGACTGAAATATGGTGAACAGAACCTGAATCCAGACCATTACATGAGGCTGGCATAGAGAGGAACACGTGTAACACATCATCTAGTTCCAATTCGTAAGGCCTGGTATATTCCTTTTGAAGGGTTAGTGCACTGGTCTTAGCACTATCTTTTTGAGAGTGACAGGTAGGTCATTAAAGTTACTTTTGAACTAATACTTAATTTTGGTAAAAACTTACAAAATATTAAGTAAGCAAAAAGTCCCCTCAAATGACACACATCCAAAATATACTGCAAGTAAGAAGAACCAAAAGAAATAAGGTGATCACGGCAGTCATGTTGTTTTGGAGAAGGAACATGGAAAAGGTTATAGGTTGCCACTACTGCAGTGGTATCCAATCTTCAGCCCTCCAGATGTTTTGGAGCGCAACTCCCACAGTCCTTTGTCATTGGCAATATAAGTTTGGAATTCTGGGAGTTGTGGTCCATCCATATCATCTGGAGGGCCAAAGTTTGGACACCCCTGCAGTGATGTATCATGACTGCTTGTCATGGGTCCCTTTCAAGCTTTGTAGATGTCATCGCTTGCACTCTAAGGCAGACAGATCATATGGGAAGGCTGGTGAAAAATTTAACTACCCCACCAGTGGGATATCCATTGCACTCCTGCTGACAGATAAAGGGACACCCCCTTCCCCGCCTTTGTGTGTTGCATCATTACAGTCGTGACCGACCCTTCGTGACCCCATGTCCATGGGGTTTTCTTGGCAGGAATACTGGAGTGGTTTGCCAATTCCTACTCCAGGCACCTACAGCACCTGGTATTCCCTGGTGGTCTCCCATCCAAGTACTAACCAGGGCCGACCCTGCTTAGCTTCTGAAATCAGGCAAGATCGGGTGTGCTTATTTTAAATCCATGCAAATATAGAACTTTATCAGCCAATTAGGTTGGTCCACTCCTGTTTCTGGTTATCAGATGACCTGATTGCTGTAGGGAACCATTCTGTCCCCAGAGGTCCCCTGCCTCCACCTTCTTCAGCCCTTGTCAGGGGCTTCTCCTTTTTTTCTTTTTTTTTCTTTTTTCTTTTTTGATATGGATAGATATGCCCTTGTTTGGTCCCTTTCAACTGTATGCAATTGCTGGGAATGGAACAAAACCATGCCTTGCTGCTGTCAAAACTCTGTCAATTGAAAGGTTTGGGGAGTGGCTGAATAAGCATGCCCTCTAGGAGATTGGCAAATTGAACACTTCCCTTGCACCTCTTTACCGGAGCAGGAGAAGTGAAATATTAGTAGTAGTGGCGGTGAGCTGAATCACTAAGATGAAATTTTTAAGTATTTGATTTCCTCACTTTTGTGTGCATTGCCCATTGAAACCACATCTGCAGTCAGTTTCTTGATCAGCAGCGCACACAAAGCAAAGAAAAAATGTTCTATTTAATCTAAGTGATTCAGCACATCAGCAGTGGTTGAGCAGAGGCAAAGATAATAATTGCACTTCCTCTGCCCAGCTGCCCAGCAGCAGGGGAAGGACTGTATTCAGTTTACCTATATCACAAAGTGACTCATTTATTTAGTCACTTCATGATGCCATAAGCTAATAGCAGAGGGAGCCAGACTAAACAGGGTTCCTTGAGGTAGGTATGCCATTTGGATGCAAGGATTGCACCAAATGGTACATACAGTATAACTCTTCCCTCCCCGACCTCAGGCAGCCCTATTGAGACTGCACCAGCCCGCTCCAAAAGGGCCAATGTAGGTGCAACAATGTGAATTTCATTTACTGTAGTTTAGTTCTAAGCATTATATGACATGGTCTGATTTTACCAATCTCTGTTTAGGACCTGCCAATGTGTATCTTTTTCTTTCTTTCTCCAGCGGCATTATGAAACCTGGTATGAATGCCATTTTGGGTCCAACTGGAAGTGGGAAAACCTCGTAAGTCCTACTCTGCACTACCCTTTGGGATCCCTATCCAGAGAACCCCACTGCTGCTCTCTGTGCTTAGGAGGTTCCTGCTCTCAGCTATCCTTCCTGGCAGTCTTCGCCAACTACTCAGAGCACATGTTGAGAACCCCTGCACATGGCTGGTACTCCACTCCCAATTGTACAGTGCAGTTGCACTGCTGTAGACCAGTGGCCCCCAGAGGTTCTGCCTTCATCACTATCTGCATTGGCCAGGTTTCCTGGGATTTGTAATCCAAGAACATCTGGGGACCCAAGAACCTCTACTGTAGATCAATCCATATGCAGGTTCTGAATAGGTAGAATGATGTGACTTCATCGGGAAGCAGACTTCAGTGCCATGAAAGGCAAACAGTGGCTAGTCATCTGGCGTTTTAGGAAAGTATTTTCACTGCTGTGATGGAGGAGAAGAAATTTGTGAGGTTTCTGCCTCGGTGCTAAAAAGAATCGATTTGCCCATTGACAGTGTTTTCACCATTGGTGGTTGTATCCAAGGTGCCAACATATTGCAGGCTGGCCCCATGGTGTAGCTGAAGCCTCTCCTGCATTTGGCTGGCTTAAGTAGTGAGGTGAGGACCCCTGACCTTCCCCTTGGCCAGAAGGATTCTTAGACCAAGTTCATTGCCTAGTTTATTGACATTACCCAGTAACCTTTGCTGACTGTAGGAACAAAGGATATTACCAGTAAATAAAATATGTCAGCTCCAGTAACATGGGCTAGTGTGGAAGCAATCATGGCATTACCCAAATATCTTCCATTCTAGAATCATATCCTCAAGCGTTGTGTGCTTCTCTCAATTGATAGCTGTATGACAAACATGATTCTGGTGACAAGAGCCAACAGTGTCAAGACTTGATACCATTAGTTCCAAACTGAGAACCTTCCTTCCCCTTGTCCTTTAACATGGCAGCATAACAGATTGTTTTGCCTCCCTCATATTTTGCTCTATGAGGTCTTTCTGCAGTATCTTGCATTGTAGCTGTCATGTCCAGAAAGATTGCTTATTTGTTTATTTTACCTTAAATATTTTTTACCACACCTTTCTCCTTGGAAAAGGACCCCGAGGCAGCTTACAACACTGAGGGACAATATCCAGAGTTAAGAACAATGAATTTGAAGAGGCATCTTACATAACTTTAAAAAAAGGCAGTATTCAAATAAAGAAGAATAAAAATTACGGGGAGGAGGGAATGCCACTCTGAGAGATGGAAAACTAAAAAAACTAAAAATGGGGGTGGGGGGTAGTAGTACTTAAAATTCAGTCCAAACAGTCCATCTAAAACTCACATAACTGACAGCCAGTCCTTCAGCGAAGGCTTGCCTGAAGAGAAAGATCTTTGCTTGGCTGGAGAAGGACAGCGAAGATGGGGCCAGCCTGGCCTCCTGTGGGAGGGAGTCTAGGAGCAGCCACAGGGAAGGCCCTCCTCTGTGTTCTCATCAGACACACTTGTGAAGGTGGAAGGACCAAGAGAAAGGCCTCTCCTGGTGGCCTTAGCACCTGAGACAGCTCATACTGTGAGATACAATCTTTGGGGTAATTTGGACCCAGGCCATTTAGGGCTTTGGAAGTTAAAACCAGCACTTTGAATTGCGCTGGGAAACTGATTGTCAACCAGTGGGGCTGCTGTAACAAGGGTGTTCTATGATCCCTGTAGCCAGCCCCAGTCAGCAATCTAGCTGCTGCATTGTGGGCCAGCTGATGATTTCTGAGGCTTTCCATCAGTAGCCCCACATAGAACGCATTACAGTAGCCCAACTGGGGAAGTGACTACGGCATATATCGCGGTGTCCAGAGCAGATTTCTCAAGAAACGGACGAAACTGGAACATCATTTTTAGTTCTGCAAATGCAGTCCTGGCCACTGCTGAGACCTGGGCATCCAGGCTCAAGGATGAGTCAAGGAGCAACCCCACCCCCCAGCTGCACACCTGGATGGTGTGAGAGGGTCATTCCATCCAGTCCAGGCTGCATCCCTAACCCTTGATCTCCCTTACCAGAAGCACCTCTGTCTTGTCCGGATGTAGTTTCATCTTGTTTGCCCTGTGTTCATACTTTTCTGCCAAGCTCAGATCTCAGAAGCTGGCTGTCGCATGTTTTGCAAAAGTTCTGCACCCCATCAGGGTGGGGGTGGGGTGGGGGGCTTACAAAGAGGTACACAGAGTTATGAGAGGTATGATGGATTAACTGGCGTTTTGTTTTCTCTTTAGACTCCTTGATGTCATCGCAGGATGGAAAGACCCCAAAGGGCTTAAAGGAGGACAGATCTTTATGGATGGGAAGTTGGTAGATGCTAACTTTCACAAGTGTTCCGCTTATGTGGTGCAGGTGAATTCTTTGACAGATGGCTTGTTTGAAAGGGAGGTACTGTAATTCACTTAGTATTTTGATAGTTCAGTGAAGGTGCCATAAGAACATAAGAACATAAGAAGAGCCATGCTGGATCAGGCCAAAGGCCCATCTAGTCCAGCTTCCTGTATCTCACAGCGGCCCCACCAGATGTGTTTGGGAGCGCATGAGACTAGATATCTGTCTCCTGATACCACTCTCCTGCATCTGGCCCTTGAAGTACCCTGGTTTAAACCCTGGAGGTTACACATCTCCATCATGGTTTGTAACCTGTGATGGACTTTTCCTCCAGGAATCTGTCCAATCCCCTTTTGAAGGCATCCAGGTCAGATGCCATCACCACATTGTGTGGCAGGGAGTTCCATAGACTTACAACGCGCTGGGTGAAAAAATATTTTCTTTTGTCAGTTCTTACTCTCCCAGCCCTCGATTTGAGTGTATGTCCCCTAGTTTTGGTATTTTGGGAGAGGGAGAAGAGCTTCCCTCTATCCACTTTACTCATACCCTGCATTATTTTGTATGTCTCAATCATATCCCCCCTCAATCGCCTTTTTTCCAGACTAAAGAGGCCCAAATGTTTTAGCCTTTCTTCATAAGGGAGGTGCCCCAGCCCAGTAATCATTTTAGTCGCTCTCTTCTGCACCTTTTCCAGTTCCACTATGTCTTTCTTGAGATGCGGTGACCAGAATTGTACACAATACTCCAGGTGGGGCCTTACTATTGTTTTGTATAATGGCATTATAATGTTGGCTGTTTTATTTTCAATCCCCTTTTTGATAATCCCTAGCATGGAATTGGCCTTCTTCACCGCTGCCACACATTGGGGAGACTCCTTCATGGAGCTGTCATGGCAATCCAGGATTGTGTCCGGTAGTGCCAGAATAGATAGCTTTGCTGGGACCAACCTCCTTTAAAGCAATCCTTCTGTGTGCACAGGATCGGGGTCCCTTTGCATGTGCTAGGAAACTATTTCAGGGCTGCAGATAACAAAATGCTTTGCAGTCCATCAAAATAATGGGATTTACAGCTGTCACAGGATGTTCCTTTATGCAGAAGTTTCCTTAAGAGATCTGTGTTCCAATGAAGGCCAATTTATTAAAAAAAATATCAGGAAGGAGGCAACTACCATGAATCCCATAGAGAGGACTGTGGCAGGATGTGTGCATGTGTGTTCTGTGCTGTCAAATTGGAACCGACTTATAGTGATCCTAAGAAGGCTTTCAGCATAAGTGAGATATTTAAGGAATGGTTTTTCCAATTCCACTCCCTTCTTCCCCCAGTGAGTTTCCACAGCCAAGTGGGAATTTGAATCCTGTTCTCCAGAGTCCTAGCCATCACTCTCACCACTGCATCACACTGGCAGGATAGTGCGGCTGGTTTTAATCTGCACCTATTAAAAAAAATGGGCTAGCTTTACTTGGCACGCAGAAGAGCAGAGCCAAGCTGCAGTGTTGTTGCTATTTTACAAAATAAATTTCAAGGCAGGAGTTGACTTTTCCATTGTTTTCCACCTCTCCATTTCGTATCTTGCCGGAAGTTACTTTTTTCCAAGTTCAGGTTTCCCATATTGAAACGTGTTTGGAACCCTGTAGAGGAGGAAAAAGTTACTAGGGTGCAGGGACGCTCTCAAAGCAGAGAAATGATATGAAAGTACCCAACCCATACTCCACATTCCTTCTCCTGCTTCTATTTTTTTCCTTAAAAGGGAAAAAGTAGAAAAACTCTTGTTTCTTGTCTTTAGTTAGAGCCTCTTGGTGCAGTGGTTGAACTGCTGTACTACTACTATAACTGTGCTCATGATCTGGGGTTCATTTCTAGGTAGCAGGCTCAAGGTTCACTCAGCACTCCATCTTTCTGAGGTCAGTAAAATGAGTACCCAGGTTGCTGGGGGAGGGGAGCAATGTGTAACATGCATAAATAAATTGTAAACTACCCGAAGAGTGCTTTAAACACTGTGGGGGGTATATAAGCAGAACACCACTTTGGTTCTCATGTGTATTTAGCCTTACCTTGGTGGCTAGCAGGGGTAACTTTTATTCTAGGGCATGCTAGATTGAGTTGAAATCATAGTTCTACTAATGTTATCTTAACTGTTTGAGCAGTTGCCATTTTAGACAATATATCCAAAGCGGGCATTGTGTAGGTTAGTTGTCACCTGGCAGCAGCTTCTAATCATCCACAATCTGCAAAGACAGTGATGAAACATGATGGGAGTTGAAGCATTGCAACATCTGAAGGACACCCTCCTGTAGCAAGACAACGCTGTGTGTCCCCTGCTGGATATAGAACAAAATGTAATCCATATACAGAAAATGTCTTCCCCTTGGATGATCACTTGTGTCTTCACCGGCTTTCTATACATTTTATATTGGTTATTGCAATCAGTTAATCTGCAAATGTTGTGCCTAGTTCATTTCCGTATTCCTTAACATAAGAATTCTTCAAGAGTGGATAACCACTGATTATCTGAATTTGGACACTTCATGCATCAGTTGAATAAGGCGAGGCCTTTTGCCTGACTCCCTCTTCACAGGCCAAGCCAGCCTGCCAGGAAGCGCAAAATTAAATGTAGTTTCTATTTCATCGGAACTGAGAAACCACACTTAACCTCTTCAGAGAAAGCCAAGATGTAAAATAATGGTTTGGTATTACAGTAGTTTGGTATCCTGACCTCCTCTGAAGCTGGCGGTCTTTGTTTCCCCTCATGGAAAAAAAATGAGATGCTGTTGTCATTTAGATGTTTGTTTTTCTTGAGGAAAGGGCTGTCGTCATTTAGGAAATGTCCATAGGATTGTGTTGCCTTGGACTCAGTTCTGCTAACAGCTCCCATTCTATGAGACATCCACTGTACAAGGGAACTAATGTGACCCCGGTCTCTGACATATCAACCCCATTTCTGTGGCCCAGTGGTTATATTATACAATGGCCAATATTATGCAAGTAGCATAACCTTTGGAAGCAAATGGCCCCAAGGACAGAAATCACAGGGGACATGATCGTTTGTGTTACACCGGTGTAATTGGGTAAGGGGATTTTGGGCCGCTGAGTCCACGCCACCGACGACTTCACATGCAATTATCCTTTCCCTGTTTGAGTCCTTTCAATGTCCTTGACCTACAGGAGGACATTCTGACCGGAACACTCAGCGTTCGTGAGAACCTTCAGTTCTCGGCCAACCTGCGGCTGCCCCGGGATTGGAACAACAACACCGAAAAGAAGCTCAAGGTTGATGCTGTGATACAGGAGCTGGGCTTACAAGACTGTGCCGATACCAAGGTAAGTCGTTGTGCCGTGGTTTAGCACCCAGGAAACAGCAAAGGAGGAATGGCTGGATCTGACGGTTTTGCTTTCTCCTTATGTTCAAAGGGCTTCTTTTCTATACTACAAGTGATTTCATTTGAATTAATCAAATAACCCCCCCAATTAGTTCTTAATCACTCACAGTGTTGAAATCCAATCGTTGTAGCTCAGAAAAGGGAATGTGTTCTACCTGTCTGCCATGCAGTGGTTAAAGATGAGCAGTCTACTAGATAAAAAGATGAGGAAACCTAATTCGGGCACCACATAAATGAAGAAATAAACAAAAGCTGGAACGCGAGGCTGAACACTCAAGGTCCTCTTTCATCTAAATAGGCAGATCTGTCAGCTTCAGTTTCTTTCCATTCATTATTTTTAAATAATCCCAAATTCCCTTGAATTATTTTTGATCTCTGTCACATATTTTGGGGGAAAGGGCACAAATAGTCTATTTTGGTAACAATCAATGGAGAGGAGAATGGGATACAAAGTAACCCTGGTGACAGGTGCTAGTCCAGTCTTTCTTTGTTTTTTCTTTCTCTCCCCCCACCCCCTTTTTTTTGGAAAGGGTTCTTTCTATACGGTTGACTAAGTAACTCAGTGATGAGTTGGGTATTTAGATGTTGTGAATTCCCATTTTTGTCTGCCAGGAAGAACACCAGCCTTTGTGGCCTTATATAGACCCAGAGTTTCCCAAAAAGGAGGAACTAGTACATCCCTTCTGATTACTCTGTACCTAGAAAACACTGGCAAGAGTTGCCATAGGCACTGACTTACATATAACCAACTTGCAAACTGTGCATCGTTGAAAAAGGAATCATTTGGCCATTGGGAGGTACTCTTGGGACGTTGGGCTGAGTCAAGAGCAATAGCCCAAGGGGTAGCTCAAATAGCCAGGATCTAATAGTGGAATAGTGTGCCACCGCTCCTGCCCAACACAGCCTGGTCCAGGATACTCCCAGAATTTACAGGATACCTTTAAAGCAAGGGTGGGGAATCTTCAGCCTTCCAGATGTTTTGGACCATGTCTCTCACAGTCCTTGACCATTGGTAATAGAGGCCCAGAATTCTGGGGGTTGCAGTCCAAAACATCTGGAGGGCCAAAGGTTCCCCACCCCTCATCTAAGGAGAGGTCTGCATCTTTGTGTTTTCAGACTTAATGCTCCCAGAATTCCTTAGGGAGCTTACTCCTGTACCCTGAAGAATCCGAGAGTCAGGGCCAAATCCCAAACTCTCTGCCTAGAAAGTCTTAGACCAAAATAAGGATGTGACTCTCACTGCCCATCACTCTTAGAAACCAAGAAAATAATCTTCTCTCACACAACACGATTTTTCTGTGCAATAATTGTATCTTCTCCCAAGGGAATTTCATAGTTTTTCTCAAATATTTCGTGAGTATTATTTTTTTCCGAAAGAAATGCCAAGCTGTGCAGGATTATTCCAACTCCTGTGCAGAAAGGGCTCTTTCCTGCTCAGGGTTCACCTAACACCTCCTCCACAAAATGGCACCTTTCCTGCAGAGGACTCACTAGAAAGGGCATTAAGGTACACAAATCTGGCTTTTTCACATGCAAAACAAAAGCTGGAAGAATGGAGAAAAAAATAAGAAGGATTTCATTTTGTGAAAGATCTCATTTTCTTGGGAGATAATCCAGGAAATCTCAATGTTGGAGGGGGGGGAGTCTCCACTGGAAGTCTCAGCACAACAGAATGTGGCAGCGTGAAATGTTGTGTGTATTTGTCGCATGCTTTGTCAAAAACCATTACCTATGTCCAGTACAAATGAAGCAAGCCATTAGCTGCAGGGCATAGTACTAAATATTTCCTTAAACATATATAGTTAATGATAGTATTTAACAACACATTCCTGTCTCATGTTATGATTCCCAGTGTGGTGTCACTAGCCGATAGAAGAACAGACTAGAGCTTTGGAGAACATGGTTCAAATCCCCATTTGGCCATGGAAACTCACTAGGGTGTGTGTGGAACTAATAAAACCACTCTTAGGGCGTTTATACACGACCCCTAAGCTCCGCCGCAAATGGCTGCAAGGTCCGGACCTTAAAAATGTTTACCCACCAGCTCCGGACTTTGCAGACAATTAAGTGCGACCCCGCCCACTTTAGCAAGACCAAACAGCAGTTTTCTTGTACCTGCTTTTTGGAGGTGACAAATATTTGATCCGGTGTAAGGATAGTGAGTGCGGGGCTCTCCTGGCTTCCATTTGTTCTTTTTTTGCGCCCCGCCCCTTTAAGAGATCTGAATGCTGCCGGGAACAAAGGCAGTCTTTTCTTTCTTTTTTCTCCCTCCCTCAGGCAGCCAGCAACCAGGAAGTGCGGAGGGGGGTGGGGACAGAGGAAGACAGAGGAAGAGCGACGAACCCCTAAGATCTCTGGTCCGAATTTAAGTGGCCAGCGGATCTTAGGGGTCGTGTAAAAAGGCCCTTACTTACCTTTAAAGCCCTAATAGAGTCACTATGCTGTAAGTCAGTTCTGACTGGATGATATAGGACACAGATCTTATTGTATTGCAGTGTACCTTGAGGTGGGGTAAAATCAGGAGAGAAATGTTGCAGTTATTGGCATGTATGGCACAGTCACCAGTGGTGGCAAAGTTGGGCTGGCAGGCAGAACCAGGCTCAAAAAGTGTGTATAAATATGAAAATGGAAGCACAGGGAATAGTGTACTCTCATAAGAAGGCTTCTTCATGGTTATGCCAAATATCTACTTCTAGGGATCTTGCCTTGTCTTGTTTTATCTACCTGTTTCTTTGGCAAGCTTTGAGCCAATCGTGTTTGCAGTTTGAGGGTTTTTAGTGTACGTGCAGGTTTGCTGCTTCCTGTGCTGTTTTGTGGAAAATGGGACTATACTGTTTTATAAAAAGGAATGTAAATATTTCCCTATCTCATCCTTGCTCATAAGGGCTGGGAACTTCAGCATTCTTCTTCTTACTGACCAGGAGGACAAAGCATACCTGTCAAGTGTCCCGTATTGGCTGGGAAATCCCGTTTTTTTACCCCTATTTCCCGCTGTCTTTCCGGATATATTATTTTCCTGGAAATGTCCCAGATTATATAATTCTTTAAAAATCCTCTGAATGGCATGGGTGCCGTCATGTTGGAGACAGCTATTGAGCATGGTCGAAACATCGAACATTGCTCAATAGATAGTAGGGACAGGGATATTGCAGCCACATGACAAATGGCAGTGGCCATGTTAGGGATCACTGTATGGGCACTGCCATGTCGGGGACAGCTATTGAGCACGGTCGAAGCATCGAGCATGCTCAGTAGGTGGTAGAGGTGGGGATACTATGACCATGATTCCTTATTTTCAAATGCAAAACTTGACAGGTATGTGACAGATGTACAGTTGGGTGTTGGAGAGAAGAAACGTTTATGCAGAATTGCCACTTTTTTGTGTGTGAAATTCTCAAATTTGACCCCAGATCACTAAATTTTGCATGAAACCTCACAGTTACTTTAGTTGCATGGAAACTGACTGCTACTTTGTTTTTGGTTTTTTAAATGCAGTGCTGGATAGACTGGAGGCACTTTTATAAACATTTGGTTAGTGCTGCTGTGCCTGCTTTTCCCTTCAGAAAGAAAAGGAGGATATTAGAGATGTCATGTGCAGATTTCAGAGACTTCTGGTCTTTCTGCCACAGGAGTGGTGATAAACCTCTTGCCATATTTAAAATCCATGTTGAAGTGTCTTGTAGAAGCTCCCCAAAATAGAGACTGAGGAATTCAGAAAATATACCTGACACCTTTAATGGTGCTTCTCATGTACCAAAGAGAGATGGTCAAGTGTGAGGCCCTACATGTTACAGAGGACCTGCCACCTTGGCATGCATATACATGCTTGAGAACAGCAGTCAAGTATGGCCTGCAGGGTGCCTTCATCCCCTTGACACCTCCCAGCCTCCCTTCAAAACAAGCAACCCAAACCCAATCTAGTAGGCCTAGTCTCATGTCCTAGGCCCTTTTTGCCTCTAGCCATATGAGTGATGGAGCACTGTCCTACTCAACTGGAAGAAATGCTCCCATGGACTTATCATGGCCTAAAAAAAACCCGTTCTGACCCAAGAGGGGCATTGGGGTGGAAGAGTCTCCCCCCCCCCCTCAGGTCCTGGAGTGACGCAACCTGTGGGTCTCTGGAAGTCAGTCATCCTCGTTTCAGAGTGCATTTCAGAGGAGGGGAGATTTGCTCTGCCTGTTGTTGTGTACATTAACTCCCTTTCCTTTCTCCCATTCCCCTCGTGGTTCTACCATGGCATCAGATTGGGACTGAGTTCCTGCGTGGTGTTTCGGGAGGCGAGAAGAAGCGGTGCAGCATTGGCATGGAACTGATCACTTCCCCCTCCCTGATTTTCCTGGATGAGCCAACCACGGGGCTGGATTCGAACACAGCGAATGCCATCATGCGGCTCTTGCACCAGTGAGTGTCTGTGGTGGAGCTTTCTTTGCTCTGCCTTTTGCCCTAACCTACCCTGAAGAGTATCTACAGAGAGATTGATTGCCCTTTACAAAAATAATAATCATCTCAGGGTTAAGGCCCAGAGGCAGAAAGGTCAGAGGAGTGGTGGGTGTGCATAGGAGATTGTTGTGCTGCCAGCCAGGGTTTGGTGTGCTAGATCTCCAGCAACGATCCCTGCTTGCCGAAGAGACAGTCTACTGTTCAGTTTAAGAAGCCGCTGATTCTCTTTGGCACTGCTTTGCAGATGAATCAGCTAGTGCAAAAAATAATCAGTGGGTGCAGTTCTCCTCTGTGAATGCACATTATTCACTGGCCCTGAGCATATTACCCAGAGTGCTCTTTAGTGGAGAGCATGATGTACTCTGTCCGTGGTCACATGGAGCACACGACCATGTGCTGAGCCTGTTTCTAGTGGCAGCCACAAACGGCTCTGTTCTCATCATGTTGCTTCTGTCATGTTTGTTTTGCAGACTGTCCAGGAAAGGAAGAACAGTGATCTTCTCTATCCATCAGCCACGCTACTCCATCTTCAAGCTGATTGACCATCTGACTTTGATCAACAAAGGGGAGATCATCTTTGCCGGGCCTGCAGTAGAAGCCACAGACTATTTCAGCAGCATTGGTAAGGAAGGAACCTTTCTGGGTGTAAGAACAGCCTTTATGGCGAATGAAAGAATGGCAGCTAGTCTGTGTTCAAAAGGCATGGTAAGCATTTGCAGAGGGTGTCTAGGTTTTTTTAGGGCAGATCCTGAGCCAGAATAACAGAAGATAAATAAAGGCTTATGCAACAAAAAACAAAAGCCTTTGGTCAATAGATTGTTGTTACTACATGCCATGAAGTCTCTTCTGACTTTTGGTGACCCAATGAAGGAGTGAGATCCGAAATGTCGTGGCCTTGACAGCCTTGCTCTGCTCTTCAAGCCTGTGCCTTCCTTTAGACAGGTAGTCCATCTCATATTTACCCTTCCTCTTTTCCTAATGGCTGCCATCTTTCCCAGCATTGGGGTCCCTTCCAGAGAATCCTGCCTTCTCATGAAGTGCCGAGTAGGACAGGCTCAGCTTGGTGGTTCAGGCTTGAGTTGATCTAGAGCACAGTTGCAGTCCTGGATTTCCATACAGCTGTCCCATAAAATTACATTTCAAACAAAACATTTTATTTCCTGTCTGCTTTCTTAACTGTGCAGCTGTCACACCCACATAGGCATGATCTGGAATGAAAGGATGTGGTTGGTCTTGGTCTCCAGTGACACATTATTACCCTGGATGAACTTTTTCTAGTTCCTTCATTGCTTCTCTTTGTCTTAGTCTTCTTCTGGTTTCTGGGCTGCAAGCTCCATCAGGATCAATGATTGATCTAAGGCAGTGGTTCTCCACCTGTGGGTCCCCAGATGTTCCTGGACTGCATCTCCCAGAAATCCTGGCCAGCTCAGCTAGTGATGAAGACTTCTGGGAGTTGCTGTCCAGGAACATCTGGGGACCCACAGGTTGAGAACCACTGATCTAAGGGCGTTTATACACGACCCCTAAACTCTGGGGCAAATGACTCCCAGCTCCGGAGCTTAAAAATGTTTCCCCACCAGCTCCGGAGTTTACAGGAAATTAGTTGCGACCACGCCCACTTTAGCGGGTCCCAGCGCACCTTTCAAGTACCTGCTCTTTGGAGGTGAAAATTCTTTGATGCGGTGTAACGATAGTGAGTGCAGGGCTCTCCTCGCTTCTGTTTGTTGTTGTTTTGGCTCCCGCCCCTTTAAGAGCTACTTTACAGAGACTGGAATGTTGCCGGCAAGAGCGAGAGGCAGAAAGGAGGTGAGTGGCATGCTTTTCTTTCTCTTTTTCTCCCTCCCCTCACGCAGCCAGCAGCCAGGAAGTGCGGAGGGGTGGGGACACAGGAACAGCAACAAACCCCTAAGATCTCTGGTCCGAATTTAAGTGGCCAGCGGATCTTAGGGGTCGAGTGAAAAGGCCCTCTGATCAACAGAATCACTATTTCAGTTTCTTCTTTGCCGACACTAAAGCTGTATCGTTCTTCTGCAGTTATGATTATATTTCGCTTCTGTCTTGCTTTGGCACTTTCTTCCTTCACTTCCTCCTAACAGCTGTTTCAAGGCATTGTTCCTTTTTGCCAGTAAGATGGTGCCATCTCTCCTCAGCAGCTTAAATTATTGGCATTTCTTCCAACAATTTTCACTCCTCCTTCATCTGAATGGTGCAAATTAAGTGTTGTTGGTGTTGGTTTTTCCCTCTGGATCTGCATCATTTTTAATTGCAGGGAGCTGGTAGAAATGTGTATGTTGTGGTGTGGTTTCAGTAGTGGACAGGAGAAACTGGAGCAGGAAAGAGGTGATGGTTGTGTCAATGTGAAAAGATGGAATTGTGACATCAACCATTGAAAGTTTGCCACCACACCCACCAGGGCTTCACCTGTTGCTGCACAAAGAATGCAGTTACACAAAGCTGGGAGAAAGCTATCCCCACCTCCACATTTTCCATGTCATCCAACAAAGCCTATGCTACAAAGCAGATCCAACAGATCAGAATCAGGTCTTGCCTGTGTCTTGTTTTTTTCCCTTTTTTGCTAACCTGGCATTCAGAATTATTTTTTACTTGGAGGCCAGTTGCCAGAACTGCCCAGGTTCTCTGAACTAAGGGGCAGTCTGGAGGCAAGGACCCACCTTTTATGGGAGCGGGTCAGTTTTTAAAAATACAATTTATATCCTGCCTGGAGAGCCTTGTAGTGTGGCAGCTAAACTGCAGTACTGCGGTCAGGACTCTGCTCACAACCTGAGTTCAGTCCTGATGAACTCAGGTAGCTGGCTGAATATGGACACAGCCTTCCAGACTTGCGAGGGTGGTAAATTGATTACTCAGCTTGCTATGGGGAAGGAGGGGGAAGGGATATGTAACTTGCATAATTAAATTATAAATCAACCAGAGAGTGCTTTAAGCACTATGGCCAATATGTGAATATCACTGATTTGCTTTTGCTTTGCTTTCTCTCAAAACAGTAGCTCAAAGTGGCAAGCTTTGGTAACAGCATAACTAGCCCAACCATTTCTTCCTGCTTCCTTAACTTCTACAATAGTTCTTCTGTGTTTTCCCCACTGCCACTCTTCTCCCTGCTATTAAAAAAAAAAGAAACACTTATCCCAATAGTAGGCCATAAGTCCACCTTCGACAATCATGAAAGAGGTACAAACTGGACAGATGTGCAGAAACTAAAAATAAAAAATGCGATAAAATCCGGTCTTAACCGAGCCTCCGTTTGTTACTCTGTTTCCCTTCCCTCTCTGCATTCACAGTTACCATAGCACTCTTGGCATCTGCTAAATGGGACTGAGAGCACTGGGTATCACCAACGCAGTCTTGAGACTAGGCCCCAAACTCTGGTGAATTATTTCTCTCCCAGTTGTTCAATATAATAGATTAACATTAGGGGGCAGTGTAGAGCCCAGAACAGCAGGGTCTCAGCACTACCTTCTGATAACATTCGGCCAAATAGGACCGGAGCCACCACACAGAAGAATATCTCCAAGTTTTGTATTAATCAAACATCCCAGGGCAATACAGGATCTAACAGTAACCAATCCGTTGAAAGGTGCATCTTGTACATGTCTGCTACCCATGAATGTGGGTCGGCCAAACACCTGCTGCTGAGTAACATCAGCGTAGTGTAATGGATGAAGCAACAGACAAGGACTCAGGGTACCCACTCAGCCATGAACAGTCACTAAGCAGGGGAAGGAATGGGTAAAACCACTTCTTAAGAGCCCCGTGACGCAGCGGTTAAATGCCTGTACTGCAGGTAAAAACTGTGCTCACGACCTGGGGTTCAATCTCAGGTAGCAGGCTCAAGGTTCACTCAGCCTTCCATCCTTCTGAGGTCGGTAAAATGAGTACCGAGCTTGCTGGGGGAGGGGGGAACAATGTGTAGCCTGCATTGTTGTAATTAAAACTGTAAACTGCCCAGAGACTACTTGAAGTGGTATGGGGCAGTATATAAGCAGAGCACTTTGCTTTAAATATCTCACTTAACCTGAAAACCTTATTGGGGTTGCTGTTTGTCAGATGTGACTTGACAACCCGCAACACAACAAACAGTAATTCCTGCAGAAGGCAAATGGCATACCTTGCAGTGGGTTCTCACTGTTTAATTAAGGAGTCCCTGCTTGGAATTTTGAGCACTGTTGTAAGTTATGCTAGGCAAAATCCAAAGAAACAAAAGACAAAAACATGTGGCATCTTAAAGACTTACTATTATATTTTAATACCGTGTAAGCTTTCATGGATCAAGACCATTTCTTAAGACATTTGGCAACAGAATGGAATGTCGTATGAAGTATCAGCTTCATACCAAATATTTATTGACTCTTGGGTGTATGGTACATGTGCATGTGGTGGGTTGGCTTATGTTGTCTTAGGATTCTGTCGTAAAAATTCCTCAGGGGACAGAAAGTTATGCTCTTTGCCTTCTGCAGGCCTTTATGGTAGACCCCTCCCTGAGTGCATCTTCCTCTCAAGAGTGTTTGCATTTCAGGCTACCAATGTGAGCAGTTTAACAACCCCTTGGACTTCTTTCTGGATGTGATCAGTGGAGAAGTTGTGCAGTACCATCCTCGGGAGAATTTAGGTGAGTTCTTTTGGACACGTGTGTCTTTTCCAGTCAAAGCCATGGCATCATAAAAAGTACAAGCCTTCCCACATAAAGCAGGGATCATGAAATATATAGAGGAAATGAATAAGTCCAGCTTGAAAGCCTGAAGGCGTTGTGGACAATTATTTGAAAGGGCAGCAGATTGATGATTCACTAGTGGAACTGCCCAGTTTTGCACACATTAGAAATTCCCTCCCAGTTCCCCCCAACCTGGGCTGCTTCCCCCCACCCCTAGTAGACACACCCATACAGTCTGGTCTATCCTCCCAGCTCCGTGGCTCTTGGGCTTGCATGATTCTTCTCTACAGCCTCTGATGCTCTGAAAGTGATAGTTTCCTCTTCCTGTGTTCCTTGGAAATCATGTCTAGAAGTTGAGTCATGGCTACTGGACTTCTTTTTCTTGAGAGATAGAAATGTTTCGCTGCTCATCCAAACAGCTTCGTCAGTCTGAATACAGCTAGTGCGAGTCCTCCATCTTATAGTCAGCTAGATGAAGGACTTGCACTAGCTGTATTCAGATTGATGAAGCTGTTTAGATGATCAGCAAAACGTTTTTATCTCTCAAGAAAAAGAAGTCCAGTAGCCATGACTCAACTTCCAGATAAACTCACCTGGATGACTCAGAATCTTCACAGATATCTTGGAAATCATGCTTTCCAAAACATAACACTATCTTCAGTTCTTTGCTTTTGATATTATCACAGTATTCCTGTCACACACAAAAATGAAGATTCCTAGTACCACTGCTAGTTTACATCTACTAATTATGTTTTCTCTTTACTTCCCTGCAGCAGAAATGCCGGGGGGGGGTCATTTCCCCATTCCCAAGTTTGCCTTTTTTTTAATTTTAGCTATCTTTTTTAAAATATCAAAAGAGCCCAAAGGAACTGATTAACAAAGAGTAATGCAACAAGGTTGCCTGTAAAAACATGTTACTTTTGCAGGGTGGGAACCTTTGTAATGTGTTCCACAGCAGATCACTTCTTAGAGACAGAGGCACTGAGATACTCTCACACACATTTCCCTACAAGTGTAAAATAAAACCCTTTTAGGTAAAGGTAAAGGTAAAGGTTCCCAATGCGCATGCATGCTAGTCATGTCCGACTCTAGGGGTGGTGCTCATCTCTGTATTCAAGCCAAAGAGCCAGTGTTGTGCAAGTCCATGACCACGTGGCCGGCATGGCTGCAAGGAAACACTGTTTTACCTTCACGCTTTTTATGGCGGTACATATTTATCTACTTGCATTTACATGCTTTCAAACTGCTAGGTTGGCAGGAGCTGGGGTCATCCGTGGGAGCTCGCTCCGCTGCGTGGTACCCAGGATTCGAACTGCCGAGATGCCGACTTTGCAGCTGACAGTTTTCAGAAGCCTTATTCCACTGAGCCACCATGCCTGCTCAAAACCCTTTTAGTCTGCTCCTTATCTGAATATTCTTTCTTTTCCCTTCTCTCTCTCTCTCTCTCTCTCTCTCTCTCTCTCTCTTTCTTTCTTTCTCTCTCTCTGTTTGTGTGTGTGTGTGTTTGTGTGTGTGTGTCTTCATACCTATTCACACCGTACCAGCTTCACGTTGGTTAGAGCCCCCTTTGTCCTCCTCACTCCCTCTAGTGCTGTTTCTCTCCCCTCTCCCCTCCCCCCCACCACATTTCCTCCTATATATCTTTCATTGGTGGCAAATGAATGAGAATAATTTATGTTGAAGAATTTTTGAGAGCCAGTTTGGGAGCTGGAGAAGATTCTCTGCCCTAGAGCCCTGACGCATGGCCAAGGCACGTGCCAACGGTCCAAGCAAATGGGCAAAAACAACTTTTTTCAAATGCCCGTTAACAATGGAGGAAGAGAGTCTCTAAACCAAGAGAACTGGAGAGTGCCTCACACAGGAGCAAGCCACGCCAGCCGAGAAAGTTTGCTCCTCAGAGAAAGAAACTAGCTTCTGTTTCTGAAAATAAACAAGAGTGAATTGCCTCTGGAGGTGTCCGGCTTTGGCCTCGAGTTCGTTGGGCCTTGAGAGGGCAATTAACAGTGCAGTCCTCTACGTGGCTGCTTAGAAGGAATTCCTACTGAGTTCAGTGGGTCTTAGTCTGGGGTTGAGGGAAATGTGATGAACTGCAACCTGAAAGGCAGTGACCCTCAGCAAGTACCTTTACCCCCCAACTCATTCTCTATACTGGTCCTTCTCTTAGACATGCGTGCACATGAACCTCCCTGTCCTCAGTTCCAGGGCAGGCAGTGCATGCATGCATGCAGTGTAGAAAACAGCGCTGCCTCTCCTAGCAAGGAAGTGCAACAGTTGCAGCCTTGAGCGGCTGTCACTTTTTTAAACACATGTTGGAGCTGTTGTAGGGCAGGCCTGCACAACAGGTAGACTGCGGACTACTGGTAGCCCGCGGAGGGTTCAAAAGTAGCCCGCTGGCCTTCAATTTAAAAAGTGAGGGGATATGTTCTCCACCCCTCCCTCCCCCATCCCAAGGACCACCACTGCCCCAGCAAAATTCTGGGCCTCCCAGCCCACTGTCTCACCCGAGCAGGGCAATTCAAGGGCCACAGCGCATTGAAATCTGTTCCCTCGAGAATGGATTAATTGATTTTCAATGAAAACCGCTGCTCTACTTACATTTTTTTAAACTTATGAGCATGTGCTCGGAACAGATAAAATTTGTAAGTCGAGGTTTTAGCGTAGTAGCCCTCAGGCACTTTGGGCCGGAAAAAGTAGACCTCAGCCTGTTCAAAGTTGAACAGCCCCGTTGTAGGGTTCATAACAAAGGCCCCTTGCTTTATCTCATTCATAATACCACCATTTAGCCTGGATTCACACACTTTGGCCCTTGAATGCATCATCATCATTATCATTGTAACTAATACCAAAAGAGAACTCCAGTTGCATTTTGCTTTAGAAAATGAACAGAGTGACCCTTGTACGTGTGAAAGCCCAGTGCGTTGGGCCGGCCTGCGGATTGGGTGATACTGCGTGTAGAGAGGAAAGAAGAAGGTCTCCCTTTATATGTACGTGTGTGTTAAATTCTCCTCTTATTGAAAACAGGCAACAAGAAAGATTGCCGTTTCTCCAGCAACTGTTCTCTGGACAAGAGCTCACTGTCCAACTCTTACCGCCAGTCCTCCTACTATGAGCAGCTGCAAGAGGACCTCAACAGCCTGCAGACATTGCATAGCCGTTGCTCCGATGTCCCTTCGCCAAAGCCCACTTATGTTACCCCATTCATCCACCAGGTGAAGAGGAAGGTGTTAAGAATGGTGGTGGGCGGAGACGGCAATAGGAATCCACAAATAAGCCATTCATTTATTTACTTATTTATTTTTATACTGCCTGTCTTCTGAAGGAACTCCGGGTGGTTTACAGCAATCATAATTCAATAAGGAAATACTATTATTCCCTCTAATTTTGCTAGATAATCAGGCATATCGATGGGTTTGCTATCAGTGCCTTGGGTTATAGAACCAAAACTATGCCAGCCGTCCCAACAGAAGAGAGGGAAGTATCCTTAAACTGGGCTACAGCCTATTGTTTGCAGAATACAGGAAAAATAGTGGAGATCATTACTCTTAAGTGGATAAAGGGGGAAAGGACACATCCTCCCAGTTTAACACTGAAGTTGTTCAGTGGTCACCAAATGCTATCTGTTCGGGTGGAAAAAAGGAGACTGGGCAGGTGATGTAGGGATAGGTCCGCCTTCCATCCACATGTATACATGGTATGCCAGGAAGAATGATCCCAGCACTATCAAGGGCAATGGGATGCCTCCTGGCCAGAGCTGTCAAGTTTTTCAAGCTTTCGCCCACCACCGCCCGGGAAGATTTATTTTCCCAGAAATGTCCCGGGGCGGTGATGGTTGGCAGCAGTAGAGGGGGAATGAGGTGGTGCTGCCGCGGCTCAGTGGGGTGAGTGTTGTGTGTGTGTGTGTGTGTGTGTGTGTGCATGTGTGCGGGGCAGGCATGCTTGCGGCTGGTGAGGCATCTGTGTTTGTGTGCGCGTGCGCGCGCACGTTACACCTCTCTCCCGTCTGCTTGCAGACACCAGGACAAACTTGACAGGTAAGCTCCTGGCACTGACCAGCCTACGGGCTGGGGGCTTCCCCAAGTCCTGTTTTAAGGGGAGGAGTGCCGTTAAAGCAGGGCATGTGAGCCAAATGGTTTCACACCTGTTTTCAGCAAACATTTAACACCCCCCCCCGCCGCCCCATTGTCTTCTAGCTGTACATTGTGAGCTGCCGTAATATGAAGCAACTTTTGAGGAACCCTCAGACCTCAATTGGACAGCTGATTATGGGCATCATCCTCTCCTTGTTGGTTGGACTCATTTACTACCAAATACCTGACACTCTGCCGGAAGCCTTGCAGAACAGGTAAGGGAGGACTTCAGAGCTCATTGTATACTGGGGTGAGCGGTATGGCTGTCACCATTTTCTTTTGTGCCTTGTTTGCACGTCCTGGTGGCATCACACACATCATGGAAGGCTTAGAAGATGCACCAGCTGGGCAAGCAGGTTAAGACTAAAAAAGGAACACCTGACTCGGCTCTGGTTTGTCCACATCGTCTAGTGAGTAATGAAGGTGCTGATGCTCAGCCTGTTCAGTCATTGATTGGGAAGGGCTTGATTCTGGACTAGTGTGCTGGCCTGGCTTGGATCCCAGAACCCATGTTGGCCAAGATGACATGGAAACAACCTCTCCCACCTTGGTCCACCCACATAGTTGATCCCAGCTGGTCTTTTGCTCGGTCATTTGGCACATTCTGATCCTGGTATTATATCTTGCATGGAATGATTAAAGACCAACAGCATGGCAACATGGGTTACTAATGGATTCAGACTTACTGGATCCTAAAAGGTTCTGTAGGCTGGAGAACCAGAGAAGGCTGATGGATTTAGAGGGTTTTCTGATGACTCCACCCCGTGGCACAGTGGTTAAATGCCTATACTGCAAGTAAAACTGTGCTCACAACCTGGGGTTCAATCCCAGGTAGCCGGCTCATGGTTGACTCAGCCTTTCATCCTTCTGAAGTCGGTAAAATGAGTACCCAGCTTGCTGGCGGGCGGGCGGGGGGGGGCAATGTGAAGCCTGCATCACTGTAATTAAAAACTGTAAACTGCCCAGAGATTACTTGAAGTGGTATGAAGCGGTATATAAGCAGACCACTTTTAAGCAGGACACTCTTAAGAATATTTATACTTCCAAAGTCCTGCGGAAACCAGCCTGAGGAAAAGTCCTGCATGATGCTTTGTTCATGGTATTTTAGTGGACTGATAAAGGTATTATTACCAACACCATTGAAAGACGTTGTTCACATTGCTTAAGCAGTAACGTTATCAAAGCTCGAGCCTTGTGAGATTACATCAGAGGTCAACACAGTCACTCGGGAGTATCTGCGGATCCTTGAGAGAGCCCGATGACCTCCCTGGTGTGTTAGGTAGCTCTGGTTAAACATCTGAAAGCCCACTTAGGGGTAGTGAACGCAATGAAATAATTGTTTATCCTTGTCAGTATTGGCCCCATGCACAGAGCTGACCCAAGGCTTGTTCCATCCTGACCCAGATGAAGGACATGAACAAAACCCTAGTAGCTCATTGTGATTTACCCAGATGGCATCTGCCAGATGGAATCACTAACTTTGGCTTCTCTTAGTCTCATCATAAGGAATGGGATGGGAACAGAATCCTTGAGATAGCTGAGGCCCGTGCCTTTGCAACCTTAAAAGGGGGGGGGGTTCTAATAAGCAGCTGTGTTCATCTGTTGCAGCAGACAACAACAAAAAATTATGTGGTATCTTAAAAACTTGTATGTTTATGCGAAAAATCATATGCATGGGATGTTTCTGCTAAGTGTACTATGCCTGTCTCTGAAAGTCTGACAGTCATTCCATTTCTATGAAATATGTTATAGTCCATGAAGGCTCCTGAGATAATAAAACCCTTTGAGGGCCCATAGGACTGTTTGTTGTCTTGGCCTATAAGAGAAGCCAGGAGAACGGAGCCATTTGGCTAGAATAACACACCAGATATCACTCTCCGTATTTTGTCAACACTCAGAGAGACAAGCATAATCCCTTTCTGATGGATTTGTTCTCTTGGCTGCAGGTTAGGAGCGTTCTTCTTCATGGTGCTTACTCAGATCTTCGGGAACCTGTCTGCCGTGGATCTCTTCATCTATGACAGGAAGCTCTTCATGTGAGCAACTGTTCTGTTTCAGGGAAAACTTAATATGTGCGTACTGGATAGGAGTGATACAGTTGCCTCTCCAGAACACGGTGTCTGCAGAATCTCATGCAGGCAAGCCGGCCCTATTGGCACAGACATCCAAACTTTTGTCCAAAATCAAATCTCATCCTGTATCGTCCTGCACAATGGCACAAACCAACCAGAACGTCTTGAAGCTCCTGGGACAGGCTTCACGTCCGGTAAAGGACAGGGTGGAAGAAGGGGTTGCAGTCCTCTGATCTTCAGACCTTCTCCTCCTGACCCCTTTTGAGATTGGTGCTAAGATCCTGATGCAGAAGAATGCAAAGATTTGTTTGAGTCTGCAGTGGGTCCCTTGTGCTGATTTTAGAAGTGAAGAAATAACAGCAGGGATCTTATTGGTTGGAGCAGTAGGTTGTAGTAGAGTAGAACGAATGAATCGGTGAAGATTTAGGGAGTCAAACTCTTTTGTTCGTTCCGTCGATTCTGTAGGTCTATTCGAGTTGCAGCTCAACTATGCCCATTGGAACCCATGGGACTTGTGGAGGAGTTGGCTCACCAAATCCCCACTGATTCCTTGGGCCTAAGCAACAGGATCTCAGCCGTTTTATCTGATGTCTCTGAAGGCATAAGAACATAAGAAAAGCCATGCTGGATCAGGCCAAAGGCCCATCTAGTCCAGATTCCTGTATCTCACAGTGGCCCCACCAAATGTGTCTGGGAGCGCACAAGACTAAATATCTGTCTCCCTGATACCACTCCCCTGCATCTGGCCCTTGAAGTACCCGGTTTTTGAACCTGGAGATTACACATCTCCATCATGGTTGTAACCTGTGATGGACTTTTCCTCTAGGAATCTGTCCAATCCCCTTTTGAAGGCATCCAGGCCAGATGCCATCACCACATCCTGTGGCAGGGAGTTCCACAGACTAACAACATGCTGGGTAAAAAAAATATTTTCTTTTGTCTGTTCTCACTCACCCAGCCTTCAATTTGAGTGTATGTACAAATCCCAGAATGCACAAGATTTAGTTCAGTTCCAGCCCTGGGGAAGTCCTGCCAGAAAGCACGAGCTCTTTGCACTTCCCTGGCTAAGGAAGACTTCTGCTACCCCTGCCAAACTGCTCTGTACTCAGCAGGGGGAGGGAATCTAATTTCTCTTCCCATTGCCTTCAGTTCGGAAAAGCTTGCCTTTCCTGGGATCTGCCGCAATCGACATGGTTCGGTGACCGCTTCCCCCTTCCCCTTTCCCCTAGGCATGAGAGCGCCAGGAGCTACTACAGGACCTCTGCGTACTTCCTAGCCAAAGTGTTTGCTGATCTTCTTCCCAACCGGATCCTGCCTATGCTGCTCTTCTCTTCCATTTCATATTTCATGATGGGTGAGTTGCTTGTCGGGGTGCAGGGCTTGAACTATCTATCGGTTCAGTGAGGACAACGAGAGGTGGTGGCAGGGAAGGTGAAACCTTTCGTTAGGCCCAAGTCTTTTACAAACAATTTAATTGTAGCCTTTGAAAACAAAATACCCCCCCCACACACACACACCAAAATGCAAGTTTTCACCAAACATTGGTAACATCTGGGTAGCAACTGTGGGCTTGCAATGCATCTCCCAACCTCAATCCCCTCCCAAAGTCCATTCTTCATTCTACCCCAGGAGGAGAGAGAGAGAGGAAAAATTATCGGTTCGAGGCTCCTCCAGTAGCAGGGATTTTCATTTATTTATTTATTTATTTATTTATTTATTTACCACCCAACTTTCCGAAGGAACTCCGGGTGGTTCACAGCAAGAAAATCCATACAATTCAGCTATAAAAAAACCAATTAAAGCCATGTTTTGTAGTTTGTTTTGACTTAATATGCCACCCCAAAGAGCGAGTGCACTCTCTGGGTGGTTTAAAACATAATGACACCAACAACAACTTAGCCCCTCAGCCGAGTACTCACTTCGCTGACCTTGGAAGGATGGAAAGCCGGGCCAATGTTGAGAAGGACTTCCTAGGTCTGTTGGGATCGAGTTCAGGTCAAGAGCAGAGGCTGGGCTGCAGTACTGCAGTTTAACCACGCTTTGCATCTTATTTTGACCTTTCAACGTCTTTTGGGGGAGGACAGAGTTTCATTCTTCAGGGGTGTTACACTCATAGAGTTCTGGGATTCAAACACTGGCCCCTGAACTTTTAACACATTCCCATACCAACCATATGGGGAGAAATAAGAGGACACTAGGCCAGTGTTGACTGGATCATAAATGGTTGCTGGGATTCTTAGAGAAGTGAAGGATTGCATTTTGGTGCAGCATGGAATAATATAATCTACCAGTGCTTCCTTTGTCATTTTTTGTGCTGCTCTTTGGTAGTAACAGAGAGAAAGAGAGAAATGTGAAATTAATACAGATATGCATTTATTTTTTTAGCAACCTGAACAGGATTAACCCCCTTCTGTCTTACGATGTGATTTATTTGTTTGTTCATACAGAAGGAATGCTCAAAACACGGAAGCTTCCTTGTGGGATTTGCAGTGTATCATTTACTCATGCCTTTGTTTCTCTGGTACATTTAAGAGTCATAACACTTTCCAGCTATTCTCCGCCCCTCTTTGGCCACAGCCTTAAACACAACATGAAAGAAATCTTGGCCAAATCAGGATAGTATAAATTGCATAACAAACCTTAAAAGGTGGTGTATGAAGTGGTTGTTTCCAGAACTGTGCCCCCCCTTCAAATGTGCTAGGACCCACTCCCCCGGGGGGGGGGAGGTGTCAAATGTGTCCTGTTGAAAAGGGCTGCGTCCTGTGCCCTCAGAAGCAGGTATGGGGGTTCTCATGTTGAAAATCGTGGTCAAGGGGAAAGTAATCTGGATTGGCCTTAGGTAGAACCGCGGAGGGTGGATAAACCCACAAGACTTCCTGGCACCTGGGGCCCAAACTAGGTCCTTCTCTTTCTCTCTCTCTCTCTCAGTGGCACCTGCAGTTGGCTTTTAAAACACAATTCATATAAGTTCCTGATCTTTATTTATTTATTTATTTATTTATTTATTTCTATAGCTTGTATGCCGCCCACTACCCAAAGGTCTCTGGGTGGCTCACAATCAAAGTAAAAACAATTTAGACAATTAAAACATCAAATTACAATAAAATTAAAACAATAAAACATTTAAATACAATAAATACAATATATTAAAACCCTGCACTAAAATCGCCAGCAGGACCCACAATAATCAGTTAAAAAGACTTCTTGAACAGGAATGTTTTTACCTGGCGCTGGAATGTCATCAATGTTGGCGCCAGGCGAGTCTCGCTTGGGAGTCTCGCTTGGGAGGGCATTCCATAATCTTGTCTGTTTTATTTAATCTCAGGCAGTTGATTGATGGCAGGTTTGACAGGGAACTTGTGAGTTCAATTAAAAGGTAAACCAGGGTGAGAATGGGGGGCTTAAATGGATGGAAAGGGAACCCCCCCAAAAAAAAAATCTGAAGAAGGCTCCCTGAGCAAGGACTTGGATGAGTGTCATTCATCCCTTCCTCGTCACTTTGTGCCCATCTCTAGGTCTCAAACCTGATGCCGAATCTTTCTTCCTGTACGTTTTGTCGCTAAGCTTGACCAACTTGGCGGCGGTGAGCTTGGCTTTCTTAGTGAGCGCCAGTGTCAACTCTTTTGCTGTTGCCAACCTCATGATTGCCCTTCCCTACGTCTTCATGATGGCAAGTGTTCTTTTTAACTTTTCAAAAGAGTCCTGTGAAAGGTTGGCGACGGGGGGCGGGGGGGTGGGGGAAGTTCGCATCCGGTACCACCCTGTACTGATCTGGAGCAGGCCGTCTGGAAGGACAGCCTTATACAGTCTCAAGTGGCTTACTGGCCAGTTGATTCTCCATAAAATAAAATCCAAAGTCAACTTAGTTTATTGCAATGTAGCATCTAGACTTAGGAAGGACTTTCCTCGCCACTGCAGTGGAGGCATCATTTGTTGTTGGTGTGTTTTAAATGGCTCCCAAAGATGTAGCTGATTTACTTACATGTTCCTGGCCCTTGCATGTACAGATGCTGTGGTTTGTCAGTTGTAGTTAGTTTTCTTCTCCACTGCTTAGACCGAGACCAAAATCTTGTTGCGTTGTTAAACCTGCTGGAGGCAAACAGTGTAACTCAAGATGGCAACCCTAACCCTAAGTCTCAGCTTGAGTTTCAGGAGAAGGGCCAACCCACTAGATTGCACCACATCAGAATATTGAATAAGCAAGAACTTATTGATTAGTGATGAGAAACCACTGATAGTTACATCATTTGGCTTCCACAGGTATTTGGCTATCTGGAAATTATGCAAATAAATAAATAGTGAACTAACACATTTGGATGGCAATCTGGAGGTGGCTATATAAAATGTTACAAAAGGAGCCAATGTGTCAGCAAGAGGTTTTAGAAAAATATATGTTAAATATAGCTTTCAGTTTTTTCTTGGTTTTGTTCCATATCTGCCTATTTACCACCAAAGCATTTCCTGCTCATGGTTTTTGGAAGTTGGGGTTGCCAGTTATTTAAGGATTATTCTTTTTCTTGTTACAATCAGTGTGACTTGGGCATTGCTTAAGGAAACCTGTGAGATTAAAAGTCCTTGGTGAGGCTTTTAACTCTCTTTGCTTCTAGGTTTGTTTCTATGTTCTTGCTCATTTGGCAGTACTATTGTTCCCTGCAGGTCTTTGGTGGCTTTCTTGTAAACCTCAATTCTATGCTCGACTGGCTTTCCTGGATCAAATGGATCAGTATCTATAGATACGGCATGAACGTAAGTCATAGTTCTCATCTAGGAGGGAAGGGGAGAGATTTTGCAAAGCTTGAGTATAATGTACTATACTTAACATATCTACAGACTCTAGCCAAATCCTCCTTCCTACCATCTCTACTCATCATCTCTCCCACTCTTCTTCCCCCTCCTCCTCTTCTCCCTCCCCTAGTTACCCCCCCCCCAAAAAAAAAACCTCTGTATACCACAGCCAATGAATATCTGGTATGATATGTATATCCCCTCCTATATTACATTGCACACCTCATTCTGCTGCTCTATGTCTGAAGAAGTGGACATGTAGTCCACAAAACATTGCATTAAAATATGAAAGTTAGTCTTTAAGGTGCCACACGTTTTGTGTCTTTTGTTTTGTTTTTCTCTGATTTTTGCGTGAAAATCCAACGCATGTGTCTTTTTATACAAATCCCAAGTATAGGTAGTTTATTCATACCATGAGGGAGTGCATTGGTAAAGAAATATCAGTGAGAAGTAACGATGTTGTAAAAGGATGGGAGATGGGGGGTTTTCCCTTTCTGTAAAATGGAACTTTATCTGGGAATGACCAGCAAAGGGGGGATTTATAAGAATAAGAGAATGGGGAGAGGATTACACTTATACATGCCTCTCACTTATCTTGTCTTCATATTAATAATAATTTCATTTCATCAAGATACTTCTGACTTAGGGCTACCCTTCTTCAGGGTTTTCCAGGTAGGGAATACTCAAAAGTGAATTACAGTTCCCTCCTTCTTGGGGCAATTTGGGACTGTGCCGCTTGCCCAAGGTTTACACAGACTAGCTCTACTTCACAAGAGGCACACCTGGGGGGGGGGGTCAAAACTCCCCCCTAAACCCTAAACCTCTTTTACAAATAGCCCATAAAGTACTAACTTGAGTTAGAGAAGGCTTTTCATATTAGGTATTTTTAGAAGAAGAGGTAAATACACCTTGTTCGTGACATTTATTTTATATATATAGTTAGCTAAAATATATCCTAAGTGGTTTAGCTAATTGAAGAATTATATAGCAAGATTGAATACTGTATACTGTTCAGATTAGCCAGGCTATATCTTTTTGTATTAGAAAATAGATGTAAGTAAAGATAGATAGAATATGGATGAGATAATAAGGAAACGAAGTATGAAAGTACAGTATGTTCTTTTAAGTTGGGAAAGGAGATGTGAATTATGCTGGGCTGAAATGTTGGGGGAAATTGTGATTGAATTTGTAACATGACAGGAAACAAGCAACACATTTGTTTTATTTTGTTTAGTGTAGAAAATAAATTTTAAAAGCTTTTTAAAGACCTCTCACCTAAACCCCTGAGCCACCCGGTCATCTCTAATTATGCTATCAGAAGTGGGAAAGAAAGACCAGGGAGCTTGTATCTCCAAGGAGAAAATGTCGTTCTGTCTTAACTTGTCTCTCTACATTGCTACAGGAAGGACTAAAGGGGTGTGTGTGTTCCACAAGCAAGGAAGGACAGATAGCCAAACCTCTCTGGTAGAGGACTCCTCTATCTTCATGGCAACAGGTTTTTCCAAAAAAAAATGAGTTTGTAAAAAAGCATGTTTCTCTTTCAGGCTCTAACAATCAACGAGCTGAAAGGACTAACGTTCTACTTGAACGCTACAAGGTAGATAAAGTTCCTCTCATCAAGAACCACAAACATTGTGAGAAACAGTAGCCCGAAGTAAACCTCAGTCAAAATAACTATCAGCTACTTTCCTCTGGAGGAGAGGGAAACCAACTCGAAGTGTCCTAATACAAACGCCATTTGAAAAACCACTTTCCCATGGCTCTGTTGGTCTAATCCTACTTCATCCTGGAGTGCCTAGAGGAGCAATCCAAAGCAAAAGCAAAGCAAAGTGTTCTTCTTCTATACCGCCCCATACCACTTCAAGTAGTCTCTGGGCAGTTTACAGTCCAGTTACAGTATGCAGGCTACACATTGCAGGCTATAATCAGGGAGTGAATCCCAATTGTGCACTTGTAGTGGTGCACTCCCAGTGGGGCTGAGCCTCAAAGGCCTTTTAAATGGGCGTGTTGAAGGTAAAAAGCATCATGATTTCTGCACAGGTAGGGTTGTCTTTAAGAAAACTGTTCAGTGCCTTGAGAGTTACAAGCAATCTGAATTGCTGCCTTGACGGTATGTTGTGGCATTTCTGTGGTAATACGGGACAATATATTTAAAATCAGAACTGTCATAGCATTTATTTATTTATTTATTTATTTATTTGTTTGTTTGTTTGTTTATTGGCTGTTCATCATCCAAGCACAGGGTGCTTTGCTGTACCATTTCAGGATGACAGCTCCCCCACAGCTGACTTCAGTCACATGGTGCCTGAACTGTTTCCTCAGCCTAGACCAGTAGCATGACTTTTGACATGGTAGCTTTCAATCCTCCCCTCCATTATCTCTTTATCCTGTGATCGTTATCTGCTCTATAATGCCATTCCTCAGTTCCTTGAACTGAAAACTAGGAAATCCTGCAAAAGCTTTAGGGCAAATCCCCCCACCCCCCCACCCCTTGATAAATAGTTTTGGAGAGTTCAAAAGCTTGCACAGTATTGTTGAGTGTTCTTTTGGATATACACTGGAATCTCCGTTTTTCTGTCTTCCAAGAATATTGCCGCAAGAAAAATGATTCCCTTCCCCCGTAGCATGAACTCGTGGAAGGAACCCTGATGGCTTCGATCAAGGGTCTTTCTTTCCCCCACAGGGGTTACTGTACTGCTTACCAGAAGCCCCCAAGCTGCAGGTCAGGAAGGGAGCAAGGCCCACTCACCCCATCCACCTCACCACATGTGTATTTAGAGGCATAGCGTCCATGAACGTGGACATTAAAATGCCTACTGTCAAGTCGTCCCTGGTTTTTTGGGGGGATAGAATACTCTGAAGTAGTTCTTTGACTTGAGGGCCATTCTTGGACCATATATTGCATGCCCAAGGCTACATAGGCTGGCTGTCTTCCTCCAGGTTACAGTAAGGAACCTAACTCCTGATTTACGGTTAGGATGCCTCAAGTCACTGTACTATCCAAGCAGCTTATACTACTAAGCTTGTGACATTTTCGTAAATAATTATTTTGTTGTTTGGATTTTATTGTTACGGAAATCAACAGGAAACACATTAAGAGTTGCCGTCCAGAAGGAGATGTTTGAAAGCAGTGCCAGAAATGTGATTTGGATTTCTCTTTACATTTTGGTTATACAGAATTAGGAGCCCAACTGACATCTTATATTGCCTGAAAAAGTCCCCTCGTACTCTCTGGGGGACATGGGAGATAATTTTGCCACTTCCCCTCCCCTAAACTCTTTTAGGTCAAGGGTCATTTTTCAAACATCTAGATTTGGATTCAAATTCAGCTCTCTGGCCACAAGAGGGCAAAATGTACTTTTTTTTAAAATTAAAAAGAAAAAATTAAAAGAAATAGATTTTGCCTAGGGGAATTAAGGGTTCCAGGAGTCTATGCAGCCATCCAAGGGCAACATGTGCTGTTCCTAGATTTCTGAACGTTGCTCACACCTGCTCTGCACTGTCCAGAGGTCCTCACATTGCCATGCTAGGTTGTTAGCTATGAGCCTTTTCACACGACCCCTAAGATCCGCTGGCCACTTAAATTCGGACCAGGGATCTTGGGGGTTCGTTGCTCTTTCTGCGTCCCCACCCCTCCGCACTTCCTTGCTCCTGTCTGCGTGAGGGGAGGGAGAAAAAAAGAGAGGAAAAAATGCAGGCTCACCTCTGAAGCTGCCTGGAGACTGTCGTTGTCCTGATTCCTTCTCTTCTGTTTGTTTGTTTTTTGCCTCCCGCCCCTTCTCTTAAAGGGGCGGGAGGCAAAAAAAACCCAAACAGAAGCGAGGAGAGCCCCGCACTCACCAGATGAAATCCGGACCTGGAGATTTTCACCCTCCTAGAGCAGGTACAAGAAAAGTGTGCTGGGACGCGCTTAGGTGGGCGTGGTCTCACTTAATTTCCTGCAAACTCCGGAGCTGGTGGGGAAACAATTGTAAGCTCCGGAGCTGGCAGCCATTTGCTGCGGAGTTTAGGGGTCGTGTACAAATACCCTATGTTACTCTGCTGTGGAAATCAACTACCCACCATCACCCCCCTCCTTTTTGTTTTCAATAAAAACTTGGCTCTGATCTACTTTGGTAGGTGGCTGTTAGAAAATAGGTAGCAAGATCTCAGCAGTGATACAGTGTGGAGATGACACTTCCCTGTTGACTTTTCTCTCTTACCAACACACATGGTTTTATTTATTTTCTGACTTGATCTTCAGTAGATAGAGATGAAATTCACATTGAGGACACCTCTTTTGCTTTGCTTATCCAGGACCTTCTATGCTATTGACTAGATGGCTGCAATTCAGCAGAGCTTTTAGATATAAAAGTTCCAACTGCTCTGTTCAAGCTTTTATATCTAAAAGTAACTGTACTTTTCTACTTTTCTTAAGAGCCATTCACAGATGTTCTACTTTCTTTTCTTTCTTTTCTTTCTTTACAGGGTCCCTGGAGAGTATTACATGGAAGAGCAAAAAATTGATTACAGCATTTGGGGCTTCTGGGAGAACGAGCTGGCTCTCCTTTGTCTAATAGTGGTGTTTCTCTTTTTTGCTTACATTCAACTCTTAAGAATAAACCGTTGGAAATAATTGACTGTCGTTTTTAAAGGGCAGCTGTATAGTACTTCTAAGGAACCTTCCTGCCTTCCTTCTTAATAAAACTAAAATAGTTTCCCTCCCACCCCAATTTGTGCTGATTATCTGTCAAAAAACAAGAAGGGCAAAAACAGGCGACACCCTGCTCCTATTGAAGTCAAGAATGTAAGAGCAGGTTTCCATTAAATATGGGTATGTTCTTTTAAACTATAAACAATGTGATCCCAGACATTTCTCAGAAGAAATAAGTCCAGATGAGTTAAATGAGATCAGTGAATATGAGATTATACCTCAAAATATTTAAATACAAAAGATAATATTCAAATCCATTTCATGATCATGGAAGGATCATGGTGTGATTACCCCCAACTTCGGAAGACTCCCTCTTGCCTCCCTCATTGTGATGTGTCTGTGAGATTGATCGTGGAACTGGTTGTGAGATTGGTCACATATCGGTTACCTGCCTGAGCAGGGAAACACTTGTGTGATTACTCTTATGGTCCAAATAGGATTATGGCCAAGATGCCTTGTTTCTGTTTGAACAATCAACTCTATAATTCACTGACACAAAGTGGATGAAATGGGAAGAAGAAAAAATAGAGCAGGATGTTTTTGGCATCTACTTTACTTGCCAAATTATGTTTTAAGTGCAATTGTGACCATTTTGCAGTGTTTTTGGTTTGTGAGACTTGACTAGAGCAGTAGTTATCACTTAAGTGCTGCTTCCTTGGGTTTCTGCTACTCTCAACCCATTTCCATGTTGAACTGGCCTTTTTGTTAAGCACTTAGAATGCTCATGGCAGCTTAAGGCTGGGTTTTGTGCGCCTGTCCCATCACTAATGAGGCCAGCATAAATTAAATAGGCCATTGTCTGTGTAACACTGCAGAGAGAGCTTTCAAACCCTCCACAGATTCACCTGCAACACGGTGTTCTCCAAGTCAGTTCACACATTCAGCTCTTGTGTATCAATTCTATAGCCAAGCTGATAGCAATCAAGTAGCCCACATGAACCAGATATGACATGATTCAGAGCTGGAGAAGTCTCTGGCTCAGACTGGGACAATTGAAGACAAACTAAACCATAATCCAAACAAGATATAAGTAGAGAAGGAAAAGCATTTCCTCTGGATAGAAGCTTATAGCCTGAAGACTTATTTTGTTTAGACGAGTAGTTCTCAGCCTTGGGCAACCCAGGTCTTCTTGGACTGCAGATCCCAGAAGCCTTCACCAGCAGTTGTGCTGCACAAGGTTTCTTAGAACTGCAGTTCAAGAACACCTGCATTCACAGATGCCACGAAGAAGAAAGCAACTTTATCAAATTTAGAGTATGGGATGGACCATCTCAAGGGAAAAAGTACAACACTGGAAAATTGAGGACTTGGTACTAACCAGGGAAGTTTAGGCAGCAGTGGTGGCCAGGAGTGGTGTTTTGTTTTGTTTTCACTGTCCCAGGCTGAATTTAAACTTGAATGTTAAATTTAAATATTGCTGTTGAAAAGCTAAAGCTATAAGCAGTCTGGGTCCATGTGACTCGAAGGACTGTCTTATCCTATCAACCTGGCTCTACCCTAAGATCTGTATCAGCAGCAAAGGCCCTATATGCGTACCCAACATGAAGGACAGGAGCTTATTGTTTAGCCTGCCCCCCCACAACACACAAACATTGAACTCTGACCCCCATCATGATGGGGTTTCAAGTCAGCCGTCAAGGCATGTCTGTTTACCTTGACCAAGCCTGGGTTAGAGCGCTGTTGGAGCTTTTATATGGTGCTATTTTGTTTTAATGGGTAATTGTTATTTTTTGTATTGGGAGTTTAAGTTTTGTTGTATACTGAACGTAGCCTATGGCTTACAAATCTTTGAAACAAATAAATGAGATACCAGCCCTTTTCATTTTCTGATTCTTAGTTTGTGCGTGTATTTATTTTTCATCTCTTAAAGTGGAAAAATAATTATAATGAATAAGGAAGATAGAGGCAGGGAGGGATAAAATACACCTAACATAGTACATATAGAAGTATAAAACACATTACTTTTCCCATACATGAAAAAAAATTCAAATTTTGAAGACTTTATGTGCCTCCAAAGTTTCAAGAAAGGACTTGTTGCGACTCTGTGCTGAGATATACGATGATTATGCTGAAAGTTTTTCTGTTAAAAAGAGAGAGCTTTAACATAACTGTGGTTACTGTTTCCCACCTTACCCTCAGTGGTGGTGAAAAGTCTGAGAAAGTAGAGAATCAGTTGGAATTGATTGGCTCTTTGTTTTTCTTTCAGAATTCATACCCAATCAGTTTTTACACGGTTTTAATAAAAACATTCAGTAGGTGCTTTTTTTTTTAAATAAAACCATAGAATTTATTTTTCATACAGCTTTTGAGTGGCGCATCTGTACAAACCACGATTCCAGTTAGCAGACAAAAAGCACCAAGAAAAATATAATACAACACGTCTAGGACTCAAATTAATCAGTGATAACAAATATAGGTATCGTACAGAAACATTTACAATAATACATTGGCCACAGTGCTGTTTGTGACTTATGTGTGACTTGGCAAAACTCACCACAGCAAATTTCTACTATACAATGAGGCAGTAGTTGTGTTAGGAAGCTCACACATGATTGTGCAACAGACCTGGGCCTAGTAATATGATAAACATCTTATTAATTGGCAGGAAGTTGACTAGATTTCTTCAATTTCAATTCCAAGAGTTCTGCAATTCAGTGAACCATAGCCTAAAAAAAAAAAAATCAACATACCTGTATTCACACATCCCCAAAGTGTTTTCTAATGATTTGATGTGCCATTGAGCTGTTTCTAATTGGCACATTAAACTGTTATTGCAGTGCTGCCTGGGATGTGTAGTTTTACTGCCCATTAGGTGCCTTCCATGAAGTTTCGGTTTTTTTTCAAATCAGCTGGACAGAGGAAAGTAGTTGGAGCCCAATGATGCAGGTAAATCACTGAAAAATGCTTCTCTGTGAGACAGAAAAGGATCTACAGGTGGGCTGATATCAGTTTCTAGGCTGCAGTTCCTGAAATTTTTTGAAGAATTCTGGGAATTAATTTTTTTAAACACACACACAATTTAGTTATTTATTTGAATTATTTTTACCCCACCTTTCTCCTTGGAAAAGGACCCAAGGTGGCTTACAATAATGAAGGGCAATATATAGCCCGGAACATTTAAGACATGTTCAAGTTAAGGACAGGGAATTAAAAGAGGCATCTTAGAACATTAAAAGGTAACAATAGAGCTACAAAGAGCACGCAAAAAGAAAAGAAAAATTCATTATGGCATGTGCCTATTCACAGCAGTGAGCTACGGTATGCCATTTAATTTAGGCACAAGTAAATCAATAGAATTTTGGCCATTGAAATTTGAAACCCCTTGTCATCAAGGCAATCATGCCTGGATCATGGCTGTGCTTAGAAAGGCACAAAAGACTCATCAAGGCCTCCACAGTGTTTCCAGTAATCCGTCAGATGCAGCATAAAAAAATGATTGCACAGTTAATGGAAATCACTTCCTTAAAACGCATTAAAATACTTCACTGGTTAAGAATTCGTATCAAAAAGACTCCATATAGGAAAGGCTACGTATTACCTACACAGCTTTCCAGACAGGAATATACATTTGAACACTTGCACAAAAATATCTTCTAATTATGTCATGAAGTTTGGAACTTTGCCTTGCAGAGTGGAGAAGAAAAGTTTGGGGAAATATAAAAATAATAAGTAGAACTTTCACGAAACTCACAGTTTTGAGGTGGGGGGATTCAGCCAGTTAGTAAAACACAACAGCAGGTACACTTTGATAGTATTGGTGGGGGGTAAAGGCTCCATACAGCAATAATTCTAAAATAAGCTGTAATCTGTGAATGTAAACACAGCACTGCTAAGTCACCAGGTTCTGAAAATGACCAGAAAAATAGCTTGAAAATGAGATGATTTTGTCTTTTCAGAGGCATTGCTACACAGATAAGACACACAGCCATTCTTACAGTTTTCTGAAATGAAAATACAGTACTATTGGTTTAGATCACAACTTTTGTCATGGATTAGTTACATGATCTATTATAAAACTGGAAAATGGCTTTAGTTTTAGATTTTGCAAGAAGACACGTTTCAAGATAAAATCCAGTGATCTATAATAAACAATACTCAGACCCAATATGCTGTTAAATGAATATTGTCTACAAGTCTGCAAAGAATCAGGAAGTTTGTTTCCTGTGTACTATCCTTTACAGAGCACATTAAGTGTAAGCACTTATCATTCAAGGCACAATGTAAAGAGCATTTAGTCATGTGTCTTCCTCGGAGGATTACTTGACATTATTCAGGGTAGCACATACAGCACCCAGCACCGGTAAACTCAATATCACTCCTCTGTCTTCCTCCACCAAGTAGTGTCTCATTAAGCTTGTGTTCGGCTATTATATCCTCGACTCGGGAGATGTAAAGGAATGTTAGGAGCACTCCAAGGAACTGTAAAATAAAGCAGCCGCAGTGACAACATGATATGCTGGTCCTCAAACATTTCGTGCACATGTTCATTCAGACATAAAGGATGAAACACAGTTCTAATTTGGTACTTGGGCAAGGATGTCCATGTGCTAAATGCCTTCCCTGCTTAACCACGAGTGGTGGACTCAGTCAAATAACATTTGGCACAAGTCCACTCATTGCTCTTAGAAAACGGAATCATAGGGGCTCTATTTTACGCCTGCATGTCCTTGAAGCCTCCGTGAGTCACAGTTCATTTTGCGTTCTGGTGTCAAATACGCACGTTAATGTAAGATGTGGCTCCCAGACCAATGCTACTTGAGCCAACTAATTTCCCGCTTAGAGAAACAAAGGAAAGCTGTGATGGAAGTACGACTTGATGGCAGTGAATTTCTACACAATCCAGGGGACAGTTGTTTGAATAAACATGTCACATTCTGGAAAATGAATCACTGGGGTTCTTTGATGTAGATGAGATGGGAAAGCTTCGGCCAGATCAAATCTGGGTGGCTTGAATGTACGCCAAGCGATTTCCCAAAGAGTAAAAAACAGCATGACAGTCTCAAAGCCATGCCCGCTTCTGGGAATTTCCCTCCTACCTCGCCACTCTGGTTCTCAAAATACTTCACTGCAGCTGGTGTTGTGACGCTTCCTAGGCCTTCCTCTTAAAATTAGGAAGATAGGCAGCACCATGGGAACTGTAGTGGCACTGTAGGCTGATCAGAAAAGATAAAAGGAAGAAGAGATGGCTTCCTTCTCTCTCTCTCTGGTGTGCTGCAAGCATGTCATGAGGAAAGGGCCTGACCGCTCTTAGAAGCTGTCATATTTTTAATACTGCAGCGGCATTTAACCTGAGCTGAAGAAGACGTAGAGCAGTGGTTCTCAACCTCTGGGTCCCCAGGTGTTCCTGGACTGCAGCTCCCAGAAGTCTTCATCACTAGCTGAACTGGCCAAGATTTCTGGGAGTTGCAGTCCAAGCACATCTGGGGACCCACAGGTTGAGAACCACTGGCGTAGAGACACATAAACCTCACCCCACATTTAGAGCAAGCTTCTGTCAGGGAGTATCCAGGCCATAGACAGGAAGGGCCATGGTGATCACACAAAAGCTTCATGCGAACAAAGCCCAAACAGTAGAAAGATGCTCAGAAATGAATACAATAGGACAGGTTCTCCCAAACAGGTCTTACTGGCAGCCATGACAGTTGCTACTCTGCTACCCAACCTGGCCAAATTAATTATAATAAATATTATTTCACAGTCTGCAAACAGGAAGGGTATTTTCAACAACGTTCCACTTTCAGTGTTCTACCAAATGTCCTGGCTGACATTTTCCTGGTCCCTTCATTCTAAGCAAGTCCAACAGACGGCCCCCGCTTATTAAAGAAGCAACACAATTCTGCAAATGAGAAGCTGGGCATCTTTTTGTTTTTGAATGCAACTCTTTGAATCCCTCACACAGCCTGGCTACTGGGACCATGCACCCCTGAGGAATTCTGAGATCAGTAGTCCAAAAAAAAAAACCCACATAAACCTACACTGCTTTTTTTTCAGGCTTTGCTTCTAGCTCACAAGAAACACAGAAATGGCCATCTGTCTTTTCCTCCATCGTAGACCAAGAGAAGGAACTCAGAAGGAAAAGGACTCCATAATCTTCCTTGGCTTACTAATCAAATAAAGACACCAGGCAGGTAATGCTCCAAATACCTTTTTCCCCAGCAGTGTAGTCACTTACTCTTACCTGTGGTAACAATATACCAAGCAGAATGCCCGCCATGATAGCGTAGTTGTCCAAAAACCAAATGAGTACTGCATTGGTGCATCCCCTCACATAAATGAGGTGTTGAACACACTTAAGCGCTGTGAAATAATAGATACAAGCTTTAACAAGCAGCCTGATCGTCCACTAAGGCAACATGGGGCCTGTCTCAAATGCTAACAAAAAGAACTTGCTGCTGGATACCTGCAGGTTTTTGACTTAGGAGAGATTAATCCTCTGCTTAACATTGATTCTATGTAAGTCTTTCCCTAAAACTGATATTGTCTACGCGGGACCTTATTTGAGTTTTTTGACACACTTGTTGGAGGTGACCAGGTGCAATTCAGCTCACTTTGCATGGGGTAGGGGGTGGGTGTTGAATGAGAAAGACTTCGTTATGTTTCCCAGACTGTCCTTTTCCTTCTCTAATCAAGGTTGACTTTCCTTCAACATACACGTCTGTTCTTAAATGCTGCTGACACCACTTCTTTCCTTTTTACATTTTCTTATTGACACTCTCTGGGACAGAGAGCATCTCGCATTTATCCTCAAGAGGTGAGAGAAGAGCCACGGCCCTCTGCTTTATGCACAGTTCATAAGAAGTCCCCAATGTTACTTGTACTGAGAAAACTGTGGAGCTCTGTTTGACAGTAAACAATCCTTAAAAATTAAGATTCATTTATATTTAGCTTAGGGACACCTGGCGTCAATTTTAAATCCCAAAAGGACAAGAGAAATGCAATTTAACATTATATCCTTTTTTTAGTCTTTACTTCTGAGACCTGCTTTGAAGAAGAGTGATTGACTGGACTCGACAGCTTGCAATGTTACTTTTTTTCTTTTTAATAGTGGCCTATGAAGGTATCACCTGTAACCTATTTTTGCAATTATTATTATTATGAATCTTATCAAATGCTACCCTGCTTGCAAGTAAGAGTTAAAGAGACTGCAAAATAGCAAGCATATTTCTGCTTCTCATCAAATAGGTTTCTCAAGAATATTTGCAATTCATTCTGTTCTCGTTTTATCTTGTTTTAAGGATATAGACTCAGCTTAGTTGAGTATGTAATTTATGAACCTGCAAGTAAGGGTTTATTTATTATGATTTTAATGGAAGAATGTATAATTTTGTACTTACAGTGGAACCTTGACTTACGTCATTAATCCGTTCCAGTGGTCTAGACTTAAGTCAAACATGACTTAAGTCAAACGAACGTTTCCCATAGAAAGTAATGGGAAAGTGGAATAATCCGTTCTAGATGATGAAAAAGACCCCTGAAAACAGCAATTTAACACAAATTTGACTGGGATAGGAGATTCCTTCTGGGGATGTAAATGAAATGTCTCTTCAAAGAGAGGAGGAGGCAGTGGAATTATAGTCCACAAGTTATATGCCTCCACTTTTTAATGTTCATAGCAACAATGTCTAACATTTAAGTTTTACTGATTTTTAACCTGACGTTCCAAGTTCTGAACAACTCTATGCTTACCATTAGAGTCCCACAACTGTACAGCTCCCCAACTAAAATGCTTCCATTGTGGACCAGAATTCTGCAGCCAGATTTTTTTACAAGACTGAGCTGACTGTCTAACCAGCGAGGACAGCCCCGAGCTCCTAGCCCTTCTTCTCCTCTGGCAGCAGCGGCGGCTTCGATGAGGCCGAGGACCAGCTCCAGGTGCTCTGAGCTGGCCTCGCCGAAGCCGCCGCTGCCGGAGGAGGGGAAGAAGGCAGGAGCAGTTTGGAGGCGGCAGCCGTGATGCTGGGTTGTGGCTGCCGCCCAATAACGGTGCCTTGCGCCGAGGCTCCGAGATGTAAGTCAAAGCCTGCGACTCAAGTCAAACAGGCCCCTTCTTGATGCAAGTCAAATAATGATGTAAGTCAAGCAGTATGTAAGTCAAGGTTCCACTGTATTTCAAATTTCAAATTGTATTTATTTATTGCACATTGTTTGATGTTTTTGGTCTTTGAATGTAATAAAGCTATTCATTCATTCTGTTCTCCTATTCATGTCTTAATCCAGTTAAAGACAGTGGTTCTCAACCTTCCTAATGCCATGACTCTTTAATACAGTTCCTCATGTTGTGGCGACCCCTTGCCCTGCTTGGAAGAGGCCACAAGCCCCCTTTGGCAGGCCACTGCCGCCGTTGCCATAGAGAACTTTCCTCTACAGGCACCCTCAGCCAATCCAACCTCCGGTGCCATTGACTGATATCCCCTCCAACCTATCAAGCTGTAACTGACTCTTTCCCCCCTTCCTCCCCCAGACCCAAGCCATTTGTGCCTTTTTCTTCACTGGCTCATGGCGACCCCTGTGAAATGGTCGTTCAACCCCCAAAGGGGTCCCAACCCCCAGGCTGGGAACCACTGAGTTAATTTGATATATGGAAAGCACAAGGAACAGTGCTTCTCATAAATAAGCATGCTTCCTGGGTGCAAAATGACAAGTGGATCTGTTTACAGGAAATCTTCCCCCCACCCCCGGCTTCACACAACAAACTAGTGTGCACAATCACATGTGCTTGCAAGAAGGATTACTGCTGGCCTTTCAAGTAATTCAAGTTCTCCTCTTTGTGTATATATAAAGCATGAAAAAGATAAGACAGGGCAAACTCAGCAGAAGAAGGATGGTTTTCCACTTCTTGTTTTTGACAGGAATGCTTAAGGATATAGACATGGTGCAAAACCATCACCTAGGCTCAAAAATGAAGGTCTTTTAAAGGCATTAAAGTCAAACTGAATATGTAAAAACCAATAAATAAATCTGCACTCTTACCTCTTCGTTAATAGTTTTATATCCACACATTGTATTGACAACTGCTGTCTGCAGATAAACATACATACATATACTTCAAAATATGAACAGAATATGAACATAATATGAACTTAGTGTACCATAAATATATTTATACGGCTTATTTTTAAACTTTAGATAACAAAACTTATATTTTTGCCATCATTTTAACTAAGTTAAAACAATACATAAATTAGAATAGACTGCATACACTAGACTAGAAAGTCCAAATGCTGCTTCTGTGATAACATCCTTCTGCAGATGTATGGAGGTCATTTTCTATTTGCAGCAACAAGAAAAGTTCCAAAAGTCAAAGTATCCATGACGGCTATAAGAAAATTTCTAAAATCCATATTTAACAGTAATACCTTTACTAGGACAACTAAAAAGGAACACATTTTTATCTTTTGGTCTTTTGGTATTGATTTTATTTACCAGTCTAGCCAATTCAAAGAACCCATATCTCTTCTCTTCCAATGATGCCACTGCAGTGATTAAAAAAGAAGAAACATAGGATCTAGGGTGCACGGGCAAGGATCCCAAAGCCCTTCTACTCTACAACCATATCATGTTCCCATGGAGGAACCTATTTGTCAGTGGGTGGGTAAGGAGTTTCCAGCTGTTGGCTGAAAACAGCAGCTGAAATTTTCCATTCTGCCTTGTGATTCCCAAACATTTTACTTGGGTGGGGGGGGGGCTTTAGTTCTAAACTTCTCTCTTTGATATAAACTAGTATTTTAAAAAACCAAGTGATTTAAAAGATCTAGAAAGTCATGAAGAATAAGTGGTTCGAATCAAGCCAAGAGGAATGTCACCTGGATGGTGAGGCAAGCTGCATTAAGACCACTGATAAATAGGAAATTTAAAGGGACAGGAATGTCCCATCTAGAATCGTCCATAGAGTTAGCCCAGTGGTTCTCAACCTGCAACTCCCAGAAGTCATCATCACTAGCTGAGCTGGCCTGAATTTCTGGGAGTTGCAGTCCAGGAACATCTGGAGACCCACAGGTTGAGAACCACTGAGTTAGCCCTTACAGCGCAAGCATTACCAGTACCTACTGGATACTGAAGGGCATATCTTTCAGAGTAGGGCACAGGGCTGCCAAATTTTCACTTCAAGATCCCTGGTCTTGTTGCGTCTAATCTAACCGAGTGTTAAAAACAAAAACAAAAAGCAAAGGACCATATCCCATTCTCTGTTCCTCCTCCTCTCCGCTGCCCCTAATGAGGTAGATGCCTGTCAAGGATCCAGTAACATTTTATAGGAGGGATTCAGCATCTGTTCCAAGGCTCTAAAATCAACACTATATTCCAACACTGGGGATAGCAAAAAAAAAAAAGTGCTTGGGCTGCAAAATGTCCCAGGAAATGAAGCATGCAAGATGCCCCAGGCTCGACAGGGATAGGAAATGACTTACACACAGGCCACAGAGATTTACAATGAAATATAGGGATCACATATACTGTAATTGGTGGTTCTTGCATAATGCACACTTGTCCAAAATATAAATGCACTGACTTCATATATTAACATCACTTTTCCGTGACTGCAAAGTGAATGACTAATTGCTGCTCACATTTCCAATTCAAATTCAAGCTAGTTTTGGAAACATATGTCAGACAGCAAAGATTTATTTCCCGCTGCTTCATTTTAAGACTGTTGGGGTTGCACCTTTCGGACAAATCAACACAAGAAGACGTATTTCAAGGACTGCACTTTGATAACATGTATTGATTCATAGGCTTTTTCAGCTTCCAAAAGGCACTATTTTCATTGTTTCGCAAGTGTTACTTGTATACAGTCTGCATACTTTTTACATAGATAGTCACAGGGAAATAAAAATAATTCATCAGACTAAAAGTATCATCATCTTCTCTTCCACCAAATCACGACACATACATTTCATAATTCACTAGAAATGTTGCCAGGCTTTTTATCCTATCAAAATTGATATGACTTTATTTACTGAAACTGTGCAGCTTTACTGCAGTCAATTAGAGAAATATTTTGTTCCACAAACTGGTTAGAAAAGAAACGATTTAGTGCCTTGTCTGTAAATGGAGGAACAGGTGTGGGGTGGGGTCCTGTTACTTAAATATCTGGGCTTTTGAAAGCATGGCAAGTACTTTATTATCACAAAAGATTGGTAGAATTGCTTCCAAGACAATACATTTTGATTTACACCTTTCCCCAGTGGTGTTCTATTTCTTTATCTTACATCCAGATGGATTTCAATTTATCCACATTGTATCCTGCTGCCATATACAGATTGTCACTGAGGGTGCCATTTTAACTTGCCAATGCATCCTTTTATAAGAAAGCTATTCATTTGCTGAACATCTGAGGAACAAACAATAAACTTCATTTACCTTGTTCACGATGCAACAAGTGTAAGGAACTCCACAAGCCAGGGGTCCTGGGGCAGAACAGTCATGGTACGGATTAGTTGACCAGTCTTTAAAATCCTCTCCACCACAACACTTAAACTTGGAGGGGGAAAGATACAACAGCAACATTTGTAAACCTGTTGCAGAATGTAAGAATTGTTAATTTAAAATATACTATTAGTAAGAGGGAGGGGGAATCCAGTGATCACAATAGTGGCATCCTGGCCTGGTTTCCATCTTTCAAGTCAAGTGTAAAGATGCTAAGTATTGTTGCTTGTTTGTTTTGTTTTCACATTTGAAAATCCTGGAACCCCAATACACCAAATCATTAGTCATTGCCACAGGCATAAAGACACAAGCAAAAGGACAGAATGAACAATAAAAACTTGGTGGGAGTATTTTTGCTAGTGGCATACACCAAATCAGAAGCAGGAAATGAAATTAGGATGTGTCGACCATTGCATGATTCATGAATGACCCAATCATGGTGCTGAAGTGGAAGGAGGAAGAAAATGGCAAGAATGTAGGCAAATCCACGCACCTTTGACTGTGTGAGAAAGAGTAAAAAACATTTGTGGAAAACTGCCTATATGGCCCCATACATGTACAGGAGAAAGTGCATGTGTGTTCTTGAGAATAGCTGTAACTAGAGATGTAAAATTTCTGGAAATTTTGAAGCTTGGAAAAAACGGGTTTTTTCCTTTTTATCGGAAAAAACAGACACTTTCAGAAAAATTGACAAAAATGCTACATTAGCACTCCCCCCTTTTACAGCTTGAAAGTTGTTTTGTTACTTTAGGAACATAAAATATGACTGTGGACAATTTGACTTGGCATAAAATTATCACAACTAGTGTATTAAAATACAGTGTATCCAAACAATTATTACAAACAGAATTTACTTTTTAAATAATATTTATTTGTAATTGTAAGTAACAAATGGAGTAACAATCTCCTGGACTGTTTGCTAGTTTATGTGGAACAAAAAAAGTCTACAAAACAATGTTTAAAAATCCAGAATTAACTGTTATTTGTATTTCCTCTCCACAGTATTAAATAAAAATAAAATAAAATAACTCATTCTCATAAAAAGAATTGGAGGAGGAGGAAATATATATAGAAGGGAGTAGGGCTAAGTTTCAATTATATGTTTTAGGAATGATTTGGAAAAGCTGCGAACACCCTGTCTTAAAATATTTTTTTCATCATATTAAAATAAAACATTACATAATCATTTTTTTCTTTCTCCTTTTTCATTTTTTTTAATTTTTCAGGGAAAAAACCAAAAAGGCTTCGGGGGGGGGGCTATACAGAAGAGAATACAGTGGGCCCTTGTATAACAAACAGCTTGTATAACATAAAATTTGTACAACATAAAAAATTCCAGAGATAGGGGAAATTTGCTCAACATAATCACCTATGAGGAGAATCTGTACAACATAAAAATGGGATCACTCTGTTTTCAATGCATTCCTATGGGAATTTGTATAAAGGAAAATTTGCTTAACATAATTTCATTTGAAATGAATTAATTCCTTTATACAAGGTACCCACTGTACATGATGATAGACTCCTTTGAAGATGAATCCTTGGTGAAAAACAAGCACTTCTAGAAAGGAAAGTGAAAACTGCACAGAAAGCACCAGGAATAAGTAAATCAGATGGTAGATGGGATACCAATAAAACTATTTCAAGCCACAGAGACTGAATCTGCCAAAGTCTTAACAAGAATATGCCAATAAATATGGAAAACAAAACAATGGACCACATACTGGAAATGTCCAATATACATTCCAGGACCCAAGAAAGGAAATGCTAAGGGGTGCAGTAACTATAGGACCATTGCTCTAATTTCCCATGCAAGCAAAGCAATGCTCAAGGTGTTGCAACAAAGGGTTTTATCTTATACGGAATGAGAAATGCCAGATAGTCAAGTTGGATTTTTAGAAGGAAGAGGTTCAAGTTCCTATCACAACAATATTGACTAATGTAGAACTGTATACAATTAATTTTGGTAAAGAAGAAGCTAAATATTTTCTGTATCTTGATTCAAACATCAGTGCAAAGGGAGATTGTAACCAAGAAAACAGACGGGGAATAAGACTCAAAAGGACAGCAAAGAGACCAAGTTCAAGATCACTGACACTACTGTATGACAGATCACTATGTACAGGAGTGAAAGCTGGACAGTAAAGAAAACTGACCGGGGGGGGGACTGTTTTGTTTGAAATATATGCTGGAGGAAAGCTTTGCAGAAACCCTGAGCTGCCCAAAATACAAACAAGTAGGTACTGTACTTGTTTGCAAATCAAGCCTGAAGTCTCTCTCTGGAGGGGGGAAAAAGATTAAACTGGGGTTGTCACACACATCATGAGAAGGCAGGATTCTTTGGACAAGAGAACAATGTTGGGAAAGATGGAAGGCAGGAGGAAAAGAGGAAGACCAAATGCAAGATGGACTAACTCCCTAAGGGAACAGCTTGAGTTTACCAGAACGGAGAAGGGCTGTTGAGGACAGGACATTTTAGAGATTCATTCATAGAATTTCTAGAAATCAGAAGTGGCATTACATCAAGTAACAACAACAAAATCATAACCCACTTCAGTAATATCTGTATTGATGATGACTGTGGAGGTCAGCCTTTCGGAGTGCGGCCGAGGTACCACACTCCATTCAGTACAGAGCAGTAAAAGGTCTCGCCTCACTCTAGCACAGGCCCCCAGTCATCTCATGGACCATTGACCTGTACCACTTTAGTCTCCGGTTTTGCTACTACCATTCAGGGTGTCCCAGTTCAATAACTGAGTCCCAGACAAGATGTAATGTGGTAAAATAAAAGGAATCTTTATTGAATACAGAAAGATGTTGAAGTCAAGTTCACTTGTATGCAGTTACTTAAAGTTAACACAAAGCAGTTCACTCAACTACTGTTCTTAGTTCCCTCACTCAAACTTGACAGTATCCCTAACTGTCCTGTCTCTTCTTCAAGACGTGCCTGTCAGTTCCCTAACTTCACCCTATCTTACATGTGCAGTTTCCCTATCTGAATCTAACTACTTCAGGTGGAGCTATTTAAGCACTAGGGCTCCGCCTCCACACTCCTTATTTAGGCATAAGCTTTAACCCTTTATCTCCCTTCCTGTATAGTCACATAGACAGTAGAAGGGTGAACACTAACAACGACCAACTCCTAACCCCATAATAATGAGGCATGTCAGCCATTTCTATGATCAAAAAGACTAGCATATATATTTGCCTTAGCTGTTCAAAAAGGAGGAAGTAAAAGAAATCCTGTCATCTATTTTGGGATTCCAGACATGAGTATTTTTATTCATTTAGATCATATGTGAACGCTTGAAGTTTTACAGATGCAGGAAGAGGCTGTGACAGACTCTGGAGGAAAAGTAACAAAGCAAGGTGTGATCTAAATCAAATTGCTAAAACAAATTCCAATCCACTGGAGTCTTCAAGGTTATGGAGGCTGTTTTAATACTGTGAAGTAATATGCAAAATGAGTCCTTGTTAGATTACAAAGAAGAAGAAAAACTGAAGCAATGAATTAGTGGTTTGGAATAGTTGGAACTGATTGAGCCTAAGATCCAAATATTGTAAAAACAAATCTTATTAAGTAAATTGTCCAAGTCCCAAGAAGCCAATATAAACATCTTTTATTTTTAAGTCCCAATGCATTTGGCAAAATACTAAAATCCAAATGTTAAGGTCTTCCCTCCACTAAATTCCTGAAGAAGGCTAGTCTGAAAACATGGTGGGGTGTTAGTACAGTTGGATAATAAATTTACTGATAAAACCAACTTGATTTACCCTGGACCTATAGCTTCTAACTGATGCATTTTAATCTACTCAACTTTCACTCAACTCACTATGGGGTTATACTACAGATTTTATTAGAAACACTCTAGATAGGAACTTAAAAACAGATAGTAGCCCATGTAATTTAATTATCAGAGAAAGAGCTGGAATTTCAAAACTAAACACTCTCTGTTACACTTTAATGCATTAACTAAACATCTACTTGACATAAATCTAAACAAGGATAAATCAAAACATGTATAAGAACTCTAAATGCTTGTGTATACATACAATAAATGGAAGACTTGGAAAGCTATGGACTAGCATAAACCTAGAACATGTTTTCTCTGATCCCTTTCTAAATAAATAAGTCTGTTCCTTCAAAGGATATATCTTGTAAAAGGCACAATTTAACTATAACATTCTTTATTACTAGCCCTATTGCTACAAACATTACTGATTAAGGATGTACACTGCCTTGAGACAAATGTGCATAAGCCGACTGAATCAGGGCCATTTGTATGATGCCAAAGCAATCTGACAAGAAGTCACTGTTCACTCCTAGGGGGGGAAAAACCCGCAATGGATCTTTTGTATCCTATTCAGCATTTGTAGGGTTAAAAAGATTGTAAGATATTTAAACTTTAAAAAAGGGAAATTGAAAGATAGTAGACTGAGCTGTTGGCACCCAAGGAAAAGGTGAGCGAGAACTCAGACCCCCCAATAAAGCTGAAGATCTACCATGGACATCCCAAACACTGAGGTGCTAAGGAGGTCTCAGACTGACCTAATTGCATATATGTTCTTTACAGCTGCTGACAGTCATTTCTCATTGCTGTAAGTGGAAAGAGTTACAACATCCTTTCACATTCTGGAAAAAATGCTTTTTTTAAAAAAAATCCTCCCATTCAGTTTATTTTACAAAATGCTACTGAAATATTATTAAACTACCAAGATTGAGTGTGTGGGACATTGGCAAGATGACTCTTATATGCCTGGGCTTTGAATGGACAGGTCATGCTGTTAGCTACTGTAGAGCCCCCACCGGGTTACAGATTTTGCATGCCCCTACCATCTTGCTCTTTCTCTCTGCTACACGACATTGGAAGAATAATTGAAACGGGAAGAAGCTGAAGGTAAAAATATCAAAGATATCCTAATTCCACCATAAAGTGCTAGCAAACAATTTGATTTTTCAAAAGCCCCTTCTTCCTTCAGTTATCTGAGCGAGAAACTTCATTCTTGATAAAACAGCAGACCAGTTCTAACATACTATCTTGGAATAAACCAGGATAATAAATCAACCTGTAACTGAGGTTTCTGATATGTTTCTTCCAAACCTAGCAACCATGGTTTCCCAGTATGAACATGGCAGGAATCAACCTTTAATTAATAATAGTAGTAGTGAAGTACAGCACAGGGGGGAGGGGGGATGGAAAAGAGAGACACGGGTTGAGATATGTACTTTCCAAGTAGGATTCCTCAGTTTTGAATGGGCTGTTGTGAATTCCAGAGGAGCGGGGTAAGGACAAATTCATGACATCCCCCAAAATTGAGACTGAGGAATTTACCCTCTATTATTGCAAAGAAACAATACATTATCCTATCGTATAGGGGTCAATAAGTAGCACCCAGTTACCGTACTTGACACCCTGAAACAAACCTTCTTTTGAACAAAATCCATTATGTTCTTGAAGTCCAGGTCATCGTAATAATTCTTAATTCCACTTCGGATGTTCTCATTTAGAAAGTCAATTGTCTAAGGGAAAAGAGATCACACAGATACATCATGAAAGAAAAACAAATTAGGTTGTATTTGTATACTGAAACCCAGCACCAATATTATGATACTCCTCTTCCCACAGACCCAGTATTTCAGTCTGAACTGAGGGAAATGAGAGAGTTTATACAACCAGAATTACCCTGGAGGAATTCCACCTGTATAGATAACTACAGTACAAGATACTACCAACTGGTCCCTTATTATGCATGTAATGGTGTATTTGCCCTGTTCTCTCAAGCGACTGCTTTACTAAATTCACTGTTCATAATCAAGCAATGTTCCTTTATTAACTGTGGGAGGTCAGGGACGAGGTTGGTAAAACAAGGAAAATGTATGTCAACTTTTTTTGGGGGGGGGGGGGGGACTTGCCGAATCAGCTCATACTGGAAATACACTCATACCTCTTATATCCCTGTCTGGTCCGTAAAATGATTGCCCAGAATTTCTCACAAGTGCTGTCAAGAGGCTGACAGAGGACTGAGTCCCATCTCCACCCTACAAGCTAGATAAGTCTCACTGTTACTAACATTAGAGAGAGCACCATGGAGTGGCGTTCCAATGCCTTGATAACCTTCCCACTTGATATCCCCTCCTTATGGCAGTAAGGCAAGTTAAGGATGTTTGTGCACTTTTAAAGACACTGATGCTGAAATTTAAAGTTCTCACCATTCAGAATGTATTGCTTCTACTCAGAAGTCATTGTAACACCTCTTATCATGCCTCCCAATTACAGTATCAGTATTCAGTACCTTAATGGTGCAATCTTATCATCGTTATCCTGGGATTATATTGCCTTGAATAAATGGGATCTATCAGTGCCATCACAAGCTGATCTTACACCCAAGGTAAAAATATAAAAACACACCTTCCTATATTTTCCTTAATGTCACAAAGGAACCACTGTTCTTAATAACCGTTGTGAGAAAGAGAAACCAAACAGCACAAATAAATCCAGTCTTTGAACTGTTGATGCATTATCTTTTACTACGTTTCACCATCGACGTAGAACCAATGAGCAGCTGCTAAAGACTCTATGTGCCTTCTAGCTGAAGTAAATTTCAGAACAAGGTCTTCAGATATCCTTCATTTTTTCCATATTGAAAACTGTCTGAAATCCCGCTGCACAGAGGGAAATTGCTGTTATGCTTAAGGAATTTCTGAAGACCCCTGTTTGCTGTGTGCCAGGACAGGTGCCTCAGTATGCAACAAATAATATTTACAGAAATTTCTATACTTGTGGAAATTCTTTTCTAAAATGTTATGCACTTCACATAACTGTGCAAAAGGATTTCTGCCAGAATACACTTTAAATCAGTATATTACATGATTTCTGACGTTTCCAAAAAATAAAGCAAAAATTACCTCAGGTAGCAAGTTCTCCTGACCAATACTCAAGAACCATGGCTGATTTATATATTTTTGAAGAACCAGCTATTAAGAATTTCACATGGGTTTTTTAAGACATGTTACTGAGAACATACCACACAACTAGAAGTATGTCCGTAGAATTGTTCAATTTGATCTTTACATTCTCACTGTTTTTTCACTGCACTAAAAACACACCAGTTTTAGGCACATTTTTGAAAAGAATAAATTTGACCATTTACATACCAACTGGCACAGGAGATTTCATAATACTTAAAACAGAGAGACCACATGCACAAAGTATAGACAATAACATTAGATTAAAACAGGTATCAAAGCTGACCACAATTTCAAATTAAACTTTATTGAAAGACACCATAGGTATGCAACTAAACACTTCAGCAAAGGTGAAATATTATGTAAGGGAAAAATCACTTTTGTGATACACAAAGAATTTTAGTTAAGCTGATGTAATAACCTAGAAAGTGTAGTACTATATACTGAACATAACATGTAAAGAAACTGATAGTTGACTTTATGGCACCAGCTGTAGGGTCAAAAGCAAAGCTATTTAAATTTGTGTTTCTGGACTACAGGTCAATTCTGGGGATTATACTGTACTCCAAAAAGAGACAGATATACTGTACACTAATCAAAAACAGATAGAAAACCTAAGCTGAAAATGTAGTTTCAATTCCTTGCATAGGTATGTGAATATAACTACTAATTTTATTTATTTTTATTTATTTGTCCATTTTTATACTGCCCGTCTTCCTGAAGGAACTCCGGGCGGTGAACAAAGAGGTCAGGATAAATCCAAAAGGAACAACAACAATCAAGACAAAATTAAAAAACAGTATATAAAAGAAAAAAATGTATAAAATATCGAGTAAAATAACTCAACAAAGTCGATAAGTCAACGGCAAGACGGCAAAAACAACCCAAAAAATGAATAAATTACATAAAATATACATTTTCCATTCATCATCTAAGCCTTCCACAATCTTATTTTAATTCAGGAAAAAAAGTCTGACAAGTTCTTCTGCACCGAATCTTTAAAGCTAGGTACATTTTCATAAGCTTCTTACCTGGTTTCTGAATATTAAGGCTATTACTCCTCCTACTAATTCAATGAGCAAGCAAACGCCCAAGATGTACATGAACTGCAAAACAATTTCAAAAAAAATACATCAGTGTGGAAAACCCAAATCCTTTTGCATTTAAATCATGCATTATGGTACTTACTGTACTTCCAATTCACATAAGGACTCTAAATGAGGCAGTGTCATCTGAGTACACACAATAATGGTTTGACTTGGTTAATAACCATAAATAAACATTCATTCATTCACGATAATGGTTTTGTCTCCCATCTATTGAGATAGGTTTGGCACAGAAGAGAAGAAACTGGGACTATAAATTCAGATATATAAACCTAGTTAGATCTCACCCTCTCCAAGTGGGCATCTTCTGCAGTTTATGCCATACGAGCAACATATTTCTGTTTTGGAATGTGACAATGCAATGCCAGCTTGTAAGATGGTTTGTTAGAAAGTGGCTTACAGTGCAGCCATGGGACGTGGGAAGTATTTTCTGCTGTTAACCTTCCACATGGAGGCAGCCCTGGAGGCACAGAGTGCCACAATCAGTAGAAGCACCTGCATCACTGCTAAGTGGATGGCTGCAACAACCAATGGGCAAATCTCTATTGCTTAGCAACCTGGTTATCACATGGAGCTGGTCTGACGGCCTATGCATCTAGCTATTGCAGTGGTTCTCAACCTGTGGGTCCCCAGATGTTCCTGGACTGCAACTCCCAGAAGTCTTCATCACTAGCTGAACTGGCCAGGATTTCTGGGAGTTGCAGTCCAGGAACATCTGGGGACCCACAGGTTGAGAACCACTGAGCTATTGCATAAAGCTACAAAAAGCAAAAGGAAAGTGTTCTGCTTATATACAAGTGAGACAACTCTTCCCTATCATTATCTGTCCACACTCTCCAGCAAACTTTCTCACTATACCTAGCAAACTAGCTCACTATAAAGAGGCAGAGGAAGGGGGGAATATGAACTTTCCTCTTTGATAAAACTTGAAATTTTCTGCTCAGTACCTGCCCCTTACAAAATACAAACAAACAAAACCAGTTGGCATGTATATAAATTTCTTGTTTTACATGACCACAGTTTTGATATATGCAGGCATTCATAATTATAGGAGCATGCTGGTTCTTCCCTATTAATGTTCTTCACATATGGAAAGTAATGGTGTGAAGAAATAATCTCCTCTACAGATGGAGGTTCTCTGCCTGAACCCTAATATTTTTCATTTTTGATTTGTGTGTAGAGAGCCTGCATGTGTAACAGAATCTCTCCTTTTCATGTTACTCTATACCCTCTTGCATGCATAATAAACATCTGAACATGGCTCTAATAATGTATGAAGATGTACAGGAGGACTGACCTGTCCCCATCCTTGGTTTAGAAGCCTAGCTTGGAAAGAAGCCAGCTGCCTCATCAATAGCCTGAGAAGCACCTTTTCTAACAGTCAGATGATGCCAGCTGATCATCACTCTTTAGAAGTCAGAACCAAATGGGCTCCATCTGGATCCTTCCTATTGACACCTTTGGGCCCAGTTTAGGTCTTATCCTAAAAGCAAGATGAAGGTTTAAATTGATGGAACATGTGTAAATGCCACATCTGCTGGTTCCCTTCACTTTATGCAATGGACACAGAAGCCTCAAGAGACTCTTGCATCGGCTCTAACTTTATACTATTTCCATGATCAAGAATTCTGCCTTACCAAGATACCCAAGTGCTTAAAATTCTAAGCAGAAGGGAGACATAGAAGTCTATGGCCAGCAACTGGGTCTTCTCAGTGGTGGCTGTAACCATATGGAATGCACAGCTGGTAGAGGTGCACCAGGCCCCTTCCCTTCCAGCATTCCGAAAACTAATTAATAAAAACTCAGCTCTTTGAAGAAGGCTTCTGGGATCTCATCCCCTCATAATAGTTTTAGGTTTCCATTATGTTTTTTTTATTTTGTTGTTTGATAGTTGTCACCATTTGGGACTCTTTTATTTATTATTTATTGATATGTGAGGGGTTGGGTGCTTATGTTTTATACAGATCTCAAGTATAACGCCTGAACCAGGGCTTAAGTTCATCATGCCATTCTTCTTCTCTCCCTCCATTTCATTCTACCAGCATCATGATGCCTGGAATGGAATGCTAATGAACAAAAAATGGCAGAGAACATTATGTTTCTGCATTTCCTAACGAGACAGGATCATCTACAATTTGCTGTATTTTAATATCTTGGCAATGAAACCCTCTTTCTGTGCATGTATTTTTTCAAAGAATCTGAGACAGATTCTTCCTGCTGCATCAACTCTGCTTACTCAATTTTATAACATTCGAAAAGCAGAACATTTTAAAAAGGAAGGAGGATGAGATTCTTAAGAATAATGTGTAACATCTGCATTCTCTATGTTGCATAAAATAGCAGGTAAACATTTTGTTGTTCTACTATAGAAGAGGATGTTTTGCACACACGAATTCCTTTATGTATATTTAATAATATATCTTGGAACAACTAACGCCCATTTTGCTTTTCTCCTTACAGATATAAATCTAACTTTCTTTCTAAACATGTGCGTCAATATCCCTATGACTACATTCAGACTGCAAACACATTTATTTATTTATTTATTTATTTATTTATTTACTTACTTACTTACTTACTTACTTACTTACTTACTTACTTACTTACTCATATACTTATATACTTATATACTTATATACTTATATCCTGCCAGATTTTCCCAAAAGGAACTCAAGGCGGTTAATAATAATAATAATAATAATAATAATAATAATAATAATAATAATAATAATAATAATAATAATAATAATAATAATAATAATCTGTTTGGCCTTGTTTTCAACATTCTTTTTAAATTTTATCTGCACGTTGATTAAATTATTAACTTGAATGTGTCAAGCAAAATTCCCGTCTTTGGTTCAATCCGAATCAAGGCTTTACTAAAGCAAAGCAAAGGGTGCTGCTTATATACTACAACAGCACTACAGCACTCTCTGGGCAGTTTACGACATAATTACACAAGTTACACATCCCCCTCCCTCTAGCGAGCTGGGTACTGAGTTTATAAATCTTAGAAGGATGGAAGGCTGAGTCAAACCTGAGCCAGCTACCCGAGTCCGACATGATTTGACTCAGATTGTGGGCAAATTCTTGCCTGCAGTACTGCTGTTTAACCACTGCACTGGGAGGCAGCCTTCCCCATGCAAGTTCCCGATGAATTGTTTGCAACTACAATTTTTATCAGCCCTGTAGCAGGCCTAACACTGTGTGTTAGTCCAAAATATCTAAGTCTAAATCCAAGTGTGGGACATTGGCTGACAAAACTGCTGCCATCAATCTTACTGGGAAGGAGCGATCTGCTCAGCACACTCTGTGCGCTCTCAAGGACTGAGTCAGTTTCAGGTGGTACACAGGGCTACAGAGGCGTGGTGGAAAGAGTTGTTATGCCGGTATTACAGCATCAGCATAATGAACTAACTCCTAGATGTCACTAAGGTTGGGAAAGACTACTGTGGATCAAAAGTCTTCCTTTATTAACAAGGAAGCATTTCTCTTCCTACTTATCACTGCATTATCAGTTTTCTCATGCAGAGAAAACAGATTTTGTACCACATGCTGGGGAGTTGGGGGGGGGACTGCTTCTCTCTAGTTTGGTGACATGCAGGCAGTAAAACAACAGATTCTTGTAAGGGTCATATCATGCCCTGCCTATAACATCAAGCTATGCAAATACAGTGACGCCCCCGCCTATTGCGGGGGTTAGGGGCCTGACCCAACCCGTGATAACTGAAAATCCGCAATATGCAATATTGCAATATGCGGTTGGGCCTGGGACACCTAGCTGGGGGCTCTTGTATTTACCCCCAGTCTGGTGCTGCCCCAAACGGGCCTGCAAGGGACCTCCTGGGCCTTTGGGGGCCTCTAGAAGGCTCGGGAAGGCCCTCGCAAGCCCGTTTGGGGCAGCACAGTCCTGGGGTAAGTAAGGGAGGCCTGAAACAGGCCTTCCCCCCCCTTACCCCAGAGGGCCTTTTTTCATATACTGCAGTCCCGTGATATAGCAGGACCACAGTATATGAACCGCAAATGGGTGGGGGGCCACTGTATATGAGTTAAATATTAGTTAAATAGATAGCACAACCTTAAATACTTACAGTACATTTTAATGCTCTTTCTTAAATGAGGCTCTTATTTAACAAGAGGTCCTGTGAAGTTTGGTTGCTTTGCACCCGAGTTTCCTCTAGAACAGTGATGGCGAACCTTTTAGAGACCGAGTGCCCAAACTGTGATTTAAAAGCCAGTAATTTTTGGCAAAGTGCCAGTACAGCAGGTTAACCTGAATACAAGGTGGCTGTGAAGGGGCCATGTCAGGTGCCCACAGAAAGGGCTCCGAGTGCCACCATTGGCACCCGTGCCATAGGTTCGCCAACACTGCTCTAGAACCATGACAGGATGAGGAATAGAGGTGGACACTTACCACAGGTCAGTGTGTATCAGCCAACTGAGCCCATAAGTGTTGCAAGGGTGCCCAGGATTCCACACCCGTCTCCTTCCATAAGCACCCCATCAGAAGCAGTTCTATGGGCTTCCCTGCCTTGCCTCCTTGGGAGGAGGAGGGGTGCAGAATCCAGGGCACCCACACAACACCTGTGGGCCCAATCCACCCAATTACACCAACCACCAAACCACAGTAAGTGACCCTCTCTAACGAGCAGCAGAAAAACTGCTTTCAACTAATGAAGGCGACGTTTATTCAGCATTCATAATTCTCCCACTAAAATGTTTTTGACGTGCCATTTTCACTGGTAAAATAAACATACAGCTTTCACCACCGTTTCCTTCTATTATTTGTGGAAGAAGGAAGTTTCTGCCTGAGTCATCCCAAACCTGTGTGGAAAATCGATAACGAAGCAATCTCTTACAAGTATCAAATCTGAGTTATGAATTTATATGAAAGTACTTACAGCTTGAAGAAGCGACAGGTTGTCCCTTAAGGAAGCCAGCACACCCACAAAGGAAACCAGGAACATCACAATGCCCAGGAGTATCAGAATAATGGCTGGGGCTAAAAAGGCACTTTCAAGGGTTTTATATTTCTGTCTTTCAACTTCTGCATAAATGCCAACTGCTAGGACAAATCCTCCTATCAACTGTAGCAGAAACAGAGAAATTGTTGCGTGTTACTCCTGTTACAAAACAAACAGCAATAGTTTACTAAAAAGACAAGTACCAATCAACACATGTTTCACAGAGCACCACTGACAGAAATCTTATAGTGGCACAGATGAAAACCCTATATCGAGTATAATATAGCCAACCTCCTGATTTGTTTGAATGAGCTGATATCACCAATGATTTTCCCTTTTGGTTTTGGCATGATATTTCAATAATGAGGTTAGGTTAACAACTCCATAGTATAGCACCATGACTAAGCCACTGATTCTCTCCTTCCACAGGCATTTCCAAAACTCATACCTTATGCAAATACTAATGCAGGGGTAGGCAGCCCTTCATATTGTCCTTCACTCATATCCTGAAATCAACCACTTCAAAATTGGCACTAACCAAGCATATCCTGATGCATCTTGCAATTATTTGAGGTCCAAATCTACCTAAGTAAGCGAATGAACCATACCATTTTGAAAAGTCAGCATTTCAACAATTTAACCTCTTTTCTTTATTAGCTTATTACCGTCACATGATCATTCTTATTTCATGTGAAAACATAAAAATGCATTTCTATCCGTATCAAGCAAGCCTATAATTGGTTTGACAATGCAGACATGTTCTCTGTTGATTTTCTATGTTTCCTCAAAACAAGTGAATGGAAATTGCAGCCTGAACAGTTGAGGCAACGTCCTAGAGCAGGGGTACCCAAACTTTTCGCAAGTAGGGCCAGATTGGATGAGGTGAAAATGTGAGGGGGCCGACCATTCAGCCGCGTTTGGCCCACAGGCTGAACTTTGGACAAGTCTTTATAACATGCAAGAAGGCAGGGAGGACGCTGCAGCAACAGAGCTGGGGGAAGGTTGGGTGGGCAGATGGCTTGGGGAACGGACAGAGGCAGGGAGGGCAGGCAAACCGTAAAACTGCAAGCTGACATCTCCATCAGGTATGGGGAAGGGCCAGCTGGCGGGGATGTGTGGCCAGGCTGAGCCGGTGGGGAGAAGAGGTTGCGGGTCACTTGAAATTTGAAAACGGGCCGCATTTGGCCCCCGGGCCTGACTTTGGACATGTCTGTTCTAGCGTATAATAGCAATACAATAGTGGAGCAATGGTCCCTGACCCTTCCATTGGTGGAGATACTGAATCAACAGCTTGACAAGCAATTCAGCATTTGATGGGCTGCCTTTACAGGATTGTAAAGCCAAGTTTTTATCCATTCACAAGCATTTTGTTAAGCACGTGGGCACGGACGAGTTTTTTCATTTGAGCAATGGGCATTCTTCTGCATTGTGACCGAATCTCCTACCCCACTGGAATTACCAGCCTCCTTCTGACCCAATGGCTGCAGAGGTCTAGGAACTGAATAGGATAGGGACCCACATTGCCACTCCAGTTGCTTTTTCAGCCTCGGTCAAGGTTGTCTGACATGACCTCGAGCAGCTCAAACAGTAGTAGTACTTGTTGGACTACTAGTTAATTAGTAATGCCGTTAAGTAAAATGACTGGGCAAGGCAAAGAAAAGTAAAGTCCCCAGATATTTACTTGGGAGAGAAAATGAAAGAAGAGTTTCAGAAAAACAAGAAAACTTTGAAAAAGCCTCGAGGCTTCTGTTTTCTTTGACAGGTAGCAAAAATGAAAATGCAAAGGCCAGTCCATAAACAAATACAGTAATACCCTTTGCATGTTGAAAGGGTGTTAAACAATTATTCAGGAGCATCATGTTAATGTGCTGCTAATTTGCTTCTCTTCATGTAAGCAACAAGTATTATAACTTTAAAGAATTAGTCTTTTTTTAAAAAGCAAGTTTTACTTTCAAAAAACAACATTCCAAGCTCCAAATAAGATCCATCTCCGTGTAGCCCATGGGAAAATTCTCCACTGGCTTTTTCCAAACCTCCACACTACAGACACAAGAACAAAACCAAACACATACACACTGTTTCAAAATGTCTCCCTTGAATAAACAAGGATAAAAAAATGGATCACAAGGTTGAAACAGTGCCTAGTTCTCATTTAACTGTTCTTGGTTCTCGGTTCTTTTATTCAACTCAAAGCTGCAAGAAATAATTAAGGCTTCCGTAATCCATCATGCAGAAGTCAAACTGTATTCTCAACACCTAGGTCCCATCCCCTTAACTTTTTAACCCACTTAAGTCATCAGGATGAGGAGTAAGCTGAGCTTATACACGAGATGAGGATAATTTAATAAAGACACTGGAGAGGAGATAAAGTTTAAAATGTGCTGCTTCAATGTCAGTAATAGCTAGGATATGGACGAATAAAGAACTGGACATGTGCTCTGCAATTAACTGCAACTTATTGGAGATGGGCCCAAACCTCTGGTTTGGCAGTTCCACACGGTTCGTTTCCCGGCCGAACCGCTGATCCACAGTTTGGCACCCCATCCTCTCCAATAGGGGGAGTGCCCCTCCTCCTCCTCCTCCTCCTCCTCCTCCTCCACTACAGTAGAAGGCCTCCTTGCATTACCCCTGGCCTAATGCTTCATTTTGAAGCAAGCCACTTTCAACATTCTGAGCTATTGTCAGAAATTGTCAATACTGTATACAAACGGATAAATACAGAAATAAGCTATATATTGTGCAATAAATTCTCAACTTTGAGCCAAAATGACATAACTTAATTGGTTCTATGCTCAGAGGCCGCAAATCAGCTGCATTTGAAGAGCACATATTTGCACCTAGAAGGTAACATGTTCCATTATCATCATCATTTTAAATGGCCAAAATCCCTCACACTAATGTTTGTGGAATAATAAGCAAACTTTACATGTTACACACACAAAAGGAACAGTTCCATCATTAGGACTAAAATGTGTGTGGGGGATGAATCTAGCTGTAGTCACTCAAAGAAAAATCAACATGTTATGAATAACTTTGTTCTTTTTAACGTGTCACTTCTAATCTCAGAACATGTCAGTGGTCTTACGAATTTCTAGTAGAAAAATGAAATAAAGAAAGCAACATCGTACATGGCTGCGCTTCTTAACCCTCCGGTTTCTAAAGAAACGAGAATTCTTCCATAGATTGTAATATGTTTCCTGTAAGGTTCATTTGTCTGTAGGGTGTAGCTTGTGGCTTTCATTGAGAATTGTATTGAACTGGCTCAATAGTGAGTAAGTTGAATGGGCGGTCTGAAAGGTTGAATATCAAGTGCTTTGTGAAATATTATACTTATGAAATGAGTTGAAGAGCTCACTGTGGTTATGAACTTGTTTGGTTAGATTGATTGATTGATAAATGGTTTAAGAAGGCAAATTAGATGGGCCACGGTTATTTTTAATTAAAGCAACATACATTAAAAGCAAGAACTTTTAATGTTAGAAGGAGGAGCCCATCAGTCCTCTGATAGAGAGGAAATGTAAATTCTAAATCAGTGCCCACCACAATATGTTCTGTTTTCCCCCTGTTCTCTGTTGCCATTGTAAAGGTAACCACAAAGAAGTTTGTCCTGGGTTTTGATATGAACTTCTCCATACCACATACTGAAACTGAAATCACTGCAGTTCACATATAAATTGTTACCACAGGTATCCCACAAATGTGTGTTTCAAGTATTCACACATCACACATTCCATCTTTTTCCTCAGCCCTCATTGCACTTATGACCACCCTCTTGTATCCCCATTTGGCTGCCATTCGTGTCCCTCCTCTTCTCTTTATTGCTTAGTAAGGAAGTGAATCTGAACTGAAAAGAAGTGATAAAATTAGTTTATTAATCGAATGCTATAGCATTTAATGTAACTGTCTATTAATGTTGTTAAGATGTCCCTCAATTCCCTGTTCTTAATACCTGAACATGTCTTGATATACTGGACTGTATATTATCCCTCATTACTGTAAGCTGCCTTGGGTCCTTTTCCAAGGAGAAAGGTGGGGTAAATAAATAAATAAATGGCTAATGGAGCTCTTGTAACAGGGAAGTTACATGCTTCCTTTAGTTTAAATGGTCTGCATTACCAGTCTGACTACAACATTTTAGAGCAGCTCAAGTTCCTAAACGTTCTTAAAAGGCAGTCCCGTGTACAGCATGTTACAACTAATGTAACCCTGCTGGGATATAATGGATCAACCTTTGCTGCTTAATTGTCAGTAATGTGTTATTATTTCCTCTAGATTGTCCAAACTGTTTTTTTTAATTCATAAAGGATGATTTTATACCTAGGATCACTTAGCAATTAACACATAACTAATATGTGCTTTGTTATGTATGTGCTGTCCGGTTGGAACCAACTAACAGAGAACATAATAGGGCTTTCACAGTATATGAGATCCACTATTTTTAGAGGTGCTTCAAAGGATCAAACCAAGATCCATTTATGATGCAACTATATATCCTGTACTCATTAACCTGGAAATAAGGCCCATTTAATTGGATATTCCTGAGCAGGCGTGTGCTTGCCCTGCTGATTACCAACAGAACACTGGTTCTCCATTCCCTTTGAATATTTACTTTAGAAACATACTTCCTCTTGCAGATTCGATTCACCTACTACAGCATTCTGGTTTGCCAATCAATTTTGGTTTACTGGCTAGCCAGTCTATTCTTTCATTTGTTTCCTGTAACCAAAGTTTGCCTGAAACTCTGGTTTCGTAAGTCAGTCTGGATATCACAGCTAAATTGGGCAGTGAATGTGGAGGAAGGGAACCATACATTTTTTTGAAATTATACAATTTTCTTGTATAAGAAAATTCTACAAGCTATGTTATGGATGGTAATGGAACTAGAATAATATTCTACCAGTGCCTACTCAACACAGGCTAGACTCAGGGATCCATAGGGTTCGTTCCACCAGTGCAGTCCTAAGAGGATGGTGATGAAGAAGGTTAATCACTAATAAGGCTGAATGGTGGGGAATTCAGGAGAGTTAAAAGGAAGCCCAGTATGTAATACTTCCCACAGCTCATCAACTTACTGCACAGCATGAAATGGGGGCCCAATGGGAAATAAGGCAACCCTAACCTTGTGTAACACCTTTACCCAGCTTGCCCTACCAATGTTGGACTTGTCACTCAGTTCCCAAGTTAAAATTACCATCGCCTTTTCCCATGGAAAGTCCATTATAACTATCCCGAACGCGTGCAGGAATGCTTTTACTTTTTGTTTAGGCGGATGCTTTTCAACACAACAGGAGTTGCAACAAGCCCTTTAAAGGCAAAGAAACAAAAACAAAACAAAACAAAAACCCCACGCAAACAAAGCTCAGAGGACGAGTTTCCCTGAGCGACCCAGGTGGATTCCACTTTTTCTTAAGAAAGGGATTACACCGAGATGAATGGGCAAGGTGTGTGTGTGTTCTTTTCTTCCTTCTGGTTACGGAAAGAACTCTCCTCCTCGCTCCTGAGAAACCGCAACCACCTGCTCTTAACGGGTTGCCCCCCCCCACCCACCCCGTGCTGGAAGCCAACCGGCCGGCCCCACCGGAGGAGCCACCACCACCACCACCACCCCAGGGATGCCTGGGGCGCCTCTTCCTCCTCTGTCTGGCGAGCCTGGGCGCAAGAAGGGACTTCGGTGGGCGCCGCGCCCGGACGGGAGCCTCCGCCGACACCTCCTCCGTCCTTCCGTCCGGTTCCCCCCCCCCCCAATTCCTCCTTCGCCGTCCCCTCGTCGGCCACTCCTGCCCGTCCCCTCCGCCACCCTCCTCCGCCGGGGGGGCCCTGTGCTCCACCCCCCACCCCACCCCCAGACCCGCCGCGGCTTGCTTGCCCCCCCCCCCAAAATCTCACCCAAAAGACGGTGGAGTAGGTGATGAGCGTGAACTTGAGACACAGGTAGGAGAAGCGTGCGCAGTAGCGGATCTGCTGCGAGTCTCCCGCGCCGGACGCCATCCTCCTCCTCCTCCTCCTCCTCCTCCTCCTCCTGCCGGCTACTGGAGGGGCGGCTTCGGCGCGCCCCCGCCCCGCCGGAGCCCCGTCTTGCGGCGCCCGCCACCTGCCGCTTCGCCAGGGGCCACCTGGGGCGGCGTCGCTGCTGGTCCTCCGCTTCGCCTGCTAGCAGGTGGCTCGCCTTGGGACGGGCGGACGGGCGGGGCCTGCGGGGCCGGGAGGAGCAGCCCCGGGAAGAGTGGCGCGCCCTCCTCGGGCTGGCGGAGACCGGCGGGGGGGGTGGCGGGGGATGGGGCGGTGTTGTGGAGGCGGCGAAAGGGGTGTTGAAGGCCTCGCCGCTTCGTCACGGAGCTCGCCGAAGCGGAGGCGTTTCGGTTCAAGAAAGCGAGTCGGGTGGCTTCAGGTCCGGTTCTCTTTTTCCACGGCCGCGCTGGGTTGGTTTCGCCCTTTGGGAGCGGAGAGCAGAATGGTGCCCAAGGCGGCGTCGGCACAGCGATGGCACGGGAGCGATCGGGAGCCGCGTCCCTCTGGGCCCAAGGGGCAGGTGGCACCCAGAATTTGCGATCATATCGGACGAGGCGGCCCAATCCAGTTGCCGTAGGTCTGGCAGATCAAACCGAAAAGTAGTGTGGCACATTCTGGACTAACAGATTTATTTCTTTCCACACTCGAATCGAACCCACTGCCGGGTTTCTCCAGTTGCACATAGTAATGTCAAAATCTGTTATAACTTTATGCAATCTAGCCTGTTTTTCATATGGTGGTATATTGTAGTTTCTTTCTTTTTTCATATTTAATTTTTTATATCCAAATGTTATAGTGTATATTTGTATATTGGATATTTTTATTTCATTTAATTTCCATTATCTTTTTTTTCTTTCTGACTTTACACTTTTTGTGCTCTTAACCTTCTTGCTTGTTCTTTATATTGGGAGCTGTGTAACAAGTTAATTTCCCTAATATAGGATTAATAACGATCTATCTATCTATCTATCTATCTATCTATCTATCTATCTATCTATCTATCTATCTATCTATCTATCTATCATCTATCTATCTATCTATCTATCTATCATGAAAATATTCCAAACTTCAAAACATAAAACACATAAGCCTGAAAGAGCAGTCCATAAGGACTGCAGGAGTCAACCCTACAGAACAAAATGGGGCTTTGAAGTAAATCTGTATAGCTGGGATTAAGGGCAACTCATGAATTTGGACACCAAACCCCCAATTATTGGAGAGATTATCCTCTGACCTGATCAAAGAAGTAGGGTTATGCTTTGGCAGATGACGCATACACACTGATTTCCTTGAATAGACATGCTTTAGACTATTTTGCATAAGGTATTTTTAGCATCATTTGTAAGACAAATACATGTTGTAGACTAATGACTATTATGGGCAATGTGTTTCCTATTTTGAACTTTACAGCTGAATAAATGATTGTATTTTTCTCTTTGGGATAGAATGATTTGCCAAATATAGAATTATAATATCATGGAACTCATATTTGCCCTTCAAGCACAGGTCCTACCAGAAACTGCACCAACATCCATATGATGTTTTCCTCATCTTGCTTGATACTACCTCCTTTTCCCAGTTTCTCATATTTATTTTTTGTTCCTGTCGCCTTGGGTACTTTTCAAGGAGAAAGGTAGTGTAAACATAGTTGAAATAAATAAATTTGTTCACTGGGGGAGTTTAGTGTGGTATGCCTCCTGTTATAGTCTTTGGGCTTTTTTTCTGCTTAAAAAAACCAGCATTACTCTGCCTGGCTGCCTCCAACAGAATGGGGAGAATTAGTGCTATGGTGCACATTTAATTGTGGAAAAGGCTGTTTCTGCTTTCTGCTGTGAAAATTGGCTGCCCAAGGAAGCTGCCTAAGGATAGGGCTGGCCCTGAGTGACTGATATGACAAATGTGTATACTGTATATTTTAAGTCTGAGGGGAATTATTTGCTGCTTTGAATGAGTATTCAACCTACCTCAGCCTTTGCTAGAATATATCTATCTCCGCCCTAAATTTGAATGTTGATCCCTTGTAATTGAGGGTGTAACATGTCTTTCGCTCTGGGAATGTTGTCACAACGGTCTCATAAGCATCTGCTGGATTTTGCGAGCGATTCCCTCCTTCAAGGAAATATTTAGGGGTCACAGTAGTACGATGAAGGCAATTTTTGAAGTACACAATTCTATGTTCTTTCTTTGTGCCTGTTTCTTCTGGCATTTCATTAAGTAGACAACACAGCTGTACCCCTTCTTGACCTTGAGGGACACAGGGCCTGTCCAGAAGGGTATATAGAATGGCTTTTAAATTGCTGTTAGGCTAAAGCCAAATTGTGTTGTCCCCATGTGTCTTTAGTTACAGTAACTCCCCCTGCTTTCTGGCAACAACGCTAGGGGGAAGCTGGGTTGTTTATTTATTTATTTATTTTGCATAATTTGAAAGACTCCTAATTACAGTATTTTCCCATGTATAAGACTATATTTTGTCTAAAATTGTTAGACTAAAAATTGTGGGTCATCTTACACATGGAAGTAAGCCAAGCAGAGGATCTGTAATTTTGGGTTGGAAAAGTGGGGGTGGTCTTATACATGGAGGCATTTCATAGATGGAAAAATACAGTATCTTGTTTTGTAGCCTATGTGGGTAGCTAGTACACACCCAGATGGAGCTTCAGGCAGCATTAGCTGAGGCGACAACCCAGAGATATATGAGGTGGGTTATGACATTAAAAGGGAGGGTAGAGAAACCCCCTATTCTGTTTTCATCATCTTATTTTATAGATTTCGCTAACTGATGCCAACGAAATACTGATACCACGTTAAGTGGATGCATTGCTCTTTTGACGTGCTACTTACTTTATTCAACAACAACAGAAAAGGAAACTCACCACAGCCATTTAAAATGGATGTGGTAAAAGGCAGGGGAAAGGGCTATGCTATGTCGACTCCGGGAGTTCTGCCCCTACAAGGCAGCACAGCCCCAGTAGAGCCCCTGTTGCAGAGAAAGGCAGGGGTGGGTGGGTGGGAGTGGGGTTACTTACTGTATCCTCCCTTCCATCTCCAACCTTCACCCCAGTGTTCTGCCCCCGTGCCACTGCTGCCTCTTTACTCGAGAGTAAACTAGCAGTTCAGAGACTTGCATAGACCCTTCTCACAGGAGAATAAGTAGAGGGTGAACAAAATGGTTACTCAAGTGCAAGATAAAATAAATCTTAAGAACCTTTTAAGTGCAAACCAGTCCGCTCCAAATTCCTTCATCTGTATAGACCCACAGTGAACACTTGCCTCGTCTATTGAATCAAATGAATCATCAGAGATACATATATGATCCAGGTTTGTGGCCTATAATTTGAATCTGACTCTGCATGCTAATAAACTGTATAATGGAAGACTTAGTAAGGGTAGCAGTGATGGTCCTCCTGTGAATTCACAGCACTGCCTCCATTTGAAAGTACTTTATTCCACGAAAAAAACAAGTGATATATAGCATTTTTCAGCAAACATTGAGAGAACAGATGGTTGATATTAACACAAGCAAGCAATAGAAATACATTTACTGCAAATCTTAAACAAGAAAGTTATTTTCTTGCAGGGAGAATAGCTGATTGACATTGCCAACAACTGCCCGGTCCGTTCTTGCCCCTTTGTCAACAAGCAAGCAAATGAATGAAGGGGTTGAGGATTTTTTTTGGGGGGGGGGGAATGTGTTATACAAGCCATGTAATTTGTCACTGACTGATATGAAGACATTGCACTGTTTTTAAGTTGAATTGCTTTGTACATTTAATCGCATACTTTTCTTATACAACAATATGGTTGTTTTGTATTGACTTATAGTAGCTTGTCTGTAATGTTTTAAACTTGCAGAGTTGCTAGCTAAAATGTGACTTTTAATAAAATGTTCCATTGTACAAAATCATCAAGTTTTGCCTAGAATTCTGTTGGACTTCCCACACTTGACCTTTCAGCATGTTTCCTTCTAAGAGACGAGCACAGTGTATTTGCTTGCCAGAGAGGAGTGCATCCCCTTAAAAGGATCTAACAGTAAAATGTAGCACATCTCTTTCATACATATTATAAATATTTATTCATCTTCCAGAGAGCATCAAGAGCCGTAGCTGTGAAACTCCCTGTGCAAAGAATGTAAAATTGTAAATGTTCATCTTGTCAAAGGACTCTCGGTAATATGATGCCATTATTTTTTAAAAAAACATAAAATTAAGTGGTCTATTCACTACTTTGATTTAAGGAAGCCCTGCTTTTTGGCCACATGCAGAATGCCCAATGGTTAGGGTCTTTTACCTTTATCGTGTGCGGCTGTGTAAGAATACTTTAGTATCAAGCAAGAAAAGAGTGTTTAATGTTATTGTTTCAAAGATTGATTGTGTCATAACTACCCAGGAGCTAAAATGTGTTAGATTTTAAATTTGTTTCTCCAAGAAGAACTAGTTTACTTGAACCCATTATGAGCTTACAGTCTTTTTAATCTATTTAATTCAAATGTGTTTTGGAATCCATCCACCGTTTCAAGCACCTCTTAAGTAAGATTGGGAATTCTCAAGTAGCCCTTATGTTTTTATGTCTTATCTCAAGGGAATAATAACTTATGTCCCAGCAAATTTGCACATTTCATAGTGGGACATTTTAAAGGAGGGTGTTATTCCCCTTCTGCAACACAAAATGGGGTTATCTATATAAGTAATGTACAGTGGACCCTCGTATAACAAACAGTTTGTATAACATAATATCTGTACAACATAAAAAATTCTGGAGATAGGGGAAATTTGCTTAACAGAATCGTCTGTGGGGCGAATCCATACAACATAAAAATTGTCGCGATTAGGGATTACTCCGTTTTCAATGCATTCCTATGAGGAATTTGTATAAAGGAAAATTTGCTTAACATAATTTCATTTGGAACAAATTAATTCCTTTATACAAGGTACAACTGTATTGTACTTTTCCTTGGGCTGAGTCCAGATGTGATAATTCTTGGTTTGTGTAGCTGATAATTTTCTCCTACAAGAAGTGGAGAAAGAAACTAGAGCACAAACTACAGGTGTCTTCACCTTGATTCTAAACAGCAGAGATGACTTGGTGGAGGAAGTGGCAGTAAAGTGAACTTTGGGTGAGAGTGACCATATTCTACTAAAATTATTGATTTCAAATGAAACCAAAGCAGAGTATTGTCACACATTTATGCTGTAATTTAAAAAAAAACAATTTTATTAACCTCACAAGAAAGATGAGTAAGGTCTCATGGTAGGAGACCATAACAAGAAAAGGAGTCAAGAAGGGTGGAGGCATCTTAAAATAGAATTCTAAAAGCAAAACTGCAATCAATTCCAACAAAATAAAAAGGTGGGAGGCTGCAAAAAAGATCAGTTTGGCTTCACAAAAAGCTCAGGGAGGAAATGCAGTGGTTGCAATAGGAGAGCAAAAGCAGAGAATGAGCTGAAATAAGCTAGAGACACTAAAAGCAACAAAAAGGCATTATTCACATATGCGTGAAGCAAAAGACAAAGCAAAAAATAGTGGCACATCTGCTAAATGGAGATGGAAAATGGTGATCAAGCAAACAGACTTTGGACCTCAAGACATAAATAAAATGCAAGTGGAGGGGACAGGATTGCAACTTTAGTCAAGGAATATCTCACCACCTTGAAAAAGTTCACATCTCTAAGGCCAGATGAACTGCATCTAAGAGTACTGAAGAAATTGGTTGAAGAACTCTCAGAACCACTATCCATTATTTTCTTGAAATCATGGGAAATTGGTAATGTTCCAGATGACTGAAGGAGGGCTAATATCCCTTTCTTCAAAAAGGGGGGATAGGAGGAATCTGAGAACTACAGTACAGTCAGCCTGATATCAATCTTGGAAATCCTGGAACAGATCATTAAGCAGTAACTATAGAAGCACCTAGAAAACAAAGCAGTAATAACTAGAATCAACACGGATTTGTCAAGAACAAAATTTGCCAGGTGATCTCCCTGGTAGACAGAAGGAATGCAGTAGATGTAATATACCTCAATTTCAACAAAGCTTTTGAGAAAGTTCCCCATAATGTCTTAATTTGTGAGCTAACTAGGGTGGACTGGACAAACCAAGTATAAAGTGAATACACAACTGGATATAGAATCATACTCAGAGAGTGAGGATTAATGTATCCTTCTCTAAGTGGGAGGAGGTAACAAGTTGGGTACCCCAAGACTCAGTCCTGGGTCCAGTGCTCTTCAACAGTTTTATTAATGACTTGGACATCCGAGCACAGGGAATGCTTGTCATATTTGTGAATGACACAAAATTGGATGGAATAGCTAACACTCTGGAAGACAGAAACAGAATTCAAAATGCTCTTGATAGGCTGGAACACTGGGCTGAAAACAAAATGAAATTTACCGGGGATAAGTGTAAAGTACTGCACCTAGGAAGATTGAACCTAATGAACAGTTACCAGGTGGGGGACACCTGGCTCAGCAATACTACAAGCAAGAAGGATATTAGAACTTTCGTAGGTATGAGCCAGTAGTGTGATGTGGCCACACAAAAAGATAAATGCTATTTTAGGATGCATTAACAGAAGAATAATTTCCAAATCCCATGATCTCCCTCTATTCAGTATCGGTTAGGCCTTACCTTGAGTATTGAGTCCAGTTCTGGACACCACACTTCAAGAAAGATGCTGACACATTGGAACAAGTTCAGAGGAGGGCAAAAAGGATGATCAGGGGACTGGAAACCAAGTCCTCTGATGAAAGACTGAAAGAACCGGGGTTGTTTAGCCTTGAGAAAAGAAGATCGAGGGGGATATCCAGTAATAGCATTTTTTCGAATATTTGAAGTGATATTATGGGGAGGAGTGGGAGGATCTGTTCTTGATCATCCCAAAGGGCAGGCTGCAGAACAATGGGGTTAATTTACGAGAACCCAACTTTCAACTGAATATCAGGAAAAACTTCCTAACTATTAGAGCAGTATGAAACCAATTACCTTAAGAGGTGGTGAGTGCTCCAATACCGAGGCATTCAATTTGGGCAAACACTTGGCGGATACCCTTTTATTTTTATTCCTGCATGGAGCAGGGGGTTGGACTTGATGGTCTTATAGGCCCCTCCCAACTTCACTATTCTAGGATTCTAAGTAATCCTTTGAGTTGACCCACTGAAGCCAGTGGGAGGTAAGGTGGTCATTATTACATTAAGCCCTGTTGTTGTCAGTGGATCAATTCAAAATATGTCTAAAGGACCTTTAAGAAATGCCTTGCATTGCATATTGCTTCCTCTTCCTTCTTCTCCTTCTTGTTCCTTCCTCAAGTTAAATGATTATCCTTCTTATTTCTGTCTCCAAACACAACTCCCAGCATTTTTCTGGTCTCCCGTTCCCCCATATTTCTCTGCTTTACTTCTGAATAGGCCAGTTATGGTTCCACAAGGTAAGTGCAGATGGAGCTCCTTGATCAAATAAGACTGAGGGGCTGAAATGGCACTGACAAAAGCAATGCCAGCTTGCAAGAAAGTCCATCCTTCATCTGACAACCCTCTTCCATCTAATGTACCCCTTTCAAATTCCTTCTTCCTCTCCCAAACCATGTTCACCAACCCTCATTTCTGGCGCATTTTCTTTCTGTACAAAATGGCAGGAGAGCCCTAATCTCAGGTCAACTTTGGACTGGGAAGCTCCCTCTGTAGATACCAGTGCATGTGGGAAGCACCATAGCCCTAAGTTCTACACCCTGTACAAAATGGTACAAAATATGAAACACAGTGTAGAACCGAGTGCCCACAGCAAGGAGCCATCTTCGTGCCTGCTAAGTATAACTTCTTTTAGGCAAGTCAGTGGACCAGTGAAAGAGAGGCAGATCACTTTGTCCCTTCTCCTTTCGCTATTTATTAGCCTAGTAAAAATATATTAATCCGTGTTTTTATACTGGCTACAAAGAAGAGGGCTTCCCTGACTTCATGGCTAGTATGGAAATACAGGCGACTAACTTACAGCATGCACATAGTTTGTTGTGGCTGTTAACATGTAGCAGGTTAATGTACAAGGCTAGTCCTATGCATGGGACCATCGTGATATGAATTAACAAATGGGAAAGTTAAGGTAAGAAGGTATTGACTTAAGGTTGGGCTCTGTTTACTTTTAAACCATTATTATGGCACGGGGTGGTACGCACCCGTTGAACTTTGGATCCTGAATGAATAACTATAGATTTCAAGTAGCCCATTTGGTTTTATGAGTTGAACATATAATTCTTGGAATAACGTTTGTGTACATATACTGTATATATTTGGCTGTTTTGCTATCGATGATAATGAAATAGTTTTGAAAAGAGACCATATGGCTCTGCAAGAATCTCAATTAAGCCAAATATTCACTGCACGGGAAATCTTAGGTGTGTTTTCACAAAGTGCTCCATACTAATGAGGAAGTAATTGGAGGGGGCAGGAGTCAATGGACAGGTAAATATGCAATAAAAACAATAATCCTTTGAATGGCATAGAAGAAAATTTAGCATCAGTTACTAGTAAGTGGCTATAGAGTGGGGTGGATAATCCATGGCCCCAGATGTTCTTGGACGGCATCTTCCAGAAGCCTCAGTATAGGCAACGGTGAGACATGCAGGGAGCTGCAGTTCAACATCTGGAGTGCTGCATTTTGTCCATTCCATTTGGATTATATGCACACTAGAGAATCCATGAAGATGAAGCATATCCAAAGAGCACAGAGAGAACTCCTAGTTCCCTGAGCTCCTTGCCCTCTGAAGATGCCAGCCACAGAGTCTGGCGAAATGTCAGGAAGAAAAGCTTCCAGAACATGGCCAAACAGCCCCAAAAACTCAGAACAACTATCAGATCCTGGCCTTAAAAGCCTTCAAGATTACTGAGTTGTTTTTAGTTCATGTATTGGCATGGAGTGACTTGATCTCACCCATTATGTTGTTCTAATAAAGGAGTATTCTACAACCTTTGCTGTGACTTTTCATCCAAATTATAACCCAGAGCACAGAGAGAACTCCTAGTTCCCTGAGCTCCTTGCCCTCTGAAGATGCCAGCCACAGAGTCTGGTGAAACATCAGGAGGAAAAACTTCCAGAACACGGCCCAAACAAGCCAAAAAAACTCACAACAATTATAAAAAACAACTCTGCTCACATACAGGGTGGCAAGTATCTGGAAGGTGAGTCATGGCAACTGACTCAGTTTCCAGATAAACTCACCTGGATGACTGAAAATCTTCACAGGGTGGCAAGTATTTTTACCCAGGTTTGAACACGATTGTGTTTCAAGAAGTATCCATCTGGAAGACCTCTTGTGATTCAAGAGAGATACCTGTGTGTACTAACAGTTGGTTTTGGACCAGTGAGAATTCCAATATGCTGGATTCTAAAGTGAAAACTGGTTTCAAGACAAGACGAATGAGCTACTCTTTGGTTGTCCTGGACCCTCTAATATGGGAGGGAAGACTATATTTGAAGATTCATATGGCACGTGATGTCAAAGGAACCATGCCCGGCTGGGCTCAGAGGAGATCCCCAGCATGTGATGGCATATGTTTCTTTTTTCTATATTGTATCATGCTCCATCCCTATCAATCAACCATCAATACAACGAAACTTCTCAAGTGCCAAGGGTTTTCTGTTTTCATTGATACTCGAAGACTCATTGAGGTACTTACCCCAAAGAGCCATTGCTCACAGTCACATATGCAGATTTCTGAGTTACACAAAATGGTTCTGTGAAGTTCAAGGAGCTGTCAGGAGGAGCTTGCTAGATTTTTTTATGGCATTTCTGCCCTGAGCTTAAATCATTTTACTGTATTTTGCAGAGTAGCTTTGCAGCTGTTTTCTCAATCCCTCCTTGTGATATTTATGACATTCTTCTACAAGCCAAGTTCGGCTTCCTGACACTCCCACTGAATTTGAATCTGAATGTGAGGATATACAAGGAATACAAGATCTTGGTCCTAATAGGGTAAAATCTGTGGTGCGGTTCCCTTTAAACTGAAGAACAATAGAGTCACGAAGATTACTACGAAAGCTTTGGGGAAATGATGCAGCAGCTTCTTGAAATTTGATTTGATGCACAGTTTGGTTTTGTGTATTATTGTCTCCCCTCCTCTTTTCAAAACCTCATAAAGCCTCTTAATGTTTCTCCCTGGGTCGGCTTTGCTAACGTTTCCAGGAAGAGAGCCCACCAACTCCATACTGCAGTGTCTATCAATTTATTTGTTACTAGAGCTAAAATAATCAGACATTTTGATTTTATTTTTAGTTTTAAAAAATCCCTAGATCAGATATTTAGATTGATCCTTCACCCTGGTGTAAATCTTTCCTTGCCTTCTGATTCATTCAAATGGAACATGGTGGCGATGAATGTGGAAGAACACTAGTGACGTCTCTTTGTCGTTACCTCTCTGAAGAGATGGAGGTGATGTATTACTGATGGCATATTTCCAGATTTGATATACCATGAGGTCATAATTAAAAACACCCACAAAGAATCATTTTGCAGTAGTTTTTCAACACTGGGCTGAAGACGGACATGAAGACAGCTTCTGCCTCCAACATTAGCAATGCTTCAGCAGATAGCACAGCCACAGACAATATCTACCTGACAGCATCGGCTGCCTTTTCTCAGCCTGGCTGGCAAATAGCGATTTGGGCTATCCTTTACCTGACCATGGTGGTTGTTTCAATTGTGGGCAACAGCACCGTCATCTGGATTATCCTGTTTCACCGACGAATGAGGACGGTCACCAACTATTTTATTGTGAATTTGGCTCTTTCTGATCTACTCATGACTGCTTTGAACACCATTTTCAATTTTATTTACGCCAGCCACAATGTCTGGTATTTCAGCGAGGGATTCTGTCGGTTTCTTAACTTGGTTCCGATTACAGCCGTGTTTGTGAGCATTTATTCCATGACTGCTGTCGCTGCTGAGAGGTAAGAAATGCCAATGATGTAGAATTTCACTTCTGATTCGAATGCTGTTTTGTTTCAATTCTTTGTTTTGAAGTACAGTATTACTGTGTAGTACCGTTGGCATAACTGGATAACATTGCCAGAACAGATGTGAGTCTTCCACTCTCTTTTTTTCAGATATAGTTTATTTACCCATACAAATAGCTTTGGTTTGCCATTTCTTTTAAGTTGTATACATTTAACGGTACAAAATAGGGCATGGTTACCAAGAAGTTATCACCGAGTAAGTTCAATGAGGTTTACTCTGAGATTTACAATGAGATTTACAATGAGATCTAGACTCATCTGTATTGCATTTGCTAAGACTTACCTCTGAGCTGACAAACATAGGCTTTCACAATGAATGCTTTACTGTTTCCTAAACACTTCAACTGAGACAGCTCATAGTCACAGTGGTATACATTCTATGACGGCATATGTATGTTTTCAAATCTAAGTTATGTACCCAGTTTATCCATTGTCTAATGATCATTATGTACAAATCTGCCTTTTTTAAGATTGCTTATTCTGTTTCTACTGAATAGGCAAGGAGCTTTTCAGAAGACAGCAATTCCACACTGAATTATGTAGATCTATGATTTTACCACTCATTTTTCTCTTTTGAAGCATTGTTAGATATGGGAAACCATGCAGAAAGTGAATTAACAGTGATACAATAATAATATTTCATAGATATCTCCACTCGTTTCTCAAGCATGTACTTGCCGTTACATTGCCCCCCAGGACGGAATAATAGGCGAGACAGAGAGCTGAGTTGCCACTGTGGTCCACACTTTATTCAAGTTTAACAACATTCATTACTCAAGCGGGGGCTGCGATCGTGCAGGGAAACCTTGGCCCTGGGGTGACTAGCTGGCCCCTGCCCAAGGGCATTATCAGATACGGGCGAGCCCCCCGGTCCCCGGGGGGGGGGTTCCACTCAAGTGCGGCTCCCTCCAGGCCGACCAAGCTAACCTTCCCAACAGGAGCAAGGCGCCGTCCTCTGGCGGCCCCTGCTCTGCTTGGGTTTCAAATGCCCCTTTGCTCCAGGCACTATGATCTCAGGGTCGGCAGCGCCTGGGGGTCAGAGGCCTGTTGGCCAGCATTTGGGGCTCACCTAATGCCAAGTTCCCCACACTACCCGCCAGCGTGGCCAATGCCGCGCCACCAAAGCTAGTGTGAGATAGGCGAAAAATCCTTGCCCCCCAAGAGCCAATTGCGGAAGGCAAGGCAAACATTCCAATCCTGCCCCGTAAGGTGACCACGTCAAGCCACACTAGCCTTTAAATGTGCGGTGGGCGGGTGGGTGCGTTGCTGACCAGGTGAGAAGAGGCTGAGCAGGGGCGGGGGCTGGGTATAAGAAGGGGGTGACAGACCCCACCCCCGTCCCATCTCGCGATGCCAAGTGGTCTCACCTCATCCTCCGGGGTGGGCAATTCAGCCCCGGGCCGGACAAGCCATTGTCGGGGCGACCCCTGGACAGATTCCTTAAAGAGGGTGAGAGTGCGTGCTGAAATGCCCGGAATGCTGAGTATTTCTCCCAGTAACAAATTACCGTATAAGCCTGTATAGAAAACATAGCTGAGAGAGTTAAGGCATCTGGATGGGAGACTGATTCCACACTGTGCCACCAGGGAGAATAGCCAGCCCATGTAGCCTTGGGAAAACTGCAGAGTATCAGGGTGCCACCAGAAGAAGAGAATGAGTACTTGATACCTGGAAAATTGTGAAATGGGTTTCCATAAGTCAGAATTAATGGATGAGGATGAGGATGATGGAAAACATAGTCTTCCAGTGTGGTGTACTAGATAGATTGACAGACAAGGACTCGAGAGGCCTGGGTTCAAATCCCCGTTCATCCATGAAAACTCACTGGGAAGGAATGGAACTGATAAAAGCTCTTCTTAAATATCTCACTTTGCTTGAAAGCTCTATTGCAGTGGCTCCAAATTGACAGAAGATAAAATGGAGTTTTAATCCCATCACAGAACATAACAAAAACATAGAAAACATATGGCCAATATCTGATCCTCTGGAGTTCAGCCTTACAAGTCCTCTCAGTCTAAATGGGTCTCTGGGAGTGATTGGAACTTCTGGAAATTGAAGCAGAAGCCTTGAAGTTGTCTGTGCACCAAAATAAAATGTTCTTGCGTCTAGCTTCAATCTGATATTAGCATCCCCAACTGGTGGCCCCAAGAGACATACCAGACCTGACAACTCAGAAAGGGAATGAGTAGGGGAGTGGGACCAGGGCTTGTGGCAAGCTATTTTGCAAGAGGAGAGGGGACAATGCCCCATCATCCTTCAGTCTGGCATGTCTTCCATCATTTCTCAGCCCTTTGGCTCAATCATGCATGTAAATGTGCCCACCAGGAAAATGACTGATGAGGGTGGTTGTAGGGCTTCAGAGCGTGTCCTGGAGATTTCACAGTTCTTCCAGGCTCCAGTTCCCGATGACTCATTGAACTCATTTCGTGATTTAGAGCCAATTTGTCTGCCTGCCTGCCTGCCTCTTTCAGCCTGCTCTGCTTCACTCAGTTATGAGAACAGCAGCATGAGAGCTATGAATGCCAAGTTGGGTCTTTTTAGAGAAAAGACAGATTGCAAATGTAAAAAATGAATCCTGCTTTATAATTTAGAATTGTAATACAGCATCCAACAACTTTTCAAGTTCTTGCTTGCAGAAAACAGCCCTAACGTGATAAAACCTGAAACAAAGGCCCTTTGTACACGACCCCTAAACTCCGCCGCAAATGGCTCCCAGCTCCGGAGCTTAAAATTGTTTCCCCACCAGCTCCGGAGTTTACAGATAATTAAGTGCGACCACACCCACCTAAGCGCGTCCCAGCGCACTTTTCAGGTACCTGCTCTCTGGAGGTGAAAATTCCTGATGCGGATATAACGTAGTGACTGCCCGGCTCTCCTTGCTTCTGTTTGTTCTTTTTTTGCCCCCTGCCCCTTTAATAGATCTGAATGCAGTGCCGGGATGGCAGAACAGAGGTGAGCGACATTCTTTTCTTCCTTTTTTTCTCCCTCCCCTCACGCAGCCAGCAGCCAGGAGTGTGGAGGGGGTGGGAACGCAGGAACAGCGACAAACCCCTAAAATCTCTGGTCCGAATTTAAGTGGCCAGCGGATTTTAGGGGTCGTGTGAAAAGGCCCAAACTTTTATCTAAACTCTATTTCCAATTGCTTGTTTTAGAAGTATAACAGATCTGCTTTTTATAAATGGATGGCATGTCCAGAAAACAAGCCCCTACTGGTTGCTTCAGTAGAGTGTCAAACCATAAGAAAACAAATGCTATGAATCACATTGGTTATTTGGGGGGGGGGTCAGTTCAAGCCAATTGTCATAAACTCCTTCCTCTTCCAGATTAGGAGAGCTGTGCAGATACAGACTGGCATCTACAGATTACACTCAATAGTGCCTTTGAATCAAGGGAATGCCATCTGCCTGCCAAATGTATCTCCCTCCCCTATTATAATCCCCTATGGCTTGTGTGGAGGCCACAATAGGATGCAAGGGGGCAGGAAAGGAACAAAAAATGTTGCACAACCAGAAGTTCATTCAGTGCCGGATGTTCCCCTATTATATTGTGTTGGTTACCTATTATATAGCACTCTAGATGATTTAGTACTCCCATCACCATCACTCGTCACTTGGACTAGCTGGACAGTGGAATGCAGCAACATCTGGAAAGCCACGAGTTTCTTCCCTGGCTTAGCACCTGTTACAACATCCCAAAGCTAAATAGATTGGAGCCATGTGGTAATAATCAATGTCATCTCTACTCTGGTGCAGAAATGCAGAGGCAAAAAAAAGACAAGTTGCACAGGCACTGGCTTCTCAGGCAAGGATTGGTAGCAAAGTTGAACAATGATCTTGAAACATTATTCATTATAAGATCTGCAATAGGGGAGGAGAGGGACAACTTGCTAATACCACAGGTAAAATAAACCCATTTGCTTGTTCAGTCACACTGCGCTGCTAGCCTCTGATGACACATGACAGAAAATGCGAATTCTCTGCAATCAGCAACATAATTCCCACAGAGACAAGTGCCTGGGCAATCCAACTTGCCAATTACAGCTCTTTTAATTTCCCAGTCACCAATCACCAAACAAACCTTGCTGGAATTCAAGATATGGAGCAGAGGGTCCAATCAAGCCTCTTTCACCTTTTAAGGAACTGCCTAAAGTTCTAACCCTTTGCTGGCTCTGCCAATAGTTTGCTAACCTCTTCTTTTATTAGTGATAATTATGTTTTTGAAATCTAAAAGACTCAGGAAGCAATTCATCTGCCCCCTCCTCTAGTGGTGTTTTCAGGCCATGTGTCTAACTTCACATGGGCCCATAACCCCATCCATGCTTTGAGCGATCTTGGCTGCTCCTCTCCCAGAAGGTACCCTGAGGATTTGAAGTCCTGCCTTCTGGCCTTTCCAAGAGGTGTTTCAACTCTTCCTCTTTCTAGCCCCTGGGAAATGTGTGCTTTCCACCACCAAACTCCCTGTAGTCACCAATGAAACTTGACATGACAGTTCCAGGACAGATAAAAGTCTACATAGATACAGTAGTCTACGTCGTTCGCCTGTGTACCTCAGTGCTGAAACATGTCTCAGGCAGTATTAAGGAGGATTGGGAAAATTAACAAGGGTAAGTAAGGCCTTCAATGGTCTCAACTAGAGATGGGATTTCGTGCTCGTTATTCGGGCCGTGGGGCCTGCTTCGGGTCGTTCCGTTTTTTGGGCCCCAGGGTCCCGCTCCGTTTTTCGGGTGTCATTTTTCGGCACCCGCCGGGAAAGCATTCCCGCAGCCGTGAGGAGCCCTCCCAGGCCGGGTGCCGCCAGAGCCGGCGGCAAGCCTCCTGGGAGAGCCATCCCGCAGCCGCGGGGAGCCATCCTGGGGCCGGGCGCTACCGGAGCAGGCAGCAAGACTCCTGGGAGAGCTGTCCCGCAGCCAGGATGGTTACCGACTCGGGGCTTTGTTAAAAAGGCCCCGACCAGCTCTAGCAAGTCGCCCCGTGCTTGGTGCTTTTTTTTAAATTTATTTTTCTTCCCCCCCCCTAGAAGCCCAGCAGGGGGCCCATACTACAGCTGATCAGGGCTTTTTTAAAAAAGCCCCGACCAGCTCTAGCGCGCTCCTTGCTCAGCGCAATGGCAACGGTGGTGGTGGCGGGAATGGGTGCAATCCCCTCATTGCTCTTGAATACTGACAACAACTTTTTCATGCAGGGCAAGCTGCATCTGTTGAATGTCTGCCTTACAACTTTTTAAACCCATCAAACCTTTGTCCAGAAAACAGACGGGCTAAATAAATCTTCCTCAAAAACATCCACACAAATATTCCATAACTCCTTGTTGTTTGGATTATAGCCGTTAACGGTGTATTTTTCCTCTGTGGGTCTTTAAGTCAGACTTTATCTGGAATGCAGAGACAGTGCCAGCCAGGAAAAAGTTTCATTTGCTGTATTTCTGCAGCTCATGAGTCTTTTTAAGGCTCAAAAGGCTGCTGGGTTTGTGTGGGGCAGTGGGAGGTCACTTATAAATATTATGCATTTTAAATCATACTGTTTAAAATTCTTTGAAGCCATTAGTTTTTTTCTTTTAGGAGAGAGAAAAAAAACTCTGGAAGTGTCCATTTTGTATTGCAGTCTTGACAAACCAAAAAGCCAAAAGGTTGTGTGTGTGTGTGTGTGTGTGTGTGTGTGTGTACGTGTGTGTGTGTGTGAGTGTGAGTGAGTGTGTGTGTGTGTGAGAGAGAGAGAGAGAGAGAGAACCAAAATTTTGCCTCATCTTGTACATACCCTTTCTCAGCAGGACCTTCAAGTATGAAAACTGGGAGAATTATAAACATCCCTGGGATTAGCAAAAACTGTCAGCTCTGGGAAAAGTAACATCAAAAGTCAAAGGTCAACAAAATATTATTTTTGTGTGCAGTACATGTAGCATTACTAGAGGTTGGGAATGAGTATCACAGAGTACCGCACATATACGGAATAGGGCATTGCCTTCCTAGTAATGTATCCCTCAGCACTCAGCTACGATGACTGTTCAGAACCGGTGTGAGTTCAAAGGCACAACACTAAGACACAAATATCAGAGAGAATTGGCAAGAAGAAAGAGAGTGACTCATGAAATGTCCATGAGCAAATACACTATCAGATCCTTGGTAAAATGGAGCTGCATGACCTTGTGCGAGAAAAAAATAGGGGGGAAAAACAGTTTTTGAGCAGTCATAAACAATTACACTTTAGCACGACTTAGCAGGAATAAAGTAACTGCCAACTCAACGTTAAATGGGGAGGCATTAAAATCTGAGAAGTATTTGAGTGTCAACACGTTTATTTATTATTTATTTACAAAAAAAAATTAGCCGCCCCACCACCAAGTGGTCTCTGGGTGGCAAGTGGTCTCTACCACTCCATTTCAGTAAAAGATCAGTCTTCTTTCATTGAAGTCAGCTTCACACTATACGGCGCATGTGTAAGAGTCAGTTGAGCAAAGAGTAAGGCAGCAGATGCTGTGGGCAGTGAGTATCAACATGGCGACAGAGGCATTGAGGAGCTGGAGTATAAAAACATAGATTCCTCAACCTCTAGTTATGATATCCTAACCCATAAACTATGGCTTGTCCTTGCCTTGTTTCATTCTCTGTCCACCTAGAATTAGGAGCTGATAAAAAGAAGTGAGGAAAACCAAACATGACAGGAATAAATCAGAAAATGGGTAGACAAGGCAGTTTGATTGGTCACCTGCGATGCAATTTAGGGCCTAGGCAACAAACTGTGGTTAACACAAACCATGGCTTACTGTGATGTGTGCATGTACTGTATGCCATTGAGGTGAGTACATCATAGGTAGCATGATGTGCACCTCACCCGCAGAAGCATTTCCACACTCAAAAGGATGGTTCATTTAGTTTTCTCCAGACTGTAGCTTTTAAATATATCATGAGAGCTGAAGTTTCTCATGAAATTGCTGGGGTGTGCCCGTTTAGATGGAAAAGGTTCAACATATGGGCCTCTAGATCTTATTTCTTTTAAAAATAATTGCATTACCATCATCAGTAAGGGGGGAAAGTCTACAAAGGTAATGCAATAAAAATTGTTGTATCTAATTTGTCTACACTGAGATCGAATTGTTATTGACACAGTTGTACCATGAATAATTCTTCCCCTCTCTTTATGTCTGTTTTTACTCTGTCCCTTAGGTATATGGCTATAGTTTTCCCTTTTAAGCGAAAACTTTCTGCTGCGAATACGAAAGTGATCATAGGAATCATCTGGCTGGTGGCTGCTGGACTTGCCTTTCCACAGTTCTTTTATGCACAAATAATTTTTCATGACGAAACACCCAAATGTACCATCGCTTGGCCAGGTGACAGTGAGCGGAAGAGACTCACGTAAGTACTTCTCAAATGTTTCAGCCAGAAGTCCATTTGGGGATCTTTAATGGCCTGTGTTAGAAGAAATAGTATAGGCCAGAATGTTGTGTCCTTGAAATACTTTACTTTCAATCTAGTGTCAGAATAATTAGTTCAAATATAAGGCACTGCATTTATAATTCCTCCTTCTTACTCTTGATGGAACAGGCAGAAGAATATATGGGTAACCAAATAAATATTCACATAGTAATCAGGACTACAAATTTATGTCAGAATCTCAACCTCTTGTTAAACATTGCTGAAGCCATTTCGTTCCCCTGGTCATGCCCTCAGGCAAGGCCTATGAGAGCCATTTCCCCCCCTGAGCCATTTGCAGTCCAAGAGAAATGTAGTTTATGGGGGAGGAGGTATGACTCAAAAGGACTAATCTGCACCTATGATACAGCCATAAACTAATTTGTATGCTTCCTTTCTAATATAGACATTTAAGCCAGTTTTCATTACATTCATTAGGCAAGCTATAATGCAACCAAAAGGTCTTATATAAATATGTATAATATAACTTCGTAACATTTACTAGCTGCTGGATGCAGATAAAGCCAAGAATGAAGGAGGAAAGGGGTAACATCTTGACTTCAGCTGAAACCAATAAGTCTATATGTAATTATATATTATCATATATCATATAGAACATGTCTGTAGTTGTGGAGGTAGATCACAGATAGTTTGGGCTCAGGGTCTGCTGCTAAATTTTATCATTTTCTGATGACAAAAAATTTGATGGAACAGCTAATACTCTGGAAGACAGAAACAAACCCAAAAGGATTTAAATAGGCTTGAGTACTGGACTGAAAACAACAGAATGAAATTCAATAGGGATAAATGCAAAACACTACCCCTAGGAAAAAGAAACCAAACACACAGTTACAAGATGGGGGGTACCTGGCTCAGCAATACTACAAGCGAAAAGGATCTTGAAATCACCATAGACCACAAGCTGAATATGAGCCAACAGTGTGATGTGACTATGAAAAAGGCAAATGCTAATTTAGGCTGCATTAATAGAGGTATAATTTCCAAATCCTGCAAGGTACTAGTTCTCCTCTATTTGGCACTGGTTACGCTTAGGGATGGGCATGAAACACCAAAATGGCATTTCATTTTGTTCTTCGTTTCTCCCACTCCCATTTTGTTTTGTTTTGTTTGTTATAATTTTTTTAAAAGGGTTTTGTATTTTGTTTGTTTCATTTTGCTTTTTTTCCCTCGCGCCGGCCAGTGGGCCAGGTCAGTGCATTTATTCATTCATTCATTCATTCATTCATTCATTCATTCATTCATTCTTGTGCTGACCAGCTGGCCCATTGGCCGGGTCAGTGTGTTTTTTTATTTTTATTATTTATTTTTTCTTATGCTGACTAGCTGGCCCATGGGCTGGGGTGGTTTGTTTATTTTATTTTATTTTTCTCGCGCTGGCCAGCTAGCCCATGGGCTGGGTCAGCACATTTTTTTATTATTTTTTTATTTTTTCTTGTGTTGACCAGCTGGCCCATGGGCCGGGTTGGTGTGTTTTTCATTTTTTTATTTTTTATTTTTCTTATCTTGTGCCGACCAGCTGGCCTGCAGGCCGGGTCGACATTTTTTTTATTTTTAATTTATTTTTTCTTGCACTGACCAGCTGGTCCGTGGGCCAGGTCGGCACATTTTTTTTCAATTTTTCATTTTTTTATCTCGCACCGACCAGCAGGCCCACGGACCGGGTCGGTGCATTTTTAAAAAAAATCATGGCAGTGTTTTACTGAGGAAACGAAACAGTACATTTTAACAAAAAAAAAATGACCATTTTGTTTCATCTGTAACGAAATGCTGCTTCATCATTTAGTTTCATCTTGTTTCATTTCATTACATAATGAAACAATGAAACAGCATTTCATTTTTCATTTTGTGCCCATCCCTAGTTAGGCTTCATCTTGAGTACTGTGTCCCGTTCTAAACACTGCACTTCAAGAAGGATGCTGACAAATTGGAACAAGTTCAGAGGAGGGCAACAAAAGATGATTCAGGGTGGGAGCCAAGACAAGGAAGGAGTGAAAAGAACTGGGCATGTTTAGGCAGGAGAAAAGGAGATGGAGGGGGAGACATGATAGGACTTTTCAAATACTTGGGGGCAGGATCTGTTCTTGATCAACCCAGAATACAAGACATGTAACAATGGGCTCAAGTTACAGGAAGCCAGATTTTGGTTGAATATAAGGGAAAACTTCCTCCTAACTGTTAGAGCAGTGTAGCATTGGAGTCAGTGACCTCAAAAAGTGCTGAGCACTCCAATGCTGGAGGCATTCAAGAGAAATTAAGGCCGCTATCTCACCTGGGTTTTGATCCTGATCTTCTGAAGGTCCGGCTTTTCCTCTTTGTCCCATCATGTGATTGAATAAGTGGGACAGGAGTTCCCACGTCCAAAGCTGTTTTTTTTTAATTTTAAAGTGCAGTTCAGCCCCCTTGGCCAGCAGGTGGCGCTAGCATTTGGGGGGAAAAGGACCACTTGCTAGGGGAAACTAATGCTTAGAGCACAGGATTGAACTTCCTGTTCCTCCCATGTGAAGGGAAATAAAAAAAAAACATAGCCGATCGGCCCCAGGATAACATTTGTTCAATTACTATAGCTTCAATGATTTGTTCTTTTGTATTAGCTAAGGGTCGGAGCCATTTAATTGCATTTGCTTTGAGTCTTTGAGCCCAGGATCGTGGATGCATGCCATTTTTAAACACCAAAGCTCTGAATCGTTTTCGATAAGCTTCGGGTCTTAAGTTGAGAGTCAATAAAATAGCATTTTTAACCTTCTCGTAGTCTGAAGCGTCTTCCGGTCCCAAAGTGTCAACTATTTCTTGCAAGGCTCCGTTTAGGCATGGGGTTAAAATTAGTGCCCATTGTTCTTCTGGCCAATGAGCAGCTCTCGCTACCCTCTCAAATGTATTCAGGTAAGCCTCGACATCATCTTCTTTGGACATTTTTTGAAAGCGAACTAGCGCAGGATTCGAAACCCAGGTGTTTCGATTATTGCCATGTGGGGAACTATTGTTGGGATCAGTTGTATTGTCCTGTTTTAACATCTGAGTCATTAACATACGATTCTGCTCTGCTAACATCTCCAACAATTTCTCTTGTTTATTGTGACTCGTATTATTTTCTTCTGTTACCGGACTCGGAACGGCCCCGGGTTGGGCGCCATTTTGTGAGGGTTCAGTTCTGATCTTCGGCGGTTCCGAGTCACAAATGAGACCAGAGTCTTTTTCTAATAAAACTTCAAACTGATTTTTATTGTTTACAGGATCAAAAGCACTGTAGGTTCTTTCTTGTATTACAGGTGACAACTTTGGCATAAACTGTGTAACATTTCTATCGATAACTGCCTCTTCATAAACAACATTAACTGTATCATAACTTGCATGGGTTTCTTCTAAGGATGTGGGGGAGCAGGTGACCCCCGGCCCCAACACTGGGTACCGCAACACAGGTGTTTGGCCCATTGCGCCACAGGAACGGCAGGCTTCTCGCTCCTCCATATCTTTCTAAACCTGTCAGAGGTTTCGGGCCATCTTAAGGGTTTTACATGTACTGACCAAACAAATTCTCCCTTTCGGACCCTCAACCGCTCTGCCTGTTCCTTCTCGTCTCTCCCCTCAGTCAGAGTTCCAACGCTCCTCAACTGTCGGTCCCAACTGTCATCCTCCCCTGCTACCTCACGCATTCTTTTTTTTTCCATCTCGCGCTCTAACCACTCATCCATCGGCTCATCCAATACCCAGAATACTTCCCGCAAGTCCTCGCGCCGATTTCCCTGACATTCCTCCTCTAATTCTATAACCTGCAACCCTATGCACAAGCATCTATTTTCTCCTCGTCCTCTTTCTTTGGTTCTACTAGTCCAGATGGCACACTTTCTTTGACGTTTGCGGGTCGATCCTTCTCCTCACACCGGATCATCTGCATGGTCCCACGGTGTCTGCATCCTTAAAAGCTGGATTTTTCAAAGTGAGGCAAAAAAAAATCCCTACCTCTTGGGTGAGTCACAGAAACCTCGCTTAAAGGGGCATTACCGGGTTTTCTTTTTTCTTTTTTTTTTCAAAAAGCCTGGTGGCCGTGGGGATGGCATTTTTAGACATGGTTTATCTAGTAATTTAAACTGCTTTTAAAGGGATGTGGGACCGAGCCCTTAGATAACCCCATGGCAAGTACGTATCTTATGATTTGTATTCCTGCATGGAGCAGTGGGTTGGACTTGATGGCCTTGAAGGCCCCTTCCAACTTCATGATTCTATGATTCTCGTGTGCTTTGACCTTTCATCTTTAGCGTACACACACTGAAGGTTTGCACAGGAGTGCTTTGTTTTGTAAGGGACATGCCTTAGCTCCCAGACATATCATTACTGGTAATAGAATTTGATTTTAGAGTAGCATGACCCATGAAGTAGAAAGTTTTGATTTAGGTCTCAGTTCAGTGAGGAATTCACTCAGGAATAATGTTTGCCCACATAATAGGAGTGCTGTAGAGCTAGTGACCTAAGGATTGAAAAGCACCAGAGCAAAATCTAAACAGTTAATTATCTGAGGGATATGCAATATTAAGCAGAAAAGCAATATTGGATGAGTTCATTATCTAATGTATGTGATTCTCAGGCACACACGTTTGCTGCTGCTGCTGCTGCTGCTGCTGCAAGATCTTAAACCATCTTTTAAGAAAGGCTCACTGAGCATCATACAAAAATAAAAATATGCCAGAGTTTAAAATGAAAACAACAATGTAGCAATACTATGAGGTAACCCCTACCTCATATCACCCCAGGCTTCACAAGACAAGCATTATCTAACTATTTCCCTCCACTGGGAAAACAGCTCCCTAAGGACTGGTTCCTGTAGTACGTTTTTCCCCCACACACATCATGACTTGCATATTCCCTGAACTGAAGGGGAAAGAGGTGAGACAGACACAGGAAGAGATAAGAATGCATGGGAAAAGGGCTGTAGATTTTAAATGCTTCCCTTTGCCACAAATAGCAACACTAATTTTGTTGGAGACTCACATTGTCCCTGCATTTTCCTCTCTTATCTGAAGGGGGAAGAAGCAAAAACTTACTGGAACCAACTTCAAGTGTGTGCTGCCCTTTTGTTCTCTTCTACGCAGTTCACCGTTGCCGTGTTGTCATCAGGTCCCAACCACCACCACCACCACCACCACCACTGTTTCAATAACCAGATACCCTGGGTGTGTGGGACTTACGCTGTGTCAAAGAGCATTGTCATTCAACCTTATGCCAGATCACATTCACATTCATTAGACTTTGATCTCAGGGAAAGGTTTCTCAGGATGCAAATTGAGCATCAGGCGTAGCAAGAGGGAAGTGTCCCCTCTTCCGAGACATCTTCCTTTGGGGGTCACTAGACAGGCTTCTGCAGGGAGCCAATATCTGAGTCTACTTTCATCTGTTGAGAAAGCTCTCTCACCAAGCCTGATCAAACACAAGCATTGGTTTGGAAAGGTCCATAATTAAAGGATCAAAGGAATCAGGAACGATGTATCCTTTAATGAGAAAACTGAAGAAGTATAGTGTGGTGGCATTTTTTTAGACCAGCAATTAGGAGTCTCAACAGTGCCATGACGCCCTTCAGCCTGACCTACCTGTCATAGTTGTTGTCAGGGTAGAAAAGGGGAGGCGAAAGGCATGCGCTCTACCTTCAGTTCACTGGAGGAACAACGAGGTATATATTTAGCTGGAAAAAGAACAAGTGATAAACTCATTACTTGCAGTTTTCCCTGGATTCCTTTTTTAATTTATTGCTAAGCAACATCATTATTTTATTTTGTTTTGTTTTATTAAGCTTTTATACAGCCCACCTAGCAAACTGCTGTTATGGGTAGTGTACAGACTAAGGAACAGCACCATTCAACAAGGAACAATAGAAAACAAGCATACATTGCATAAATCATACAAAATAGCAATTATAATTAAACTGAAACACAAACCAAGACATAGGGGGAATCATTACAGTATTACAAACAATCATTATGTGCAGCTCCCATAGGAACTGTGGTGTGTGATTGCTAAAATGCTGCTAGGGCAGTTCCCGTCAATAAGTGGACCCCACCACCACCCCACCTACACATGCATGAGTGTGCCTGCCAAATCTGAACCTATGGAGAAGTTGACGACTGTTGAGCCAGTTGAAAACCATAGTCTAATTTCCTGTCCTCAACAGGACAGGAAATGGTCTCACTGGAACAGAAGTATCTGGGGTGAGATCCAGTGTCTGAAGTGTGGCATCACTCCTCCTTCCCCATCCCCATTCCAATGCACCTCATTGCTCCACTGGGCAAACACCAGCCATGGGTTTTATTTACCCTTTGTGTTTCATTTCCTTGTTTATCACTGGACTTTTTTGATGTTTGATTAATGGCTTTCAGCACTTCAAAATGGCTTTAATGCTGTTCTATTAATTACCCCGCTTCCCGGGAGATCTCCAGGCAAAAATAAACCAACATTTCCTGACAAGCAAGTTCCCTGGCCAAGCATCATGTCCTGCTCTTCTTTGTTGTTGTTTTTTTAGGTATCACATTACCGTCATTGTATTGGTTTACCTGCTGCCTCTCACAGTGATGTTCATTACATACAGTGCAATAGCCATGGCTCTGTGGAATAATGCAGTTCCTGGTGATCATACTAACAAGATCTACTACCAGCATCAGATTATGGCCAAAAAAAAGGTTGGTCCTTGTGAACTGAAACCTCATTGGGTCTTCTAGTGGCACGGGGTCATGAACTCGCACTCTGATTTGTATTGCTGCACAGTTCTAGACTTTGGGCGGAGGTTGTCATTCATCATCTCAATCCACCCAGTTCTGCCTGGCTTTACTGCATCCCTATGTTTGTTTCCACTGATCAAAAAGGCAAACTGCTTCATGAAAAATGGGGTGGCTGACTCCTTCAGAGACAAATGTCTCTCATGACAGAGCAGTCAAAGAGTCATGGTTGGCTCTATCATGAGGCAAAATGGTCACCTCACATAACAGTGGCCGTCGCAAGAAAAAGCGCCACAGTGGCCAAAATTGGGCGTGGCTGAGGGGGTTCTGGAGATAAATCGTTTTCAAAACCGGACAGTGATTTTTAAGGCGCCTTGTTCTAAAGGAAAAGGTGTTTTAAATCAGAAGTGCGGTAGCGGTCTTAGAGGACAAAGCCATGACTTGTAGCTTGTCTAAAACCTAGCCTGAGGTGCTTCCTGAGATGAGGTAGAAGATGGTGTCTCAGTACCAGTGTCAAAGTATGTTTCAGATTTTCCAATCTAGATGGAAGGAATTGTAGACTAGGGATGGGAGTGGGTGAAAATATGGTCCACCCGAGGCAGCAAATTCTTCCAACCTAGCCTTACGAATTGTTTGTGTGTTTGTTTGTTTCCAGTTTGTCAGGACAATGGTTGCAGTCGTAATAACATTTGCCATCTGTTGGTTACCATATCATCTCTACTTCATCTTGGGGAGCATCTGGAAAGACATCAACCAGCAGAAATATATTCAACAAGTTTATTTGGCAGTATTTTTACTTGCCATGAGCTCGGCTATGTATAGCCCAATTATATACTGTTGTCTAAATCAAAGGTTAGTATGGTAAAATCTGCATTAAAACATATATCCGCTCTAATTTATAATTGAAGAGTACAAAAACATTAAAACCTCCGTAGATATCAAGTAGGAGGTTCAATCTTTGCCACCAGTTAATTCTTCCCTTGCTCCCCCCTGCCGCTGCCCTCCCCCAACCCCCCCCCCAATCATCTTTTGGTTTTCTAAAATTCAGCTGTATGCTTCAGAAAACCACAAGGGGTCAGGGTAAACTGAGGCATAGACTGAATCCAGAAGCTTAGGCCTAACAGGGCAGACAAAGGGCGTTTATACACGACCCCTAAGCTCCGCCGCAAATGGCTGCAAGGTCCGGACCTTAAAAATGTTTACCCACCAGCTCCGGACTTTGCAGACAATTAAGTGCGACCCCGCCCACTTTAGCGCGACCAAACAGCAGTTTTCTTGTACCTGCTTTTTGGATGTGACCAATATTTGATCCGGTGTAAGGATAGTGAGTGCGAGGCTCTCCTGGCTTCTGTTTGTTCTTTTTTTGCGCCCCGCCCCTTTAAGAGATCTGAATGCTGCCCGGAACAAAACGGAGGTAAACCGGCATTCTTTTCTTTCTTTTTTTCTCCCTCCCTCAGGCAGCCAGCAACCAGGAAGTGCGGAGGGGGTGGGGACAGAGGAAGAACGAGGAACCCCTAAGATCTCTGGTCCGAATTTAAGTGGCCAGCGGATCTTAGGGGTCGTGTAAAAAGGCCCAAAGTGGGCGGGAGGGGAGAGAAAGTCTGGATATCAACAGGACAGAGAATTTTTTTACAGTGACACCCTGTTGCTTAGCATAGTAAATCACACTAGGGGAGGTTCATTGAATCAGTGGAGATTTTGGAAGTTTCTTTATGCAATCTATTGATTCAAATAGGCCAACTCTAGTTGTGCCTTGCTATGTGATTGTAAATCACTGTTGAGTCAATGGACCTGCTTTAGTGCAATTTACTACACTATTATTGACACTGTCTGCTCAGAAAGTAAGTATCACTGAGTTCATTTGGACTTACTGCTATGAAATGGGGCAGGACTAAACCAATTCCCAAAGTGCTCATTCATTTCTGAAAACAGCTAGAATCCTGTTGATTTGTGTTAAGGTTTATATTGCATGCTGCAGCTTACTGTTGCTAGTGATGAGGTACCAGGGTGCATCCCAGTTGTGCAGTTGGAGTGGTCATTAGAAATGTAGCCATCATAAGCCCCCAAACCTCTTCAGTTAGCTCCAATTAGCTGCAGCAAGTGTGGCAGCCCTTATGTCAACACGGATCAGATTGTGGCCAACGTATTATGTTCCTTTAAAAGAGTTTCTATTATGAAAAACTTGTAGTCTTCATCTCACGTGCAGTCCTTACAGTAATCTGAAACATATTTGGTCTTTCAAAGGCGGTCTGCCAAGCAAGGAATATGGAGGTCAGAAGAAGAGGAAAATTGGAGGTGGGGGATACAAGACAGTAGGTGGGTGAGAGATAAAATGGGGTGGGGGCAACGGGACACAGTGAGAAAGACGGGGCAAGGGGGGACAAAGAGGAGAAAAAGAGGTAGCCTCTTTTTGCCCCATCAATAGCAGCATGTAGTCCAGAAATAACATTGCACTCAAACATGGAAAAAGGAGTCACTATATGATGCCACATTTGATTTATGTGCCTGCGCTCATCTACAGGTTCCGCTCAGGCTTTCGGATGGCTTTTCAGTGGTGCCCATGCATCAAAGCAACTGAACAAGACAAGCGTAACCTTACTCATCCATCACCTTTACAGAACCTCCAGAGGGATCAAACCTCTAACCTCCAGACAAGCTCAGGCACGCACACAACTAATGACAAGACATCCTTCACTAATATCTGTTTAGTGGTCTGATTGTCCATTTTCCTCCAAGATGTCTTCTTCACTTCCCTGATATGTTCCCAAACTGCCTCCAAAGTGTAGAGTTTGCTTCTCTTCTCTATTATGTTTAGCTTAAATTTCTACAAAACCCCTGCAATGTGTAATTATTGACCGGGGGGGGGGGGGTGCTGGAGAAGCTGTGGACTTCAGGCTAGAGGCTTGCTATCTTTGTAATAGGGAATGTTTAAAAATACATCATTTCCTTGATGGACCCTATGCAAGAAGTTCCAAAAACAATTTCAGGTAGATATTTAATTAGAACTATGAAGCCTAGGAGGTGGCAAGATGGCTCAGTGGTTCAGTTATGTAGCTGTGGAGCCAAAGGTTGTCAATTCCATTCCGCACTGTGCCTCCTGTGAAGTAGAGCCAGCCTGCGTGGCCTGGGGCAAGCTGCACAGTCCCAGGGTGCCACCAAGAGAAGAGAATGGTAAACCAATTCTGAGTACTCTCTACCTAAAAAACCCTGAAGAGGACTGCAAGAAGTCAGAATTGACTTGGAAGCACATGACGTGGTACCTCTACTTGCGAGCAGCTTGACTTAAGAGCAATTCGAGTTAAGAGTGAAAAACCATTGGCGTTTTAACTACTGCCTTACAAATTTTAGATGCGGTCTCCTCTATTTACATTTTTTTAAATCAATTTTTTTTTATGTTTTAGATAGGACTGCTCTACTTAAGAGCTGTTTGACTTACGAGCCTGCATTTGGAATGGATTAAACTCATAAGTAGAGGTACCACCGTATTATAAAGACAAGGCATCAAGTTACACATTCTGTTTCCATGTTGTGTTGTATTTATTTACCTCCTATATGTCCCATGGAAGACATTGCACTATCCTGTGTCTTACCGGAATACTCTCTTCTAAATGAAATGATAGTCTAAGAAGTTAGAACACAGATTGGACTTACTGGGTTCCTTCTCTCCAAACTACAGTGGTATCTTGTATAAAGGAATTAATTCGTTCCAAATGAAATTATGTTAAACAAAATTTCCTTTATACAAATTCCCATAGGAATACATTGAAAACTGAGTAATCCCATTTTTATGTTGTACAAATTTTCCCCATAGGCAATTATGTTAAGTAAATTTCCCCTATCTCAGGAATGTTTTATGTTGTACAGATTTTATGTTATACAAGCTGTTTGTTATACAAGGGTCCACTGTAGTTGTGCTCCCACCTCACAGCACTTCTCACTTCCAGCAACATCTGGGTTTCCAGCCAGAGGCATGAGGACCAGCCTCTGCACAGACTCCCAACTTCCCTTTGTTACCTGCTTCTTCCACTTCTTGAAGCACAAGTGTCTGCCATTGATCATTCCATCTAATGTCATTGGGGCTAGGGAGGGAACTCACTCACAGCCAGCAATTTCACCAGCAGCTTGGGCAGAATCCATTTTAAAATCTTGTTTGCAGTTGATGTGTCAAAATCAAAATGGCATGATTTATTACAGGTTAGAACCTGGATTTTTTTTAAAACTACTGTACAACTTCCAGAATCCTTAGCTACATGGCATGCTGGCAGTTGTAATCCAAAAAGGGACTCCAAATCCAGGTAGCAACATGCACAGCAGCCTGATCTCTTTGTGAACCACCCTGGTTCTAAGGTTGGGCAGGTGGGAATCTAGCCATCTACACCTTATCTGTTCAATAGCCTGTCCACATACACAAACCCTCAGGAATGAGATAAATGGAGGAACCAACTCACAGCTGGAATGGAGATTAAGCATGGGGCAGTGAAAGGTCATTCAAAAATCAAATGAATCAATGCATGTAACATTATACCTCAACAGGTATAGTAACAAGACAGTGTACTGTAATGCATACTTTAAATATTTATTGTAGGTTTGAAGTAACAAGAATCCTTCACTTGAAAAAAAAAAACTAAACATATTAAAGTTCTGGCAATAAAAAATATTTCCAAGCAGAAATACAGTCTTCAACCTCTTTTGGAAAATAACCTAGATCTCACTTACCTTGAAAGCCCTATTAGAGCGGCTATAAGTTGGGTCTAACTTGAACGCACCTAACATGGTTTGCATGCAAAGTGTCTACATGGTGGTCACTGAGATACAATCAAAGTGTCTACAATCACTGAGATACATAGTTCAAGTACTACTGACACAAGCTATATCCCCCTTCCCCAGCCTGGTACTTTTGAGATATTCTGGACTTCAGCTCCAATGATCCCTCCCCAACTTGGCAGGTTAGCTCGGGCAGGTCGTAAACGTGGACTCAAGGCAAAAATTACGGACGTCAAGGTTGGGCTAAAAGCCATAGGGCAGGCATGTCCAAACTTTATCCCTCCGGATGTTTTGGACCACAACTCCCACTGTCCTTTGCCATTGGAAATATAGGCTTGGAATTCTGGGAGTTGTGGTCCAAAACATCAGGAGGGCCGAAGTTTGGACATGCCTGCCATAGGGAGTTTTAAATCTTGCACAATAGGTAAGCCCACTAAGAAGTGTGGAATTGGTATCTGTATGGAATGCGTGGTATTGAAATTATTATCATTCAGTTTGTAACAGGCCAAAGGGCATGACACTTAGCCATTAGTCTGGACAAATACACTTAATATTTGACATAAAGGAGACCCATCTAACTTAAGTATTCATATAAGTAAACACCTGACATCATGAGAGGCATTCTTAGCTTGTTTTGTAAAAGTTCTAACATTTCCTGGATTTCTGCACATGCCCTGCAAACTATCTGGAATCTTGAATAGCCTCCAGGTATGCGTTTTTAAACTTGCCTGGTTTGATTTTGCCATTTCAGTAAAATGCAGGCTCCTTTTCCTTTCTAGAGTGCCAATTCACCCCTGGGCCCTGGCCAAAAAAGAACCACTAGACCAATAGAAGCACATCCAAAAAAGGTTTAATGTTGTCACAAATACCAACTTTGCACTAGTATCGTCGCTACTAGTGAGCAATGTAAAAAGACTCTAGCATTGCAAAACCAGGGAACCATGCAGTTCTTCAGGAAGACACGCACGCACGCACGCAAACACACACACACACACACACACACTTAAAGCTGAGCATTTTGTTTGTGACTCATAGGGTACTGCACAACATTTCATCACAGTGCACCAAAAGGCAGGTTGGGAATTATTATTAGAAGCTAGGGCAATCCAAATCGTGAGGAACAAACAAGGAAAGGTCTGCAGGTCGCTCCCCACGCCCCTCTTTTTTTTTTGTAGGGTTGTGGTTGTCAGTCCATGGCATGGTCCTATTATCAAGTCATAATTTGCATAAAAGAAAGAAAAATAGCTGCTGTGGGCTACTGTTGCAACCGTTTGTAAAACTAGCTATGGTAATTAACAGGCTGCTGGCCAATCTTTAAAGATTGGTCAGTCATTTGGCATTTACAGAGTTCCAAACCGGAAGGCAGCTTTTGCTAAATGGCTTGAATGCCATGGCTGGCTAGAGTGGCAAAAGGATTAGATTTTCCTGGTTTATGCACTGGCTGGCTTCCTGCTACTCTCTGGCAATGCCTCTTCAGGTGTGTTGATATCCCCAGTCTAGTCCAGCCAGTACCAATGGAAGGAGCGTCTCTTCAACTTAGATAGATGCGTGTCATCATTTACATGTGTTAATGACTCTGAGATTAATTTCATTTTTTAAATTGTGTGGAAAACTAAAATCCCAAATCATCCTAATCCAGCAATTTCAACTACAAATCAACATGATTTTGCCTTGGTGATTTTGGCTAATGGAAGGCAGAGTATACTACATGTCTTACTCACATCTGCATTTTGTTGTGAGCACCACTCCATGAAAACATTGTTTACAGCTTTTTAAGGGGTGAGCAGGTGAACAGCAAAGCCTCCTAGGCTGGAAGCCAAGTCAGTAAGTCCAGTAGTTGTCTGGGGAGGCCATCCATTTTAATTCCCCCACATTAGTCTAGAGCAGAGGAGGAGACCTGTGGTTCTTCAGATTTTGGGGGGGATGCTAACTCCCATCATCCTTCCCTGCTGTCCATGCTGGCTGTGGCTGGTGGGAGTTGTAACAGAGCTCCCCATCTCTGTTCCCAAGTGATGTTATGTGAGGTGCTCTAAGGCACTGTGGGAAAATCAATATGGCAGATGGCTTCTCATCCACAGCTGCTATAAACTTACAAGCAATGGACTAGGAAGAAAGGGAAGCCAATGGCAGTGCCACTGAGTTCCCTGCTGGGGAACCTGGATGCACGCAGTTGCCTCAAGATGCTGCAAACTCTCACCGGTTCAGTGCTGGTATAGTTTTTCCAGAAACACACCTGACAGAAACCCAAGGATTTTGACTGCTGCCTTCACATGTCGTGATATTTCTACATGTGGGTTGTTTCACAAAATCTACCCATGACCTTACAATAATACACTGCAAGTGGCTCTCAGTTGAATACAAAGGAAAACTAAGGGGCTTTATATTTAAAATGAAAACAAAAGACAACCCTCAGTTCTATGGAATACAACAAAACCGAGGCAAGGATGTACCAGTCTGGAACTTTCTCATGACTGGCGATTTGGATTACCCTTGGTTGAAACCACTGACTGGATCTTACCAGTAATGACTGGGCTTTGGAAACGGTACACATTTTACTTCAAAATACAACATCATTCACCAAAGCAATGGAGAAATGTCAGTGATATAAGACATAGGGGAGACAGTTGTTGGTTAATTTATTTATTTATCATCCCTGACTAAGTACGAGCAGAAGAGACAATTTACTTTGTTGAGGGAAATGCGGCTGCAAAGAGAAACACATGAGCACACGGTGCTGACAGCCAGCTGTGAGTACTCCAAAGCTGTTTGAAGTGAGGCAGGGGTGGGAAGTGAAAAGAACATGAGGATAAAAATTCAGAAGGGAACTGCTAATTCCACTTTCCATAAGCATTTTTCTCATATTCAGCATCGTCGGTGGTATATTTATTTAACACGGATATAGTAGCAGCTGGGGGGGAAATACACTTGACACAGATTACCACCTGCTCATTTTCATGTATATTATGTGGTGGTGATTTTAGATCTCAATAATAAACTTACTTTGGAGATCTGTTTAAATCATAGCTCTGTTTTTGTCTTGTTTTTTAAAAAGTGAGTTACACACAGGGAATGTACCAAATAGGGCAGAAAAAGACACATGCATGGTGAGGGTTCAAAGGCGGGAGATATTATTAGCAATAGCACACGCTATTCAGTATCCTATTTTTTTTCTTTAGTTTTTTATTTTAACTCCAACTTTTCCATTTAAGCAATGAGTCCTGGGATCCTCCCGACCGCCGCCGCCCCCACCACCACCACCAAGACTCCACCAGTTCAGACTGCAGAATGGCTGCTTCGCAAGAAAGTGCTTGGAAGGCAACATCGGCCTAGGCTGCAGAGTTCAGTTATGGGTCTCAGCATCGCGGAGTCTGCATCCCACCGCGGTAATGAGAGCAGCTCCTTTGCCGCTGCCGTCTTCAGATAGGAGGAATGTCACGTCGCATTTGGGTGCCAGGTCTTTTACAGTTTGGTGCATGATCCGTGAAAAGCTGGAGGGGGGGAAAAACAGATTTCTAAGGACGGTCCCTCTTTTGCCAGTCCCCATATGGCTTCAGAGCCCGAGAAAGGTATTTTTTAAAGACTGCATCTCCAAGACATTCTTACTTGTTTGGACTTCATCTCCCAAGACTCCATCTCACAGAATCCCCCTGCCAGCATACACTGGCAGGAAGATTCTGGAAAATGGAGTCCAAACAAGGAAGAGATTCTTGGAGGTGGAGTCCAAACAAGCAACTTTTCCAAACTTTACATGTGTTAAAGCAGATTTGTTCTGTTTTGCTACGCAGCAAGGGTAATAAGAGAGTTGCCCTGCAACCCAGGTGAAACGGATGAAGCTCACTACTCATGGGGGGGGATTGGGAGCACATGGCCCTTCAGATGTTGCCAGACTGCAAGCCCCAATAGTTGAAGTCACTGTAGACAACGGTAACAGGTGCACTTTGACAAAATAATGAATAGCCTCCTATGGCCCCCTCTACCATACATAAATGAGTGGCAGAGAACTGAGAGAAGATAGCTAGAAGCACATGCAGCATCAAGTTATCGACTGACTTTTAACTTCCACAAATCCATCTCCATACAGTTCTAAAAGGCCCTGTGCATAAACGACCTGGCTAGTTCCACTTTCATTCATTCAGAAATGGAAATTAAGCAACTCCCTCCAGATTTATGGATCACGCATCCTCAACCTATGTTTAGCCAAGCAATTCATGGCAAGAGAGCTGGAGTGCACACTGGCTGCGTTTTTGTACCTGGGAGCATGTGAGTCTGTGCATTTCACATAAATCTGCCTACACCTCAATTCTAAAGGACGGTGAACCCTTCAAAGAACATGGAGGCAAACATAAAAAGGTGTCATACTTACTGTGGGTGAAGTTTATACAGGGTACCATCCACACCCACGGTTATATCCAGGTGATCCAGTCCCCTGTTCTCCCTGATTTTATCCACAACAGCTGCCATTCCAGCACCGCACACCTGAGCCGCCCTTCTTGACACTGCTCCACACACCGTCTTGACAATTATACTGTCATCGCAGGTACCGTTCAGACCAAGCTGCTGGAGGATTGCACGGACTTGAAGCAGCGCTAACCTATCACTGTTTGGGGGTTGGGGGAGGGAAAGACACAGATTTTAAGCTAATTTCCAAAAGCATACGTTTCAGGGCTTTTGTTAATTGGATGGTGGGTCAGTCATGTTAAGTCTTTGGCAGGAAAGAAGACCAAAAGTCCTGTGGACTTGAAAAACGAAGACATGTTCTCTCATTCAAGATTCCAGTCCACCCTGCAGTCCCTCCATGGTACTCTGTTTAATCCCACCTCTCCCCAAACCATTTGGCATTTCTCTTTCAAATTTCAGGGAGCAACATTCTATGACCTCTGAGCATCCTCGGTATTCACTGGGCTGCTGGTGAGGTGAACTTCCCCCTCTTTAGACTCCCCTGCTATTTTTTTAAAAAAATATTACTGTAAATCTTTGCTTGCTTAGTCTGTTCCTCATGGTTTCAATTCATCATCAATCGCACAACTAGCAGTATCTCACTAGATACAACAGCACTGAGCTCCAACTCTATGTGTGCTGAAGCAAAACAACATTGCAGTGACACCTATGGACAAGAGTTGAGTATTACAGCATCACCAACACATTCCAAAAACAGAGGTGGAATAGATAGAGTGCCATGAAAGATAGGAGCCACAAGCACTGTGTAAAATCGCATGAATATATGGAGTATGAAGACAATTGTTTTTTGTGGATTGTTGAAATCAATTGCTCATACAGCTTGATAAATGATCATTCACATTTCACTTACCTCTCAATCTGTGAGAGGAACTTGGTTTCAAAAATGCCCCTCGTTTTTAGTGTCTCTGAAATTTGACCCCTGAAGAGGAACCCTCTTTTCGTGAAGTCAATCAAAATGTTGCGGACTATTTCTCCCAGGTACATTCCACTAATCATCTTCTCATACCTATAATCAGAGGCAGAAGGACCAATTCAGAAAGAAAAGAAGATGCTCATGAAAACCACCAGAAGGGATAGACTGGTAACTCGCCCTTAGCCAGAGGAATGCTACAGAGATGAAAAGAGTCTTCCCCAGAGCGTTTGCTGCTTCTGTGCACCCAAGTTCCAAACGCAAGCATTCCTACAAATGGCAAGTTTGTTGTTAGGTCAAATCCCAGGAACCTCCATTCTGGGACAGTGGTGCACCAGACGGATGGCTGGCACCTCTGCTGGAGCCACTGGACGCAAGTGTCCGTTCACATGACTCATGACACTTCAGGAGGAAATACCTTTGCTTGCCAGCATTCAAAGAGTATTCATCCACCATTTTGTCATAGATGGTCCTGATGTCATCTAGGCATCCGTTGTCCCCAAAGGCACCCCACTCCATGTTCACACACATTCTTCCTTGTTCTCCCTCGACCATCTCTATATTTCTCATTTCTTCCATGTAACAAGCATTGCTGCCGGTTCCTACAACAAGGAATGCATCTGATTCAGTACCGGCACAGGAACATTTACTGCTATTGCCAAGAGACAAAAACAGAGCAACAATGCAAGGATGAGCCAACAGCATGATCTTGGGGCCATTACCACCTCTCCACATAACCTACGTCACAGAAGACCCTTGTGTTGTTGTTGTTGTTGTCGTTCAGTCGTTCAGTCGTGTCCGACTCTTCGTGACCCCATGGACCAGAGCTCGCCAGGCCTTCCTATCCTCCACTGCCTCCCGGAGTTTTGTCAAATCCATATTGGTTGCATTGACGACACCGTCCAACCATCTCATTCTTGTATAGTACCTCAAATCCCATAAAAGACCCTTGTATAGTACCTCAAATCCCATAAAAGAAAGCAAGATAAAAATTTCAGAGAGGGAATTGTGTTAGTCCTTTCAAGAATTGCAGGCAAAAGTCAAAGAAAAACAAAACAAAACATAAGACACAAAACATGTTAACTAACTAACTCTCATGACTAACTCTCATATTTTAATGTAACTTTTGTGGACACGTCAACTTCTTCAGACATATAGTGCTTAAGGTGCCACATGTTTTGTGTCTTTCGTTTCGTTTTGTTTTTCTTTGATTTTTGCCTGCAAAATAAAAATGTAACAATGAAGCAATAAAATGCCTAAATTATAACTAATTACATTATTTCACGATGGCATGTTCAAGTTATTTGAAACAGTTTCAATAGGTAGTTAAAGAAATGCCCCCCCCCCACCAAATCTGGAACTAAAAGCACACAAAACTGCTCCAAACAACTTTTGTCAGGACATGAATCAGGGAGACTTGGGCCACCAAATACAGTGTGGCAATCCTATATACTATTACATTCTCTTCGCTACAGCATCAGTAAAACACAAACAGAATAATACTAGTAGGACAGAAATTGTACAAGAGACAAGCAATGTGAGTAGTTATGGTACAACCCCAGAATCTATGTCTCAAAAATCCACAAGATCTGGAATGAACTTGTCTCACAAATATAGGCTAGCAATAGCTAATTACCTAAAGAAGCTATAGGAAGTGATGTTAGTATTTAAATTTATCTATACGTTAGTAGCAAAATAGTCAATTTATTGAAAGGTGGCCCTTGTTTATTGATTTTTCTCTTGTCCTGGTCCAGTGAAACCAATAGAGATTGCTATTTTTCCAGTGCTATGAGTGGAGAAATTAGCATAAAATCATAGAATAATAGAAAAGTGAAGTTGGAAGGAGTCTACAAAGCCATCAATTCCAATCCCCTGCTCAATGAAGGAATACACATCAAAGGAGATCTGGCAGGTGATGGGTTGTCCAAATTTCTCTTGAGTGTCTGCAGCGTCAAAGCACTTGTCACCTCTTGCGATCATTGGCTCCATTGCTGTGCAGCTCTAACATTTAGGGCGTTTTTCCTGATATTCAACAGAAATCTGCCTTCCTGTAACTTGAGCCCTTTGCTGTTTGTTCTACACTCCTGCCTCCTCTGTATGACAGCCTTTCAAGTATTTTAAAAGTGCTATCATACCTCCCTTTAATGTTCTTTTCTCAAGGCTAAACACGCCCAGTTCTTCCTGTCTTTCTTCAAGGGGCTTGGTTTCCAGCCCTCTGATCATCCCTGTTACCTTCCTCTCAACTTGTTCCAATTTGTCCGTGTCCTTCTTGAAATGTGGTGTCCAGAACTGGGCACAGTTCTCAACATAAGGACTAACTAGTGCCAAGTATAGGGGAACTGAACATCAGCATCAGGACCACTGAGAAATGTGCTTTGCTCAGGAACTCAATGACCTTAAGACAGGGGTGTCCTAACTTTTTGCAAGGAGGGCCGATTTGATGAGGTGAAAATGTGTGGGGGCCGACCATTCAGCCACATTTGGCCCCCGGACGGACTTTGGACAAGCCTCTAGGACATGCAAGGAAGCAGGGAGGATGCTGCAGCAATGGAGCCGGGGCAGGTAGGCTAGGCAGGTGGCTTGGGGGGGGGGAGGACAGAGGCAGGGAGGGCAGGCAAACAAAACTGCAAGCTGGTGTCTCCATCTGGTATGGGGAGGAGCCAGCTGGTGGGGATGCATGACAGGCTGAGCCAGTGGGGAGAAAAGGCTGCGGGCCACTCGAAATTTGAAAACAGGCCACATTTGGCCCCCACGCCTGACTTTGGACATGCCTACCTTAAGAGCTATGGACAAGACTCTGAAATTAGAAATGTAGGCATGGAGCCCAGTGCCTGCTGGTCAGTATTCCTGCCAAAAAGAACTCATGGACATGGGGTCACGAAGAGTCAGTCATGACTGTAAGGACACAACACACACACACACACACACACACACACACACACACACACACACACACACACACACACACAGAGAGAGAGAGAGAGAGAGAGAGAGAGAGAGAGAGAGAGAGAGAGAGAGAGAGAGAGAGAGAGAGAGAGAGAGAGAGAAGACTTCTGGAGGGGAGGAAGCTGACCACTTCATGAGATTATAGAAGTGAGAAAGTTAAGACTGATTTTCTGACATATCTTCTTTATCTTTTCAAAACTGCAGGATCTACACAAAATCAGACTCAATTTTTGTAAGAGAAACATATCAATGATAAATTTGTTTGTACAAAGGTGGGCAACCTGTGGCTCTCCAGCAACAAGTAACCCTTGGCCTTTTAAAAGGCCTCTACAAGTGATCTGCGCCTCTCATGGTTGCCTGCTATAGGGAGGTGGAAGGCAAGACAGGAAGGAAATAAAGCAACCAATGAGAGAATGCTGAGTGCAGAATGCCTGTCCCCACATACCACTAGCCTTATCTCTGTCCACCATGGCAAGCAGGCAGGCAGGCAGGCAGGCAGGCAGGCAGGCAGGCAGGCAGGCAGGAAGGAAGGAAGGAAGGAAGGAAGGAAGGAAGGAGGCTGGAGAAAGACTATTTTCCTACCCCCCACCAACAACAACAACATTATCCCTGTCCACCATGACAGACAGACAGGCAAACAGACAGGAAGGAAGGAAGGAAGGAAGGAAGGAAGGAAGGAAGGAAGGAAGGAAGGAAGGAAGGAAGGAAGCTGGAGAAAGACCACAGTGTTTTCTTAGCCCCAACTATCAACGTTATCCCTGTCCCCCATGACATAACAGCCCCAAGGAAAATTATCTCTTGACATGAAAACAAAGGGTTACCTCTGATTTAGAACATTTTGAACATAAGAATATAATTATTAGGGATAAAAAGCACACACAAAAGGAATGAATGAAATCACTGAAGCCCACGCTACTACAATAGGTCTGAAATAGTGTGATTTATTGTGAATTGCACTTCTTCCTTACCAGAATTAAAAACAGGCTTATACATACCCACAATAAGTCCAATTTCACAATTTGGATCTTCATAGGCACATGTCATCATAGTCCCAACAGTATCGTTCACTACTGCCACAACGTCCAGGTCAAAATCCTGTCAAGAAAAATGAGATGGTGCTGCAACTCTTTTTACTGAATCAAATGACAGCAGCATTCTCAATCACCTCAGCTTCTGAAAATACAAGCCATGGCTACCAGTGACAAATGGCTGTTGCCTTCACAAATGAGCAAACAAACAGCCGGTCTTCCACTAAGGGCGTTTATACACGACCCCTAAGCTCCGCTGCAAATGGCTCCCAGCTCCGGAGCTTAAAAATGTTTCCCCACCAGCTCCGGAGCTAACAGAAAATTAAGTGCGACCCCGCCCACCTAAGCGCGACCCAGCGCAGCTTTCAAGTACCTGCTCTGGGAGAGTGAAAAATTTTGATGCGGAGAGTGCCGGGCTCTCCTCACTTCTTTTTGTTGTTGTTTTTTTGCCTCCCGCCCCTTTAAGAGGAACCAGGAAGTGACCGGGGCTCGGAGCAACTTCCACCGGCACCGGAGGTAAGGCTTTATTCTTTTGTCCCTTTTTAAGGCTTTTTTTCCCCTCCCTCCCCTCACGCAGACAGAAGCAAGGAAGTGCGGAGTGGTGGGGAGGAAGGAAGAGCAACGAACCCCCAAGATCTCTGGTCCGAATTTAAGGGGCCAGCGGATCTTAGGGGTCGTGTGAAAAGGCCCTAAGATGACGAGGTCCCTAGCCTTTGAGACAGGAATCTCAGAACAGCCCTAATCTGTTTCACCAAGATTTCCCACTTAATCTTTACTTTTGCTAGAACCTGTTGCACTTTCCATCTCATCCATTTTCCCATTTTCAGCAATAACAGATAGGTTCAACATTAATTCCAATCCACACGGGGGGGGCACTTCCGCCCACGGCGAAATGGCTGGATGATTCGGCAGCTCCGCTTAATGTGACGAATAAAACTTGAAATACTGTCGGTTAATGATACCAAAATCGTGAGTAAAGGATCATAAACCTTTGGGGAGGACAGGCTGAAAACTGTGTATTTTTTTAAGGGGAGAGATAACAATGAATTACTGAAGCAGTGATTTACTTTCGCTTTCTGCCGTGTCACGTCCCAGGCAGACGGACTGTGTGAGACTGTGAGAGATGTTGTTTTTTTCGCTTTGAGGCTAGAAAGAAAGGAAAAAAGTTTACTTACTTGATTTTTCTGCATGCCACCCAAGAAAAAGGGTCCTACTGTGATAAAAAAGTGGGTACGCAAACCCTCAGACGCCACGTACCAGCGAGCCCGTCTTGAGAGAGCAGAAGCTGTTGTTGAAGCTGACATAATGGCGTCTGATTCTGGCAAAGTGCCAGCACAACAGCCAGATCTCTCAAAGGAGCTTAAAAACTTGAAAGCAGAAGTCAGCTCCCTTATCAAATCAGCTCTAAAAGATGTGACTTCTACTATTGAAGATCGTTTTCAGTCCTTATCATCACAGAATAAAGATCTAAGGAAGGATCTGTTACAAGAAATTCAGACTCTGCAGTCACAGGTGTCTAATAACGGCATGGAACTGAAAAAACTAGCAGGAGAAATCAATCAAGTTCAAACTCTAGCCTCCAAGAATGAAAGAGCCATCACTGCACATGAAGAAGAGATCGATGCCATACAGCGGAAGCTCATCTATATGGAGGATTATTCTCGAAGGTCTAATCTGAAATTAATCAATTTTGAACTCCAGGATAAAAAAGAAATGAAGAAAGAAATCCTCATTTGGCTTAATTCTATCCTCCCCCAACATCTTGCTGAGACCGACATTGAAAGAATACATTATATAGGTAGTTCCATGAAAGCTACTCCAAGACCAATTCTTATTAGATTTACTTCTTACGTCATGAAAGAACAACTGATGTCAACTCTTAGGGCAAAGCCTGACCTGCTGAAGCGTGAGGGAAGAGTTCTACAAGTTTACCAGGACATTTCTAGGGAGACTTTTGAATGGAGGAAAACTATGAGACCTGTGACAAAGGCTCTGAGAGACAACACAACTATAAATACAACTGGGGATTCCCGATCTTTCTCAAGGTGTGGAAGGGTCCAACTCTCCACAAAATCTACTCTTTGGAAGAAGGTGAACAACTTCTCAAGGCATGGAACATTCAAATCGAAGAAGAATAGAGAACTCTAAATTCAACATCTGTAGTGAAGACAGCGTCACCCTTTAACTCTTTAAATCTTTCAGTGGGCAAGCAAAATGGAGACCGATTTGAAGAGCAACGCACTACAGAAGACAGCCCTCCTTCTCTCTCTCTCCCTGTCTCTCCCTTCCCGTCCCTCCCTTTTTTTTTTATATTCCCCTTCTTTTTTATTTAGTTCATTTGGTTATATTTTGGTTATATTTGGACTTGTCCGTCCCATAACTCCCCATTCCTTTCCTGCTCCTTATCCCTTATCTTTCCCAGCACATCTTTCTTTTTCCCTCTTTTTTTCTTTCTTTCTTTTTTTTTTTTTCTTTCTCTATTTTTATTTATTGATTTTTATTTTTAATTTTATTTTATTTTTACCTTTTTCGGTTTTTTTTTGGGGGGGAGGGGACTGAGGGAGGAAAGGAGGTGAATAGAAGGATCTTAAAATTCATACTATCATGTGATTTTTTTAATACATTCTTTCTTTTCAACTTATCACGTATACAACTGTAAATAAGACTAGACAGTGCTAACGCTAATTTAGAGCTTCTGAATCATTATTTAGCCATCAGGAAGTGTACGGGTGCCTTCCCCCTCCCTCCTATTAGGGCGCATACAGGAAGTGTATGATGGCCAAGAGGATGGGAGAACACAAAAATAAATGCAGGTGGTAGGGTTTGGGTAATTATTGTCTTTTTCTATATTATATGTAATGTTTGTTTGTATATCTGCACAAAGAGACCGTTCCAGATTGATAATAGAATGAAAATATGGGTAGACTGTTGAAATTAGTTACATTGAATGCCAAGGGCCTAGGAACTGTCATGAAGAGAAACAGGATAGAGTCATTAATTAAGAAGAATAAACCGGACATCGTCTTTCTTCAAGAAACACACCAAGCGAAAGATGGCCAAAACGAACTGAAACTACCTAATATCAACATCTATGAGAAAAGTTTTGGTACATCAAAAGCAAGGGGGGTAGCAATCTTAATATCAAAGCACTGTGATTGTATTGTTGAAAAAACTGTGAAAGATTTGGAAGGTAGATATATTATTCTTCAGGCCACAATTGGGCTAGAACAATATACACTGATAAATGTTTATGCACCAAATGCTAATCACAATCTGTTTTTACAAAGAGGTATGGGAGCAGATAGAAAAGGTACAGAAAGGACATGTGATTTTGGCAGGAGATTTCAACATGGTTATGGACAAAATAAAAGATAAAACAATGACTAGGAAGGTAGACTTCAGGGCTAGACATACAATCTTAACAAAATTCATCGCAAATACAGGATTAAAGGATGTTTGGAGAGAATTAAAGGGCGATGAAAGAAAATTTACTTTTTATTCATCAGCCCATAAAGCTTACTCAAGAATAGATTTTATATTTATCTCACAAAGTTTGCTACCTAAAGTTGTAAATACAAATATAGAATTGATAAAAATTTCTGATCATGCTCTAATGTCTATTGAAATAGAAAATAAGAAGAATTATAAGGAAGCAAGAAGATGGACAATAAATCCTAGAATTTTTCAAACCCCAGATACAGTACAAAAAATACAAAGAGAATGGCTAGAAACCTGGAATATCAATGAAGAAGGTGGTGGTCAAATAGGAGTTATCTGGGACACTCTGAAGGCAGCGGCTAGAGGTTACATAATAAAAGAAAGTGCTATTATTAAAAGTCGAGATCAACAAAATAAAAAAAAATTGGAGGCTACGATAGCAGATCTTGAATCTCAATTCTTTCTAACTAAAGACAAAAAAATTTTAATTCAGGTTGAGGCTAGGAAAAGGGAATTAGAAGATATAGATCTACAACAAACTCAAAGAAATCTACTATATTTGAAAAGGAAATTTTTTCGAATATAGCAATAAAAACTCCAAGATGCTAGCAAAATTAGCACAGAAAAGGAAAGAAAAAAGCATGATAGGAAGGATAAAGGATTTAAGCGGTAATATTTCTACTCAAATGAAAGAAAAACTAAAAGCTATTCAAGAATTTTATCAAAACTTATATACAGCTAATAGAAGTAGTAAGGAAGCTATGGAACAATATATTGATAAAAATTTAAAAGTAAGACTAGCGGAAGAAGACAGGTTTGAAATGGAAAAAGCTATTAAAGAGGAGGAGATAGACGATGTTATAAATAAGCTAAAGAATGCCAAAACTCCAGGAGATGACGGATTGGGTCCAGAATTTTACAAGGTATTTAAATCAATGTTAATTCCTAAGTTAAAGAAACTTTATAACGAGATATTGGAGGGCGAGCAAGTTCCTTCCTCCTGGAAACATACCTTAACTATTTTAATTCTTAAGCCTAATAAAGATCCAACAGATGTTGGATCTTACAGACCAATATCACTTATAAATCAAGATGCTAAGATTTTTACAGCAATTCTAGCCAAAAGAATGTACACATTTATAGACAAATATATTAAGGAAGACCAAACGGGCTTTATCAAAGGTAGACAAATGTCAGACACTGTAAGAAGAGTCTTGAATGTTCTTTATGAGATGGGAAGATCACAGGATAAAGCATGTATTTTGTCTCTAGATTTATTTAAAGCCTTTGATTGTGTCCAATGGCCTGCGTTAAAACTTTTATTAGTGAAATGGGGATTTGGCGAAAAATTTCTAAGTGTAATAAACCAACTCTATTCTCATAGCACCTCATCAATCATTGTCAATGATGGGATGACAGAAAAAATTACCCTAGGCCGAGGAACAAGACAGGGATGCCCTTTATCGCCAGTTCTGTTTTGCATAGTGATAGAGCTACTAGCTAATGCAATAAGGGAGGACCAACTTATTAAAGGTATGGGTAAGGAAGGCAAGATAAAAATCAGTTTATTTGCGGATGACGCTTTGTTAACAATAAAAAATCCGGCAGAAAATATATTAAGAATAAAAGCTCATCTAAAGGAATTTGGTGAAATAACCGGATTATGTGTCAACTGGCAGAAATCAGAAATCATGCTTTTCAATCAGGATAATCGAGACATGGAAGAGATCTCCAATTACGAACTGAAAATTTGTAAATGTATAAAATACCTAGGGATACTTCTAGATAAAGACATTAGCAAAACGAAAGAACGAAATTATACAAAAATAAAGGAAGAGATTAGAAATAAATTACAAAATTACTCCAAATTAAACTTATCATGGTTTGGTAGAATAGCAATGGTAAAAATGAAAATACTTCCTAAAATAAATTTTCTTTTTAGAATGTTACCTATTCAATACACAGAAACTGAAATTAAAGTCTATCAAGATCTTTTAAATAAATTTTGTAATGGTGAAAAAAAAAAGCAAGAATAAATAAAAGCTTATGGTACAGATCTCAAAAAGAGGGAGGTATAGGTATACCTAATCTTAGAATGTATTACATAGCTAATCAGATTAGCTCCTTGGGGGAAATACTATTTAAACCGCAAAAACTAATATGGTGGGAACTTCAATCAGAGGAACTAAATGAAGACATAAATAAATATGTATTTAATTTCCCCCCAAAAAGGAAAAGTTACCCAATTAAAAACCCTTTTCTAAGTTCCCTATTGCTCACTTGGAAAAAGTATGGAAAGAAATTGATACAGGAAGGTTCCCCGCTTGGCGCGGTGATCGATCAGGAAAATTTCCCCACGAACATGAAGAAATTGGGAGACTTATTTAAATTAAGGAAAGTAGCAAGATTAAAAGATTGGATTAAAAAGATGACATCAAAACAAGAAATTAAACGTATTCTGCAAACTCAGGAATTGTCCTGGTTGAATTACGCCCAGTTAGACAGCTGGACGAAAGAATGGACTAGGAAAAATATACAACTTAGAGGATATACAAAATTTGAGCAATTTCTGATAACATATGAATCAGAGAAAGGAAATACAGGGAAAGGAACAGTTGGTAAACTATATAAAATAATTCAAGATTCATTTGAGAATAGGGAACAGGATACAATAAGAGAGCTATGGAAACAAGACATAGAGAAAGAAATAAATAATGATGAATGGAAAAGAATTTGGAATTTGAGGATTTTACGGTCATTATCAGTCAGAATAAAAGAAAATTACTTCAAACTAGTTTTAAGATGGTATATGACTCCAGTCAGAATGAATAGAATGAATCCAAAATATTCTAAGCTCTGCTGGAAATGTGAAAAAAAAGACAGGTACCTATTTTCATTTATGGTGGGAATGTGAAATAGTTCAAAAGTTTTGGCAAGAGATCTTTGAGGAGATAAGAGAAATAATACAAACTGATATTAAATGTGTACCGGAAATTGCTTTGTTATCATTACCATCTATTAATGAATATGATGTGAAAACTAAAGAATTAATAGCAAATCTTATGACAGGAGCTAGACTGATTATTGCTAGGAACTGGAAATTGAAATCAGACCTAAAAATTGCTGAATGGTATAAGGAAGTGTGGGACATAGCGTTAAATGATAAACTATCTTGTAATATAAAAGTTTTGAGAGGTGAAATAAAAAAAGATATTTTCTATGATGTTTGGGGGAAATTTATAGATTATGTATTATTAAAAGGGAAAGGGATACAACCAACTTATAACCCAACACAGTTCTGGCGTAAAGGACCTTAAGAAGCCTATTGGAAGAAAAAGAAAAAAAGATGAAGAAGAAAGAGAAGATGCAAGAATACTGGACGGTTTCTTGGGGGTGGGGGGCACTTTGTATTGTTTATGATTGTCTATTACTGTTTATTATTGTTATTTTGTTCTTTTTCATAAAAATAAAAAATTATAATAAAAAAAAAAAAAAAATTCCAATCCACACCCCACCACCATCTAAAACCTTCCAAGCAATTAACAAGTAGCACTAAAACATCTGACAGTAGGTGTGAACAGATCACGGGATGTCCTGCAGCTAATTGGCAAGGATTTGTAATAATTATTTTTAAAACGCAGCAACAATGTCTCCCACACGTTCTCCACCAAGAAATTATACTGGTGAATCAAAGGAAATGTGGCATAAATAGTAGGAGTAGATTTTGCTAAAACTGCAGGCTCAGTTCAATTTTGGCACTCAAAACCCATTAATTCTTAGCACGTGTTTTTTTTTTTACACTAGGCTCTGTGTGGTGGATCTTGGGGTTTTAGTTTGAAAAACAAAAACAAATTAAACCTCTCAAATAAAGCCCAACACCTGCCTGTCACAGCACTAGATTATATCCTATAATGTCCTTGTATTACATCAGCTATGTTGAGCCACGTTGCTCTAATTTTATGACAGTCAGGAATAGGGAATAAGACCTGGACACTTACAATTGACCTTATAAATTGTCCTTAGTCTCTCTGTAGTAAGATGCCAACCTGAAATGACCTTCAAAACATTTTGAAGCCATAAATAAATAGTGCTGTGTAATATATTGCCTGTTATAAAACACACAACTTTGGTAATGTACAGCTTCTATTTTCCCTAATTTTTAAACTGCAGTCAAGCTACCTATAGTTTTCAATTACACATTTAGGGTTTTTTAAAGCCTTTTGATCATTATTCTGCTATAACAAGGTTTTAGACTTATCACATTTCCCATTCATATTTAGGTCAAAAGTAGTATGTTGTCGCAAGTTCCTAACAGCAATAATAACAGAACGGCACAATCCACATACATTGAAAAAAAATCTCCACAGGAATTGGCAGATATTACTAAAATATGGAAATCATTTGAAAGATGTTTTTTTCCTAGCATTTTCTTGAATAACTTTTTTAAAGTACTCTAAGCAATGCAGAGAAGGTCTATGCAAAGGCACATTAGGGCTCATAACAAACAGTGTATTAATTTTGAAATTATGAGCATCTGCTGGTTTTGTTCTAAATCAAAAGAAATTTTAGGGAGGCCTGAAAAAGAGGCACAAACTAGTAAATCTCTTTCATAGGAAAAGAACATGTTTGAGGAACAGGAAAGATGCACTATGTCTATGTCAATAAAAAACTCACCTCTCTTCTTTTAATTCCTTCCCGTAGCAAATTAACGACATCTTCTCCTTCACAGTCAGTAGCCTTAAAGCCCTTGGTCCAGTTCAGAAGGATACCCTAAAAAAGGAGGGAAAATGAGGCAGGGAGAAACCCCCATTTCTGACTCCCAACTTCATTCAGATTATTCGAACAAGCCACAGATGTTCAATACTGCCTACAGCCACAGCAGATCCAACCAGCTGGAGAACACACCATGGCATCACATGGTCCTTCAACCATTGTTTCTAACGGTTATGTCTAAAATAAGTATTACCATGAGGTAGGGAGTGCCAGTAACCTGCATTTGCCTGGTAACATCTATTGAAGAAGATGTATGGGCATGACGTCCGAATGTGCTTCTCACTCACCACCAACAGGGGATAACAAAATGGAGTCAAAACAGGCACTCTGATATAAGGGCATTGCCATGCACTTGCTTTCACTGTACATTACCGAGCAGATACAGATCAGCCACACAGGTGGGTACCTGCCAGTCATTTTCTTGCGTTGCCTAGCTTAAGCTAATGGTGTACAATTGAATTTACTGCATCCTCTGCAGCTGATCTAAGGCCTATCAGGAAGTTCCCAGTGTGCTGTTGCCCACTGTAGCTGTGTTTCACATGGTGGAACGGTGGGGATGGGCAAGGACCTTGCTCATTGCTACACCATATATCTTTGATGCAAAAAAAAAAAAAATCCAAGGTGCAACACCTGCATCTCGAGTCCTGTCCAGAATTCTAAGAAGTCATTCCCAGCCAGGTAGCTAATTTGGAATAGCAAGGATCAATGGTCTCACCTGAGTTTAAAAAGTCATTTTTATTGCAACTCCCAATATTTTGCAGGGATTCTAGGAACAGCTGTCCATAATAATGACTTTTCCAAGCGGACTGACTCAGTACAAAGTAGTTTATCGGGCTCTTACTAAGAGTGAGTCAGCAATCTGTACACACACACCTACCAAGATTTTCTGTCTGGCAAGAAATTTAAGATGATACCAGAGATTATCCTAACCTTAACTAAACACTGGGACTGAGCATGCCACATCTTTAGTACATGGATGATTAGGGGTTTTTTCCCCTTGGTGTTCGCATTTCACTTCTCAAACCATCAAGAGCACATAAAAATTCACCATCAAAATATGCAATGGAAAACTGTATTAGAGAAATACCAACGATAACTTACAGCATCTAAGCTTGTCTGTTTGCAAGGGAAAGAAAACGTAAAGCCCAGAGGGAGGCGGGCACCTTTTATTCCCATATAATCCAGGAAGTCCGAGATGCAGGAAACAATGTGGTCAAACAGCTTTAAAGAATGAGAGAGAATGACAGAGGGAAGACAGAGGAAATTTATAAATGCAAATACATAATCATAATCATAGTCATCATCATCATCATCATCTTCTTCTTCTTCTTCTTCTTCTTCTTCTTCTTCTTCTTCTTCTTCTTCTTCTTCTTCTTCTTCTTCTTCTTCCCAAGAGTTTAGGACTATGTGATGTATCAGCGACCTTACTGGGATCTGCTCGCATAATTCGCCGATACATCACGTAGTCCTAGACGCTCGGGAAGTGTTCAACTAGTGATTTATAATACAAAATGCAGCATAGTTATCTTGTCTGCTGTGTAATAATAATAATAATAATAATAATAATAATAATATGTAAAAGCCACTACACTTATTAATTGCTTACCTCTTCTCCAGTACCTTGCATCACCTCTATAGGAATTGCATATATTTTATTGTGCATTTCTACCATTCTCCTTTTACCACTTCGGATCTTCACAAGTAAAACACGGAAGTTTGTTCCTCCAAGATCCAGAGCCAGGAAGTCACCATTTTCTGCAAACAAAACATTTTTGAACATGTCAAGAACCTGCGCTATTTCAGTCTCATTCTGCTGCTTTCCTTTTGCAAGACTACAAGAGAAAGGCTTGGACCAAGAGAGAGAGATGCCAACTTCCATCTAAGATTCACAGCTACACTGGTTTTTAGTTTCATGTACAGAAGAAGCGCACTCGCTTTGCTACCTTGACCAATTGCAACCAGGCCTGTGTCAGTTTTCTACTGAAAGCTACCTCTTAGTAGCACCCAAAGATTTTCCGCACCTCACAAACTGGAAGAAAACCAAATGGAGCAGCAAGACAGGGACATTCTTGACTATGGTGATGCCGTATGTCTCCTTTCACAAACTGTTTTTGGTGGGAAGAGGGTGGCACAAGAAAGCAGCCAAGCAGCATTGTCTGGATTGCAAACATCACTTTCTTCTAAATAAAAGCAGCCATTTAACTACAGTGGACCCTCGTATAACAAACGGTTTGCATAACATAAAATCTATACAACATAAAATATTCCAGAGAAGGGGAAATTTGCTTAACAGAATTGCCTATGGGGCAAATCCTACAACATAAAAATGGTCACGATTAGGGGTTACTCCATTTTCAATGCATTCCGATGGGAAATTTGTATAAAGGAAAATTTGCTTAACAGAATTTCATTTGGAACGAATTAATTCCTTTATACAAGGTACCACTGTACTTGGGTTTTGTTGTTTTTCTTTCACTTTTCTTTCACCACAAGAACAGTGTTGAGTTGCCTAGCCCTATGAATACCCTGATACAAACATTCTTTTCCCAGAGAAGACAAGCTGAGCTGCCTGGAAACGGGGATTGTGCACATGAGACACGTCAGCAGATGGTCCTAGTGTGTCACCACTACTTCCAGGATGTGCTATCACACAAACCAGACCAAAGGCAATGCAGGGTTTGGGTTGTTAATAAAAACAATACTGAAATACCCAGAGGAAGAGGCATGATAGGGTGGGGAGAAGGTGTTCGACGTGGGAGAATGAGAATCAATTGGGTGCCACCTCGACATTTCACAGGAATTAAGATCCATCTGATTCATGGTACTAGCTTTGCGCTATCATTCTCTGGTGTGAAACATCCCTGCAATCTGAGATTGCATTATGAACTTGGCTAAACTTCAAGAGCAGCTGGGGAGGAGAGAGTATTTAAAGGTAGGGAAGCTGTTTACCTTTTGAAAATTACCTCAGGATACCACGCTCGACAGGGACTGCAAGACCTTTGTTTTTCCTTTGAGATTTTTTTTTCCTCCACCAGTTTCCACTTTTCGCCCCTCTTTTTTTTAAAACAAAATGGTTTTCTCGACATCAAACAATTACATTGTTATTTTTATGTTCCTCTCTAAGCTTTAAGTTCCTCTCAAACCCAAAGTGACAAAGCAGCATATCAATGTTCTAAAATAAGCCGACTATATTGAATTACAATACTGCTGTTCCGTAATTGTTTTTAAAATGAATAAAATAAATAAGTAGGATCACAAGGAAAGTGTCTGCCTTCAGTCAGTGGATCCCAAACGAGAGAGAGAGAGAGAGAGAGAGAGAGAGAGAGAGAGAGAGAGAGAGAGAGAAAAAGAAATGAAAAAAAAATTAAAATATCTTCATTCTGTGTAATGAAAGAAGGCTGACTCTTTAAAAATGCTCCTTTGAGGACAAGAGGGCTACCTGTCCCATCTGGTGTGCTGCGGACAAAGGTCGGCAGCATTTTGACTTTTGCGTGGTCATGGGATTTCTTCCGGAGGCCGGCTTCTATCTCGATCCGCATCCGCTTCTTGACCAGAAGCAGCTGCTCGTGGGTGAGCTTGAACTCAGCCAGGGTCTCGTTGATCAGCCGATGCTGCTCAGCCAGCCTGTAGGCAACTGCTGTCACCATGGCAGCACCTTTGCCGCTGCCACTCTCTGACAGCAAGAAACGCACATCTGAGTCAGGCACTAATCGCCGCACCGTTTTGTGCAAGCGCCTGGAGTACCTGCAGAAAGGAAAGGGGAAAGCATCCACGGTCAGGTCCCCTTTTAGTTCAGTTGATGTTCAAATCACTCCTCATGGGTCTTATCTGGTGCAGCCATCTCAAATCAGGGGTCCTTAATCACCTGATGTGTTGAGATTACAGTGAACCTGCTGGCTAAGGATGCTGGGAGCAGGAGTCTAAAACATGTCTAGACTCCCAAATTGAGGAAGTCCTTGTCTAGTCATCTAGACAAGCTGAAGACAGAACAGCAATGTACAGTCAAAACTGATGTGTCCTTGTTTTAGATGGCATTTCAGAGGAAAGGGGACATTTTCTGATGGACTGATCTCATAATGCACCAATAATATCTGCACTGAAACATAAAATGGGAGTCACCAGTGTGCTACGGAGCAAAACGTGACAAAGTGGCTCCTCACCACTCTCCAAGGGCACACGGGGACTTTCCGAGCAAGTGGGTTTTTTGTTGTTGTTTACAAACAAACAAAACCCACAATCTAATTCCAGGCTGGAGTGTGTCTGCTAAGGAGACCCATTTGGGTCCCGAAGAGAAATGTGGCATGCAGCAACCATGTTTGTACACCGTAAGACATGGTTCTTTCCCAATGCCAGCTTTCTCAGCACCAGGGGAGAGGCTATGTTTTTCATTTCATCAAATCCTGGCCAGCACAGCTACTGATGAAGGCTTCTGGGAGTTTCAGTTCAGGAACATCTGCGTACTCCAGGTAGAAAACCACTGATCTATAGGCTTCCTCTGGGGACAGATCTGCAGAATAGAGTGGAAGCCAATCACATGGAAGGAGAGCTGCCCCCTCCCCAACACATAGGCAACAACTGGGACATTTAAAGTCTCCTCTGCCTCATGAGTGCCTCTCAGGACATTTGGTTCCACCTGGCTCAGCAGAATGTCAAGAGGGCCTCTAGCTATAAGAAATCAGATTCTAACAATAGTCACTGATTTGGAGAAAGCGTGACCTCAAAGCTCTCCTTTAAGGCTCAATTTTTTATATTAAAAGTGGTGTGTGTGTGTGTGTGTGTGTGTGTGTGTGTGTGTGTGTGTGTGTGTGTGTGTGTGTGTGTGTGTGTGTGTGTGTGTGTGTGTGTGTGTGTGTGTGTGTGTGTCAAGCAGTGTGCTGGCAGTGGCTTATACCTAACCTATTCAGCTGCTTCAGACTACTCCAGTATCTAACATGAACACAATGCTTTCATCTTCTATGAACTGTTCTCCTTCTTTAGTTCATGTCCAGGGGACATCGTGATGTGCCACGTGACTGACCATTGGTAGAGACAATTCCCTACCAGGTGCCCGGGCACAAATATGGAAACCACACAAGTTCTTACTGAGGATGCATCTTGTAAAGGGAGCCGTCAACCCCGACGGTCGTGCGCAGACGGCCAACCCCTTTATTGTCCCGTAGCTGGTTCAGGATTGCTCCCAGAGTGGCAGCCACCAGGTTTGCAGACCGGAAGGAAACGATTGTGCAGACATGATGGACAGCGATGCAGTCTTCATGGGAGGGTTCCACGCCAAGTCGGGTCAAGACCTCTTTGGCTTTTTGCAAGCCTTCCTTACTCCTGCAGATGGAAATGGCACAGGGTGAGGACACTCTGAAATTTCCAACAAGGCAGCATGATCTGATGTCAGCTTAAAAGAGGGTCATGATGAGCCTCAGAACAGATGACCACAGTGGCCCTAATCTAATATGATGCTGGCAGCCATACTAGAAAATTGGGACACACACACACACACACACACTGCTGCTGCCACGGTGCTCCAGCTGGGTGGAGGTATGAGGTCTGCTCTTGTGCAAGCAGAGATCTAGCACCAGAGACAATTCAGCATCTCCAACAAAAGGGTCAATGGGCCAATAAGTATCTCATTTAAGGATGGTTTGGGGAACTGGGAGACTGTCCCCAATATTGGCAACAAGAGAGCAAGGCACAGAATATTTGCCCTCTAGATGCTGCTCAACAGCAGCTCCCATTGGGCCCCAGACAATATAGCTCCAAACATAACCTAAAGAAGCCTCTGCTCAGAATCTGTGGTGGATTTCCCAACAATTCAAATCCTAGGGGTGAACAAAATGCCACCACTGAGACACATAGAGGGTACTCAAGTTGACCACAGTGTGGTTGACTGATTGCGTTAAACTCCTCTGAATTCCAGTTCTCATTTATAAAAACTAAGAAGGTTCTGTTTCAGTGGTTCTTAACCCGTGGGTCCCCAGATGTTCCTGGACTGCAACTCCCAAAAGTCTTCATCACTAGCTCAGCTTGCCAGGATTTCTGGGAGTTGCAGTCCAGGAACATCTGGGGACCCACGGGTTGAGAACCACAGTGTTAGATCGTCCTGAGTAACCACTGACAGCCCATAGGACAGTGATGTTGAACCTTTTAGCGACCGAGTGCCCAAACTGCGATTCAAAACCCACCAATTTTTCGCATAGTGCCAATACAGCAATTTAACCTGCATACAAGTGGCTGCGAAGGGGTGATGTTGGGTGCCCACAGAAAAGGCTCCGAGTGCCACCTTTGGCACCCGTGCCATAGGTTCACCAACACTGCCATAGGACATAGTGAATAGTGTGATGGACTAGGGCTCAGGAGAACAGAGTTCAAATCCCCACTTCCCTATGGAAACTCATTAAGGATGTCACCAGTAAAACCACTCCTTAGCAATCTCATAAATGCTGAAAGTCCTATGAGGGTTGTTACATGCAAGATGCAAAATGCTTAAAACAGCTCCTGGTCTCTAGTCCCTAGCATTACACATATGTGTTTTCAAAGTCATGTCAAATATATTAAAGCTTCTGACAACCAAAAATACTCAACACTCTATGGCAAAATTATTTCTGGGACCATAAGAAAAGGCAGTGTTTAAAATCTATTTCAGGCAGCAGGGCAATGCAAAATGCCGCAAAAGAGCTTGCTATAACACAGATTCCCAAGAACCCCTAAAAAGAGGTGTCCAGTACACAGAAAGAAAATATGGATAATATTTGAGACTCTTCAATGCTGACATCTGTTGATTTTTGGCAATCTAAAAAAAAGGTTAGTGATACTATTCTAAGGTAATGAAAATATAATAAAGCATCCTTTTTTCAAAAATTCATCCAGAATGCTGTTCTCAGAAGCCAATCACAGATGCCCCCTACCACATGTAGTTATGCTGATATGAAGGCACAGAAAAATCTCAGAACTACATACTTCTCTATGGCCGAAACATGCTTAGTTTCTAGTTTTCCTTTGGTCAGAAGTTCGGGAGTGATTCGCCCCTCAAAAAGCAGGCCTTCTTTGGCCATTTTCACAAGAATAAGTCTGACAAGTTCACCCATGTACATGCCACTGACCATCTTCTCAAAGCTGAAAAGAAAACACAGCAGCAGCAAAGAGAAAGCATTCAGTCACTTGCATTATAAATTTACAGAGGTGTATCCCAATCCTATACACATTTACACATAGTTTTTAGTCAGTGGTTCAAATCCTTACTAAGGCATAATGTTTTGTACACCGTTTTGAGCAAGTCACTCTCTTCCCACCAACCCAACCTACCCACAAACATACAGTGTGGTGGTGATAAAATGAACAACAAGCGAGGAGCAGAGAGTCCTAAGTGCCAATGGAAGACATTTCTACTTCCTCAAGAAGATGGAGTCCCCATCTTCCTGCCCCAATCTGGAATGACCAGAATCCTCCCCCACCACCAAAAGAAGAGTTCTCAAAGGTCACAAGTGGTAAGGAAGTGGGAGAGCCCCAGTACTTCAGCAGAACTCCGCTCAGGTATGCCTGCAGATTCAGGACATGAGGCGCTAACTTGCTCAATTTATGGAATAATTGTGCAAGCAGTTTCCTCCATTTTGGGCAACCTCCGTCGCATGTCTGATCGCATGTGCAACCAACTGTCCAACAGACACCCCATAAAATGGAGACATTGTTTACTTGATTGCATGGTCAGTTAAAATGGGATACTGGCCAGAGGGCGTAATATGGGCCAAGAATTTCGGAAAGCCAGGGTTTTAGACTATAAAACCCAGAATCCCCCAGCTAACATGGCCATTCGGGAGTACAGCTCCTAAATTATCGCCAGCCAGTACAACGGCCGGGTTAGTAAACAAAGTCACAATAAACTACAAGCAGCCACTGTTTACAACAAGAGAGAAAACAAGATATTTTAGGCAGAACTACTAGCAGCTTAGAAGCAGTAATAACAAGAGTCTCAATTACAGTTGTTTCCCAGGATTAAGTGAACCCCGATCAATCTCTCTGTCAAATTCAGTCCGGATGTCTTCCAATAAGCCGTCGTCCCCAAAGGCTCCCCATTCAGTATTGATGCACATCCGGCCCTCGTCACCTTCCACCAGGTCAATGTGTCGCATCTCCTCCATGTAACAAGCGTTGGTGCCAGTACCTTAAAAGGAAAGGAGCAAGGCCAATCAACAAACTTGAAACAAAAATGCATGACATGCATTCATGCCCTATATTTGTTGCTGCTAAACAAAGAAGTCAAATAACAATACCAATAATCAAGCCAACTTCACAACGCTGATCATCAAATCCACAGGTCATCATTGTCCCTACGGTGTCATTGACAACAGCCATAATGTCTGCGTCATAATCCTTTAAAAGGAAACAAAAGAGTTCTTAGTGTGACACAATTTCATTGACACACTGTGATATGCACATGAAACTTTTCACAGAATCTTAAACTAGGATCCAACAGGGTTCTTCCAACATAAGAGCACTTCGGTCAGTGAAAGCGGGAAAAGGATGTTTCCACTACTCATCTGCACTGCACATGAACGGGAAATCTGTTTTGGGGGGCTGAGGGGCCATCCAGACCTAGTGCTCTGGCAGCTCCAAAGACTGAGAGAGAAGAAGAAAATTCTGTCATGCCAGCAGCAACCAGGTTAGACGTCTCTAAATACTATTTAATGAAAATAGTTTTAACACCTAAATTCAATTGCTAGTCCCAAGTAGAACAGACCCATTTATTCACTGGGATTTATACCTGTATAAGCAATGGCTTATCATTCAACAACTGATTCAATAAAGTCTACTCTATTTGGGTCTAACATTTCTATCGAGGCCTAGGTCTGCTAATAGTATTTGATTGCTCTTGTTTTTCTAATTTCCTTATTACTACAAACTGAGGGGCATTATTCTTCACATTCTATTCTTCTCAAAATCTGTTTCTTGGATAAAAATGAAACTGCTCAGTTTGTGACTAGGATAAGTTTGTGTCGCTTCTAAACCCAAGATGTGTCTGAGTACAGTTGCTAAGAAAGCAACATTGCATTATGCATCACTACATCATGTGCACGGCTATGTATACCGAAAGAGGAGTATGTCCTCTATCATACATTACCCTATCGGTGAGAACAAAAAGATGACACAGTAAAGACCTGTGAGGGTCTACTCTGCCTCAGTGGACTGTCTGAATCAAAGATCTCATATTAATTTTCATTATGTGGCATCTTATATTCCCTGTAAGAAGGTCTTGGCAGCTCAAAACTGATTTGCGACTCCCAGCTTTCTTTCTTTTTTTTCTTGGCTTACTATTTTTGCTGAGAGCGAAAACACCATGAAACAAGCTAGCGTTTAGTAATTCGCAAACTACAGTGGGACAGGTCAAAAAAGGGTGGTTGGCAATGTCAATAAGTAGCAAAATATATTCCAAACTGACAAGCTGGTGCATCTATATGTCAATTACAAGATGCTCTTACCCCACGCTTCTTGATTGCTTTGTTTAATAACTTGACTACATCAGCTCCTTCAACGCCACTAGCTTTGAAACGTTTCGTCCAAGTTATCAGGATACCCTAGTAAAATGAACCAATTGAAATGCAACCCAAAATAAATGACATGCTGTATTTCTTTCAGTCAAGAGTCAAACTCAGTTTTCTAGTTTCCTCTAAAAAAACAAGCGGTTGTTACACATGGGCAACAACGGCTGAATTTCCTGCATGTAACCACAGCTCCATTTCACATGGATGAACAAATATGGATGATCTTATGTCCATATGCAGATTAATAACAATAATCATAATGATAGTAACAACCAAACACTTGCAACAGCAACTTATTCCAATCTGCTAACTGGTGTTTTAATGCCATCTGGCTCGTCTAAGATGGGGAAGGACCACAGCTCAGTAGTGCAACACATGCTAAAGGCCCATGGCTCAGTCTGTGCATTTTAAGTTAAAGATGGGATGAGGTCCTGCTCAGAAATCCCAAGAAGCTGCTGTCAGCCACTGCAGATCAGCCTTCCCCATCTGGATACCCTCCAGATATGATCTTCTCCCATTCCCTCCAGCCAATGACCATGCTGGCCAACCATGTGGGAACTTACAGTGCAACACATTTAGAAGGCAACAGTTTGGGGAAAGCGAATGTAGACAGCCCAGTGTCAGCCAGCTCAATAGTATAGGACAGCTTCCTGCACTCCCTCTACACTTACCTCATCAAGCTTGGACTGCCGACATGGAAAAGAAAATGTGAAGCCAACAGGTAACTTCTTGTCCTTGATTTCTTGTTTCTCCATAAAATCTCCTAAACATTCAGCGACATGATCAAATAGCTGAAAATAAAGCGAGGAACTTAAAATGGCATTGGAAAGTCAGATTTTTAAAAAAAAAATCACTTATAATCTGTCCAAAAGGCTCTAATCAGAGAATCCATGCCAATAAAGAAGTTCTGTAGATCTGTATGTAGGGCAGGGAAAAGGAGTCTTGCAAGTCCCACTGACCCAAGGTAGCAAAAGTAACTATGAGCGACGTCGTGATTTGTAACCCAACGACATTGAAAGGGGAAAACGGGAGGAGAAGGATATGTATTTGCCAGCTGAAGGAGATGGATATGTATTTGCAATAAAAACTAGGGATGGGGGAATTCTTTTAAACCATGATCTTCTGTGAGTCACTCTCAAGTAGTCAGTATCAGCAAAACTTCTACTAAGCCAAATTCATCTACTCGTAAGCAAGTCTGGCAGAGATCAATGGGATGGTAAACAGCATAATGATACACTGTATATGGCCCAGTGCAAAGCCTTGGGTTTCTGATTTTCTAACCACAATTAGGAGAATATAAAATGCCACTCACTTTTCATTCTCTTTCCCTTCTGGCTTGAGGTAGCCATAGACTGGCATATATCCCATAACAGCCAAAGTCTACTTCCAAAAAGAAAGGGATATTCACACAGAAATTGATGTGTTTACTCCACATCATCTGGACGTTGAGTCATGGCAACTGGACTTCTTTTTTTGAGAGACTGAAACGTTTTGCTGCTCATCCAAACAGCTTTGTCAGTCTCTGATGAAGACTGACGAAGAGACTGCCAAAGCTGTTTGGATGAGCAGTGAAACATTTCAATCTCTCTAGAAAAGAAGTCCAGTTGCCATGACTCAACTTCCATACTCACCTGGATGACTGAGAATCTTCACAGACAAACTCCACATCATACGCTAATACCCTAAATAACCAAGGTTCCCAATCTTGGATCCCCAGATGTTCTTGGACTAAACCTCCCAGAAGACTTCACCACTATGTTAGCTAGGACTTCTGGGAGTTGGGAGTCCAAGAACATCTGGGGCCCTAAGTTTGGGAACCAAGGCTCTAAATGATTATAGTTGGGAAACTAGCAAATCATTATACCCATTGCCCAGTCTTTTTAATGCCGTGCCTTTATTAACAGAGTGGCATTGGGTTGAGCAGACTAAAATCCCTATGAACATGTACAGTGGTAGCTTGTATAAAGGAATTAATTTGTTCCAAATGAAATTATGTTAAGTAAATTTTCCTTTATACAAATTCCCATAGGAATGCATTGAAAACGGAGTGATTCCATTTTTATGTTGTACGGATTATCCCCATAGGCGATTATGTTAAACAAATTTCCCCTATCTCCGGAATTTTTTATGTTGTACAAATTTTATGTTATGCAAGCTGTTTGTTATACAAGGGTCCACTGTATATAGCTTCATAACCAAAGAACACTTCTGCACCACATTAAACAAAATTAGATATTCCTTATTCAGTCCTGAGCTGCCATGGTTTTGTTATGCTGGAAAACTCCCCACCACCAATGGCACCTCTTAATCTTACACCAAGCTTTCTCCAGTTATTTGCAGATGGGATAGATGTGCCTTTCACACTTCCTGTAAATTTGGTTTTCTGGAAATAATCGGGCTAATATTGAGAAAGTAGCTTCCATTTTTTGTTCAGCTAGTCATATGTTTCTTCCACACTGCTCTTCTTCTCTAACTCTTTATTTTCCCAATCCTGCATGTTCAAGTTTGCATCTCCCAAGTGATCTAAGAACTGTAACCAGCATGTTGAATCCATGCAAAGTACAATGTCTCCTTCCATTCTTTCAAAACATAGACGCAGCTGTTCTTTAATGTTCAGTGTATACAGACTAGCATTGCTGGGTGTTCTGTATAATGCTGAACTATGCAGGCAAATTATGCACAGCTGATGGACCAAATTATGGATCAGTCCTGCTGATCTTTCCATGCTATGAATTAGGTGGGGCAAGCACTGCGATACTGATGTGGAACACGGCAGCCCATTTCAACAATACGGCCAAGCCATGGAGCATCAGAAGATTTCTCCCCATATTTCATCCTTTCACCTGCTTATTGTGGAACATTTCAGGGTGTCCTATCAAATCTTGTTGTTTGGCATCCCTCCCTCCTCATTTACTCAGGGGGAACACAGATGTTCAGGAAGCTAGCTGGGAGCTCAGAAAGCCTGGAACTCACGGGCCTCTATATAAATTGTACAACCAAACCTGCTGACAAGCAAATATATGCTCCAAAAGGGAACTGATCACCCTTCCCTATTCTTGGACTATGTGCTGGACTACAACATCAGTCATCCCCAGCTGGCATCACACACACATACCCTTCAGCTACCATGGAATCTAGCTAGGACCAATCTATCCCAAAAGGGTTGGGACTTGACCTTTAAGTTGCCAACAACGAGAACAATACCAAATACTATTTTACCATTGGTGGTGCAAATGACAGCTTAGGCCACCACTTTAAATCTAGAGAATGGGCCAGCGGTGGCCAACACTTAGCACAAGTTACCATGTCCAACGCTGCTTGTTTCTACTGTCCCCAAAATCATCACATGTAATGCAGCACCTAGTGCCGCAGCAAGGAACAATTGCAAGTGGTTATACAAGTCCTAGCATAGAAGCCTCGGCGTAATGTCCGAATTTAACTTGCTTTGTCGGCGGTGTGACAGGACAAGGGGCTACACAAAATGATTCCAAACCTGGGTCTTCAATAATTTCAAATGTATAATTAGGCATCTGCAGAGGGCAAAAGGGTCCGTTGATTACTGACCGTCTACTGCAAACCCAATTTGTTTTGAACTGCCCAAATAGCTACGCAAGGCATTATATTCTACTGAGTTGAGCACATCTGGGAAAGCCAACATTTCTGGAGAGCCAGAGATTCCACAGCCCATTATACTGTAGGAGGAATGATCATTGGTCAAAAGAACACAACAACCTTTCTTTCCTCGTCAGTTGAAAATAGACAGCAGTAAAAATGAGAGAGCCTTCAACCACAGCACCACTGAATCTGCTTTGTCTCCTAAAGCAGCCATTATCAACACCACTGATGAGGACATTTCCCAGTGCAATATCTATATGTCTGAAGGCCCAGGTAGATATTTTCAAGAGCCAAAACAGCAGAGCAGGAGCAGCGCGGAAAGGCCTGGAATCTGTGGGCTCAAACAAGGACTTTTGAGAACAGCCATGTCAGATGATGTCAATTAAAAGGGCCACTGCCTAACGAACATGCGCAATAGCCTGCTAAGCTCTACAGCAATGCTATCATGATTCAGGTCCCCTTATCATTAAGGCCTAACCTAGAAAAGCAGGGGGGAAAGCCAATGGATGGTCTAAAGCAGGCTAAAGTAAAAGAGAAAACGGCAGCCTCGATGATAGCAGATTCTGATACCTGTAACTTACACAGGAGCTTTTTGGTGGAGGACTCAGAAGAACCTCCTCCAGCCTTTGTTGGTTTCATCATGGACCGTCCATGTAGCTTCTACAGCCTGAGCTGCACGCCACAAAATGTACACACATGGACAAAGGTGTAAGTTCAAGAGCAAAAGAGAGATCTTTCATTTAAACATAGGAGCTCTGCAATTGCAATGAAACAGAGCAGTTGGGTAAAGGAGCTGAATCTGCCTCCACAGACAAAAAAAAATTCAATTCGTATTTTCTCCATATGAAGGGTCCTAGGTCTTCTGCCTTAAGAGTAAGTAGATAAGGATCTTAAATCCTATGAGAAGGGTTTCCAACAAGATAGTTATTATTGGTTTCCTTACAATTCTGTACCACCTTTTCACCAACAACCTTAAATTAAGGTGCACAATTTCTTCCCCAAACCCATGTTAATCTTTCAACAATTCTGTAAAGTAAACCTGGGTGAGAGATAGGCAACTGGCCCAATGTAATTCTGTCTGCCTTGTGGCTGAGTTCAGATTTAAATCTGGCTCTTTTGAGTCCCAGTCTAATACTCTGCCCCAGTATTGGGAACCTGCTTTCATAACTTAAGTTTTCTTAAACTGTCACTGCACAGTTACCAATCCCATTTGTAATTAATACACAGGGGTGAGGGGTGGGTGGAAATCACAAGACGCCGCTTTTAAAAATCAGCACAACCCATTCTTTTCAGCTAAGTAATAACACAGAGGGGCTGGTCTCAGAATATACTTTCATGAATAATATTTCATGAATAATATTTAAAAGAAACACTCCAGTTCCCTTGAATATTGAGTTACAAAGCAACACCTCTTGTTTTCTTCAGAAATGTTACCAGAGAGTCCAGCCAAGGCTCTGACTTAAAAAAGCACCATATGTAGTGTTTAAAATACACAAAAATAACATAAAATTAAACAAACAAACCCACCAGGCCAAATATACCCATACATACTAAGGAGCATTTTTAAAAGAAATCTCTCACCCGGGTCCCAGTGCCATGCATAATATCTTCTGGTGTTTCATAAATTTCTGTTTCCATTTGCACTGTCTGCTTTTTCTCATGAGAGACTTTCACTCGTAAAATGCGAAAGAAAGATCCCCCAAGATCCAGAGCAATGAAATCTCCCTTTTCTGTGTGGGAAGAAACAAGATGTCATTGAAGAATAAAATAACCAAGGCAGATAACGAATCTTTACTATTCAACAAAATAACCCACAGGCAGAAAGCAAGGCATGAAGAGAGAGAGAAACTGGACATTGTACTATCAGCATTCACCTTTTGACACTGCAAATATATTTTGTCAACCCAAGTTATGGCATTTCTCCCATTCTATCTAATCTGACAAACAAAGACAGGAATCTTTGCTTGTTTATAGATAGATTAGCAATTAACACGGCACTTGGGATAAGATAAAAAGGTTGAGCACACAGAGGATACATACAAACACTGGCGATCAGCTATATAAGCATAAATAACATAAATGCACACAACTTTCCCAGCTGCTTAGCACTACAGATGCTTTTGAGGCTGTGTGTGAGTCACAAGAAAATCAGATTGCAACCCCACACCGTGGGACAGGCAATGTGTAATTCCACCCCACCCCCCAGTTGTCTACTGCTAAAAAGAATGCCAAAAAAATCCCCAGGGCTTTCTACTTGTCAGAGCTCCCAGGAGTGATGGTTCTGCAAAAAATGCAAGTTCTGAGGCCAGGACTTCTTCCAGGATGGGATAATTACTAGTGTCTAAAGGTAGGGGGTGAGTGTGGTGGCTCAGTAGGCTAGAGTGCTGAAACTATCAGCTGCAAAGTTGGCAGCTTGGTGGTTCGAATCCTGGGTGCCACACAGCGGAGTGAGTTCCCGCTGTTAACCCCAGCTCCTGCCAACCTAGCAGTTTGAAAGCATGTAAATGCAAGTAGATAAATAGGCACTGCCGTAAACAGCGAGAAGGTAAACAGTGTTCCGTATGCAGAAATGTGTTCAGCCATGCCAGCCACATGGCCACAGACTTGCACAACACTGGCTGTTTGACTTAGAAATTGAGATGAGCACCGCCCTTAGAGTCGGACACGACTAGCACACATGTGAGGGAGAAACCTTTACCTTTCCTAAAGGTAGGGGTCTATAGACTGGAATTCCCAGGATTCTCCAAGAATTCTGCCTGATAAATTAACAGAGAATTTCCAAACACTACGTGTTCAAAAGGACAATTGTTTTGGAGCAATGTAATGGCACAAGCCATCACACCTCCTAAACTGACAATCCTTCCACGATGAAGCACTGTGAAATTTAACAGATGCATTCCAAAATCCCTTGTCCCAACCCTTCGATTATGCTCCAATATGAACCCCCAGATTGTACACTACAAACGACAATGAGCATCTTTCATGATGCATGATGATGGTCTAAGGTCGTGAACTACTGGGAAACTGTCGTTTCAGCCTTGCAAATACTTGATACAGTGCTCTGTGTATAAAACCTATTGAAATATCAGTTTAGAAAGAGCACCTCACATTAAGTCAAACGGACAAATCAGCTTGATCATTACAGTCCATTGCTTGCTGAAATTGAGCCATTACCTTAAACATAAATCAAGGCAAGTCAAATACTAGGGCAGATGGCCCTGTTTCCCCAGAAGTAAATGAGTGTTGGAAAACACTTCAAACAAATGCTACTCTTTAAAAATGGCCGCTCTGGTAATATGAAGCAAATTAAAACATCATCTGCAAACTGACATGGCCTCCCATGTCAAGAAGGCACTCGACGCATGTTTAGTTACAAAGGCAAGCCACAATGTTGGGTTATGAGCACCAGCACCCTCGAGGCATTTGCTCTCTTGGCCCCACCCTGGGTGCACTGTAGCACCTGAGGACCTCTCTTCATTTGCTCCTGGCTCCTTTATTCTCATTTGCAAGGACACGACGGTTTGAGCAACCTCTTGTTTCTTCTTCGTCCAGGTGCAACACCGTGGGGCCGTTTCCCCAAGAATTTAGAATTTAACGGCAAGGAGAGCAAGCCAAAAATATCCAGTCTGAAGTCTCTCTTTCATAAAGGTACCCAGCAGGCACTCCTGGGCTCTTACACAGCACAGTGAAGCAGTGAAAAGGTGAAGCTAGATGTCGGGAGGCCCGGGTTCAAAGCTGTGCTCACAAAACGTACTGGCTGACCTCAGAGGAGCCGCTGTCTCTCAACCTCACAGGGTTGTTGTGAGGATGAAGGGGGGGAAGGAGCACCAACCACACTTCCTTCCTTGAGCTCCTTTCAGGAGGAATATAAATGTAACAGCCAAAATTATATTGATTTTTTATGCCAGTGTAACACAGAGGGTACAACTCTTACTGCTGAATGGCCGAAAGGCTAGACCAGGGGTGTCCAAACTTTGGCCCTCCAGATGTTTTGAACCACAACTCCCAGAATTCCAAGCCTCTATTGCCAATGCCAAAGGACTATGGAAGTTGTGATCCAAAACATCTGAAGGGCCAAAGTTTGGACACCATTGGGCTATACATTAGTGTAGCCATTTGCTAGGCTGCTTGAAATCATGTGACCTGAGAAGCCACAGCAAATGCCTACATGGTTGCTGGTCATATTTTCTCACACAGACCAAGAGGAGAGCCATATTAGCTTAAGAAACTTCCTTTGTGAAGAGTGACAAATGTTCTTTTTCCCTTTACAGGTTATTTGTGTGGGTAATTTTCCCATGCCTGGTTTTTGCCAAAAGAGAGATGGGGGTGTAGGAGTCTCTGACTGAGACGGTTACTTCATGTCTCTCTCATCGCGGTTCGCTGACCCGCTTGGGACCAGTATGAAAAAAGGTTACTCTACGTCCATTGTGTGACGGCAGGAGTTGGTCCCGACCATGGCCCCTGAACCGGGAACAGAGCATGATGAGACATACCTCTCCCTGGCCTCGGGAATTCTCTTGTCTCGGTTCTTGTTTCGAAACAAGTGCCCGTGAAGTAAGGCTCATCACGCAATGCATGCATTCTCCATCTAGTGGCAGGAGTGCAAAGTTGCATTCTCCAGTACAACCCGAATGGCGTAAACAATGCATCGCAGAGAGGGAAGAAGGCATGAAACTGGGAGTTTTGCCGCTTAACACATGAAAGGCAAAGTTGTGGAGATTCGAAATATCGAAAAACAGAAACCCAGACCAAAAACAAAGGGTAAACGAAGCCAGGAAAATTCAGTAATTGTCACGAAACAAGGACGTGAAGTAACAGTTGTCACGATACCATCAATCACGCCCGTGGGTAAACGGAAACAGGGACAGAACCGGGACAAGACCATGTGACCGTGAACAATGTTATCACGAAACAAACATAGTCTCAGAACGAGGAAGGACGTAAAGTAACCATCTGAGAACCGAGGCTGCTCGCAGATGACCAAGCTTTTCTCTATGGTGAGGTGTCCTTTACATCTTGGCCTTCAGGAAGGAACAGAGGATTCCCCAGAGGCTGGCTGTGACCTGTCTGCCAGATGCTTTGTAAATGAGATCAGGAGGAATCCATTCCAACAGTGACTCCACATTGATTATGGATTCATGATGTCTGCCTTGGGCAGCTGTCATCCTGCTATGCGGCACCTTTCCAGGTAAACAACTTGAGAATGTTGACAATCTTTGGCAGAGCCATACAGACTTCGTGTCTCACCTTTCTGCTTAAGAGCAGTTAAAGGGGGGGAATGACACACTCTTACTATGTACATTATGGAACGAGCGTTCTGGTTTCTACCACCAGGGAATAAAATGCTGAGCTGTTATTATCCCGACTCTGAAAGAGAAGATATTATCTGCAGACCTGTTATTTTAAAAGTTCTTGGTAAATTTTGTTAGGCACAAAAAAAATCAAAAGGAGAAGCAGGATTCAAATGTTTTCAAAAATCAACAGTAACAGCTCAGTGGCTTCTGGATGAGCCACTGCACAGTCCCAGGGCGCACATGCACAGGCACACACACACCAGAGGAAGGGAATGGTAAACCACTTCTCCACCTGGAAACCCCGGGAAAGGGTTGCCATAAACCAGAATTGAATTGAAAGTACACAATTAATACTGTAATTATTATTATGAAAGTGTTAGCAATGTTAAACCTCCAATAAGGACAAAGATATTCAAAAGTCCTTTTTGTTTTTTGGGCTTGTATATTTTATTTTATCTGTTAAAGAATTGATTAAATCCACTCCATGTCTTCTGCCACATAAGACACTTAGACTGGAGACCAGTGCCCCTCAGTAGGTAGAGTAAGCATTGTTGTGTGTTCAGTTAACACAACATATAGTACTTTGTTTCAACATTCTTTACTTATACTTGCCGCTATGCAGGGTTTTTTTTATTTTGTTTTGTTTTGTTGTCTGTCTTGAATACAGGCTGCAAGCAGAAGTGTTTATTTATTTTTAAGTTCACCATTTGTATAAATCAAATACGCTGTTGCCAAGGCAACAAAGACCAGAAAGTTTTTGCTGCTTACTTGAGCTGGAGCTGGGTGTGCTCCCCCTCCCCCAATTGTAAATTTTGCTACAAACATTATAGATTGATTCTTATAGTTCCACTCAAACTGTTCCCTCTGTATGAACAAGGAGGTGGCCACTGGTTCTCATTGTGTTAGGAGCAATAACAGTGCATTGGTTTAGTTTTAAGAAGTTGCATTCGCTTACAATTTGAAACAGCACATTAGAGGAGTCGAACCCCTTACCTGAACCATCAGGAATAGACCTTACGAATGTAGGAAGCATCTTCACAGAAGCAGTTGGGTTGAAATCCCTAGACAGCCCATTTTTCATCTCCGATCGAAAGCGACCCATAATATCCAGCAGAGTTTCATCTGAGAGCCGCATGGCATACAAATATTTATCAATCTAAGGAGGATGGAAACAGAACAACAGGGAATTTAGAGGCAGCATGATTTGGTGTTATGGGAGTACAAGCACATTTTTCCAATTTGGACGTTTCAGTTGTCCTGAACATTATAATTAGTTTAATGGATCTGTTGTTTTAAATTGCTTAAAGAGGTTTGCTCACCACCTTGAATGTCTTTTTAGTGTTAAGCTAATTATACACCAAATAAAGAATACACAAATCGGCATGAGCATGTGTCTGCAATGATTTAAATTTTTAATTATAGTTTCCTCCTTCCCAATAGTGCATGTCAATTTAGTGCTGTGTTCTCTTGCCTCCTAGTGACTCTCTATGGTTTTGGGTAGGGGTCTGTCACATCAGCTAATGCTTCCTAATTGAACTGGCAAGGCGATAATACTTCTCCACACAAATGATAATGCTGTACTCTTCTCCTTCCAAGCAACCATCAAGGTAGTTACCAGCTGTGGCCCGAGCCCAATTCAAAGTGCTTGTTTTGACATATAAAGCCCTAAATGGCTTAGGATCTAGATATCTGAAGGACCACCTCCTTCCATACAAACCTACCCGGCAATTAAGATCAAGCCAGGGGGCCCTCTTGAAAGAGCCATCCCTCAAGGAGGTGAGAGGGATGGCTTGTAGACATAGGGCCTTCTCGGCAACTGCCCCCAAGCTATGGAATGCCCTCCCAAGTGAGATCTGCCTGGCGCCAACATTGATGACATTTCGGCGCCAGGTAAAAACCTTCCTGTTCCAGAAGTTTTTTGTGGATCCTCTGATGGCAATTTTAGTGTAATGATTTTAGTGTAAGGTTTTTATTATTGTTTTTATTATTGTTTTAATTATTTATTGATATTTGAGGTTCTGACTGTTTTAATTATTTGATTGTAAGCCGCCCAGAGACCTTTGGGTAATAGGCGGCATATAAGTTGTAAAAATAAATAAATAAAATAAATAAATAACGTACACTAAAGCAAACTAAATGATACTGAACTATTTGGCTTGAACACCCTTGTGGCACAGAATACTGAGCTACCGCTCAGTAACAGAGAATGAAAAGCCCTGAGGCACAGCTCTCCTCAGGTGCACTTGAGAGGAATGTTAGTGGAAACTTTTAGGAAGAAAACGGCTAATGGCAAGTACAATTTACAGCCTCACAGATATAAAAGTACTGTATTCTCGGCAAAGTAACACCTTTGTTCGTCAGATGTTCTGGACTTAAATTCCCTGGAGTCCCAGCCAGCAGAAGCAATGGTTAGGGGCTTGTGGGAGCTGTAGTCCAAAATAAAAATTGAAAGGCCAAAATTTCTTCACACCGACTCTGCAACACTCCAATATTTACAAGGATATACCTACTGAATGACTCCTACAGAATCTTAAGGTCCCAAAATATCCTGAGGTCTGGCTTGGATAATTAATAATAAGGCCAAAGAAAACTCATGTTTTCCCATGTTTAGTCTTTTCCATAGTATCAGAAGGGGATGAGGTAAAACCAATTAAGCAGGGATGATGCAAACATTCAGAGACTTTGAACAGACCCATCCAGCTTCAGAACACAAATCCTGTTCAACACTGGAAGCCACAAGAAAAAAATTTATTTTATTTATTATTTATTTATTTATTTATTGGATTTTTATACCGCCCATCTGGCAGCAAGGTCACCCTGGCCGGTTTAAAACAATTAATACATTCAAACAATTTATACAATAAAACCATAAATAGTAACACAATAAAACAAAAATAAAATAAAAATAATATTAAAGTGACATAAAACAATAAAACAATATATTATTATTGGCAGGCTAATCAGTTAAAATCAAGATTTAATGGGTGAACACTGAGTTGGAATTATATTTGGGGGAATGCCTGCTTAAATAACCATGTTTTTAATAGTTTTTTAAAGGCAGCCAAAGAGGGGGCCAGGCAGATGTCTGGTGGAAGGTTATTCCACAGGTGAAGGGAGACGGCAGAAAAGGCCCTATTTCTTGTTTTTTCCTTTCGGGCCTCTTGTGGTGTTAGTTGCCTCAGACGCCTAGCCTGGGACAATCGGGTATTATGGGCGGTTTTCAAAGGGAGAAGGTGCTCTGACAAGTAGTGAGGTCCTAAAATCCCAAGAATGGTAAAATCTAATGAAGCTAAGTGGGAAAGCAAGAAAAAAATTAAAAAACTATGCCTTCCTGCCTGCCTCACATAAGGCCCTCTTCCCCTTTCTGGGCTAGCTCTATCTTTAGGTAAGTTGGAAGCAGCTAGGTCAAGTGGCCAACGCTGGGGTAGGAGCAATAACAGTATCTTTGCAATATTTCCTCACAGAGCAACTTGCTACTCCTGGGTTACAGAGTTATGTGAGAGCAGAACTGGAGAATACAGCCCTATTTTCCACTACAGAAGCGAGATTCAACAGCATGTTCAGTTTGCATCTGTCCAGCTTTGTGACTCTGCCATACCTAGTTATAGGTTTTGAGCTGCCTCTGTGTTCTTAGTTAACCCAAATGCTCAATAACTACTGTGGCCTTGCCAAGCCTCATGAAGCTTCCAAAGTCTGGATCAGTCAACCTGGGGTTTCAAATTTCCAGGAGCGACTATAGCCACAGACAGAATTACTTTTTCTAGGGTGAGAGCAGACAGTTCTATATATAATGCTGACTGCAGGAAATACCAGCACAGGCCTCTTTTACAGCAAACATGATGTAAGAGACGTCTTAAGACACATGTACATATATAAGAAAATTCTTCTCTGGTCAAAGTTTTCTGTAGCAATACGTTTGTGTTAGGTTTTCTGAATTACGAACAGAAATAAAATGTTAAAATGCATTACAGAGGGGTGCAACTTACTTGATGCTAGGCACTTGCCAGCGGTTTTATTAGTAGGTTGTGACATGCAGCACAGCGCAATGCCGTCCACCCCCCGCTGCCAGTCATGAAAGGCGATGAGAGACACGTTTTCCAAGCAGGATTATTAGTGTTATTTGCTGCCAACAGCAAAGCTTCAGAAACTGAGAAGTCGTGGGTTCTATTTCAAGTTTTGCGAAAGAATGTTCTCCTCTTACGCACAAACGTTTTGTTCCTCTTGCTTTTTAGGCCAGTCCCTTTTACCTCAGCCTGGCCTCCACAGCATTTGCCTCTGGTTTCCCAGGAAAAAACTACCCATGATCACAATCAAGGATACACATGGAATCCTATTGAGGAAAGACTCCTACAGCATCCCCGAAAGTTCACACCACCCCACTATGGAACTGCCAGGTACCTGTTTGGGTAAATATGGGCACAATCACCACACCCCAAAGTTGAAACCCCAAGAAGAAGAAGGCGTTGCTATCAGACTGTCTTCTGCAATAGGCACCCTTATTTGAAGCTCCAGTGCCAAGAGAATGGTGTTAGATAAGACAAAAGTGGTGTCACCTACCCTCTAAAATAGTCTTCCCCACATGGGCCCTCACACCATGAAATCAACAGGGAACGGACCACCCTGAAGATATCAGGTATGCAAAGAAGCCTGACAGTATTAACATTTTACTACAGCAGGCCCAACTCCTCTCGGGAGAAACATAAGATAGAAATATAACTAATGGAAAGACACTTCAAAAAGAAGCAGCAACCCCAAAACGTCGCCAGGTACAGCAATTACTGATTACTATAGGATCTCAAGACAATGAAGCATTGTCTTTAACAGAAAAAAGTTACATATCCACAGATAAACTTCCTTTTGTGTTAATAACATTGGTGGAAGTTGTCAAGTAATGAAACTTTAAACAAAGTGTATGTAACATAATATTTAACAGATTCAAAATGGTTTCTGTCTATAAATGCATAGTCATTTGTCAAGACACAGGTGAATAATGTAATCACATGAAAAGGTCAAAATAATTATATCCAGATGCCATGGATAACGGCTTAACATTGTCTGCCTATGTGTACTCATGTGATTGGTTCATATGATGTCTGCCATATGTATAAAAGTCAAGACTGTAACCCATTTTACTTTGGGACTGCTTTTTGGTGAGATGAGCAGTTTCCCCACTACTCTGTAATATATATGATGTGTGTTTTATCTCATTGTGTATTTGTGTATGTTTTTGTAATACAAACTTTTATGCAGCAGCAGCCTTCTCGGGATCTTAAATATTGCTCTGTGAGACAGGGTGGGATGCCAGCTATAATGTCAGATGAAACCGCAGGAGACCAAGATTCAGATCCCTGCTCAGGGGTAGAAACTCACTGCAAGGAAAGGGCACTTATGGTAAACCACTCCTCAAACACCCTACAAGGGTCACCGTAAGTCAGAAATGGCTTGGCAGCACAATACAACAGCAGTGTAACTCACTAGTGCTACTTGCAGATGCTGGAGACACACCCTGGGCCTTACAGCACAAATTAGGGCACCTCTGCCCAGCCACCTAAAAGGCAAAAGGACTCACAAGGCCATAACAAGAAATTGCTGCTGGCATTACATCTCAAAAGGCTCGAGGCATCACTACCTCTGGCACCTGCTGAGAAAAGCATATGCCAGGTGCAATCCAACCAGGGAGCCCATTCATACCTACAAGCTAAGCTCTGTTGCCACAACAGAGAAATCAAATCAAAATCACATTCTGAGGAATACAGTACATCCGTCACTCAAATTATAGGGCCTAGGGACCTCAGGTCAGCTGGGAGTTATGGGTTACCATTAAGAGAAGGTGTCAAAACTAAGGACAGTTTGAGCTATGCTTTCTTTTGAAAATTAAAAATAAATTGAAAATTAATCTCCTCCCAAAACATTCAGAGAAACTAATGGGCACAGGTGCATTCCACCCAGGCCTCACCCATTGGGCAAGCTGGTTAAGGCTTGGAGAATGGGAATCCCACAACATGTATCCCCCACAAATATCAGAACAAAGACTAAGCAAATCTGGAATCATTACCACTAGGTTAAAAAAACACAACTGCATACTAAAGACACATAAGTGTGACTTATCGGCAGTGTGCAACGAACACATTACTTCTTATGTCAGCACTGTAAATCAGTCTACACAAGGTATGAACATTTATTCAGATGCCCTTCCTATCCTTATAGGAATCATTTACACGCACCCTTGACTTGAAAGGAGGGGGTAAGGTGGACAATAAATTCTCTCTAAGTGTGCTAAATCTCCCCAGGATGGAAGTGTGTGTTTTTCCCAAGTAACTCACCCAAGCAACTATTTCCAAGCCTGCCTTAAATACCAATTGAAAAATGTAGAGTTTTCTGAACGGGAAATTGAATAATTTTGGATTTAATATTAAATTACATTAAGAAGCTGTATGCCTAAAAGTGTTTTTTTTTTAATTTAATTCTGTCAGACAAACACTGTGAGGATTCCCCAAGAGACTGCGATACACAGACAGATAGGGCAATAGTTTGGCACCATCTACAGAGTAAGTGGACTGAAAGGTTGAAATGGATCAGCTTATCTCTTCTGTTGCTTATCATGTGATGTTCAGCAGCATGAATGCAGGGAGAAACCCAACACCATTACTGAGAATACAGCTGAGAAACATCAAGTATTCACCCTGCTACTAGAGCAACTTCTGACAAAACAGAATACCTTGGGATGGGATTTTTGGAATTAAAGAATGCCCTGTCCCATAATTCAGCAGGAACCCTTGCAAGCCGAATTGGGAGAATGTCTGCCCTCATCCACCTTTAAAAGCCGCAGGGAATCCTCACAATTCCCACGATGCCTAGGAGCACTTTATTGTTTGAAAAAAGTGGCGTGGAAACAGCGTGGAAATGAGAGAACTGCTCTTCCTCCTCCTGCTTTGAGGGCTACCAGTGCCATAATTCAGCTTGCTTGCAGGGGTCCTGCCAAATGATAGGACTGAGAGATCTTTAACTCCAAAAATCCTATCCCTTAGACCAGGCACGTCCAAACTTTGGCCCTCCAGACGTTCTGGACCACAACTCCCACAGTCCTTTGCCATTGGAAATACAAGGTTGGAATTCTGGGAGATGTTGTCCAAAGCCTTGGTTCCCAACATTGGCTAAACCAAGTGTTCTCGTACTGAAACTCCCAGAAACATTAGCCAGCACAGCTGGTGGTGAAGCCTTCTGGGAACTGCAGTCCAAGAACACCAGCATTACCCAGAGTTGGGAACCACTAACTTAGAGCAGCTCTTCTCAAAACTGGAGTCCCCAGATGTTCTTGGACTGCAACTCCCAGAAGCCCTTGCCTTCACAGCTAGTGGTGAAAGCTTCTGGGAGTTGCAACCCAAGAACATCTGGGAACCCCAAGACTAAGAAGAAGGGCCTTAGAGCCACATGGAATTACACTTAATTGGGATACAGTAGTCAACTGAGTAGATGGAAGAGGAGTATATTAATTCTGGAAAAATTGGCAGAGAGGCATTAGCTAAAGAAATAAACTAAGGGAATGAGAAACAAAGTTGGAATTCTCTACTTGCATATCAAACAAAATCTAAACTCTACAGGTAAGCAATATGTTGATTAGGATCCCCAAAGAGATGCACAAAATACAGAAGTTTTCAAGCTCTATGGATCATCAGGCTATGTAGTAAAAATTTTGAAACAGAGACAAAGACATAGAAGTCTGAATACATGGCTAGATGTTCCAAAGCCAAGAAGAACTGTAAAGGAAGTCCTGGCTTGGAAACAATAGCCTAATGGGTCAAACAGCCTTGCAAAAACAACACAACCTCTGGCAAAATCCACTGGGTAGTGAATAACAAGGAAATGCATTCTCCTTCTCTGCAAGAAAATGGGTAATCACATATAGACTGAAATCCAGTAGCACGTCATGACCAGAGCAGGCTCTCTGAATCAGTGAAACTCACTATGGTAATACCTTGGTTTACGAGCATTATCTGTTCCAGAAACATGCTTGAAAACCAAAACACTCTTATATCAAAGCAATCAAATAACATTGGAGGAATGGTATAGGGACTTATGGAATATGGCTATTAGTGATAAACTGACTTGTGAAAATAAAATTAGGAAAGGATTGAAAAAGTCCAATTATTTTAATGGAATATGGGATAAACTGTTGGCATATGTATTTCAAAAAGGTAAAGGGTACATACTAGGAGAAGACTTGATGTATTTTTGGAGGTACTGTAAATGGGATGGCCAATCTCTTTGTAAACCTGTGCTAAGTCCCGAGTGAGTGGTGGGTTGCACGAAGCTTGTCTTGTTTTGTAGTGTTTTGATTAACTTTTTTTCCTTTTGTATAAATGTTGTTTTATGTTTTATTAAAATTAGGTAGAATAGTCCACATCATGGTTTAGATACCTGGCTGTGGAATCTGCTCTGCTTGAAACTAACAACTGGATTTTACTCTGTTTTTCATGCAACAATAATAAAATGCAATTTATAGTCCTATATGCTGGGGGAGATGATCAGGAGTTTTGGTGTTAAGTGCCTTCAGTATGCTAATGACACCAAACTCTACCTCTTGTCACCTCCAGATTCTAAGCCAGCTACTATTTTGACTTTACATGAATATTTAGCTGCAGTAATGAACTAAATGAGGATGTACACATTAAAACTAAACCCAGTCAAGACAGAGGTGCTACTAGTCAGTCAAAAAGGGGATCAAGGGATAGAGATGCAACCTGTACTGGATGGTATCACCCTCCAATTGAAAAAAGAGGTGCGCACTTGGAGGTGCTCCTGGACTCATCCTTGAGCCGAGATGCCCAGGTCACAGCAGTGGCCAGGAGTACATTTGCACCCATTCCTGGAGAAACCTGCTCTGGCCATGGTGACACATGCCCTAGTGACATCCTGGGTAGATTACTGTAATGCACTCTATGTGGGTCTACCGATGAAAAGTCTCAGGAAACTTCAACGGCTCCAAAATGCAGCAGCCAGATTGCTGACTAGGGTGGGTTACAGAGATCACGTTGCACCCCTATTAAAACCGCTCCACTGGCTGCCAATCAACTATTGAGAACAATTCAAAGTGCTCACCTTAACCTACAAAGCACTATTCGACCGGGGTTCTAGATACCTCAAAGATCGAATGTCACAGTATGAACCAGCTCGGGTTAAGGTCATCAGGAAAGGCCTTTCTCTTCATCCCAGCACCCTCACAGGTACATCTCGTGGGAACACAGGAAAGGACCTTCTCGGCTGCTGTGCCCAGACTCTGGAACTCCCTCCCACTAGAGGCCAGAACTGCCCCATCCCTGCTGTCTTTCCGGAAACAGGCAAAGACCTTTCTCTTCAGGCAAGCTTTCCCTGAATGATGAACTACCATACATGGCTACACAGACTTGTATTTATTACCACCTATAACTTTGTACTGGTATCTCTCCTTGTGTGATTACATTGACACTATGTTATCAATTGTTAGTTCCCATCTCCATAACTTTCAGATGGTCTACCATACATGATTACATGGTATTTATACTCTTTTCTTAACTGCTTACGTTCTCTTTTAATGTTGTCTTATAATGCTGTAAGATACCACTCAATTCCCTGTTCTTAAATTTGAATATGTCTTAACTGTACTGGACTGGATATTGTCCCTTATTAATGAAAGCTGCCTTGGGTCTTTTTCCAAGGGGAAAGCCAAGGTAAAAATACTCATAAATGAATGAATGGATGAATGAATGAATACTTGGGATGGAACATTCAAGACAATCATTCACAATCCAGTGGGGGGAGACACCACTGGCTTATGATCATGTGACCTGCTCCAGTGCTTGTATTGCAAGACATTGCTCATTGATCAAAGCAAAATCTAGAAGAAATGTTTGCTTGTTTCACAAAACACTCTTAAACCAAGGTATTACTGTCACTCCCTTGTGATCTAATGGCCTACTCTAACCATGATTATTACTGGATTTCAGCAATTGTGGTTGAAATCAGTAGGTGGGTAGTTCAAACTTCACCTCAGCCATAAACTCGGCAGTAGGCAAGGCTACCTCAAGATACTCCAAGGAAGAGCAGGAAATGCTCCACTCCTAAGCCAATGCATATTTTCCTAGACCAGTCATGCTGGTTTTGATCCTAAGGCTGAACTGCCCATCTCTTCCAGGCAGGTAATAAAAACAAATTGTAATGTATTAAGTAGCTAAGGATTTGATCATCCTGCAGTTTCATGATACAGTACTCAAAATCTGCCCCTGAAGCCATCATCCCATTCTGCTGAAACACCTTGCCAAAGAGCTTCAGGTAAGGAACTAACTATATTTCAGCCTCAGGGCCCAGCTGTAATCAGAGATACTAACATTAGTTTATACCACATGCCTGATGTAACAATCTCTGAGGCAATGCACTTAAAAACATTTACGTACATCACCTGAAGCGAAAGAAGTCTGCCTAAAATTTGACAGCATTCCCAACCAAGGTCATAGTAGAGCCTCAGCTTCTTTGCTTGCTCACCTGTCTTGTCCCATCTGATCTGTTCTGGTCTGGGTGGTCTATAATCATTCATTAGAGCTTAGGCAAATTAAGGTAGGGCTGTGCCCATCATATAGCATGAGGTGGATCAGAAGGTCTTGGGGAATCTTACAACATATTAATTCTATTATTAACTCAGCTGTTTATGTTTCATTGGCTGGGTAGCTCAATGGTTTAGGTGTCTGGCTGCAGAGCTGGAGGTTGGGAGTTCAATTTCCCACTGTGCCTCCAGGCATGTCCAAACTTCGTTTTGGACCACAACTCCCACAATCCTTTGCCATTGGAAATACAGGCTAAGAATTCTGTGAGTTGTGGTCCAAAACATCAGGAGGGCCGAAGTTTGGACATGCCTGCATCCAGTGAGTAGAGCTAGCCTGTGTGGCCTTGGGCAAGCTGCAGAACTCCAGGATGCTCCCTGAAGAAGGGAATGGTGGACCATTTCTGAATATTCCCTACCTAGAAAACTCTAGAAAAGGGTCGTGTGAGTCAGAACTGATGTCATGCAGTTACAGTAGGACCTCCATATCCACTGATTCATTATCCACTGATTTAGTTATCCATGGATGGCAGAGGAAAAAATGAAATAAATAATTCAGCAGCCACAAAGCAAACTACTGTCATAAACAAAGCAAGTTACTGTCACAAACAGCAGCTGTAAAGCAAACTACTGTCACAAACAGCAGCCGTAAAGCAAACTAATGTCATAAAACATCAGCTGTAAAGCAAGCTACTGTCACAAAACAACAGTTTTGGGGATTTTAGTGTTCTGTCTTATCCACGGTTTTCATTATCCACGGGAAGGTCTGGAACCAATCCCCAGTGGATACCGGGGTCCTACTGTATTATTATACACCTCTCCAACAGGCCTAGAACTCTGCTATCAAATACTCTGAAAAATGATAATTATCTTTCTGGACATATGGAAACAAATTAAAACCCACCCAGAATTTTTAAAATTTTTAAAGGTGTGTTTAAGAAAGCAAGCAATGGACATGTCCTGCTTTCCAAAGATTAACTTGTCTAATAAGCTGTACCTTATCTTTTAGAATCCAAAAGCTGCTCCTGTAGTTTATAGCAAAATTGTCAATATAAAAAGATTTGTAGAACCAGCATTACACCGTCACACAATCTTGTGCTGCTCTGAAAGAATCCATCAACAAAATTTAGATTTGGTCAATCACACTGTATACAATGACGGATATTTTTGTGTCATAAATGGCTCAGGTGTTTACAATGTGAACATTTAGCCACATCTCTAAATGAACTCCATTGCTGCACTGCTATACTTCTCAATGTCATGACAGAATTTAGAAATAGCACAGTACAATTAGCTTGTTAACACTGAAATAATCACTTTTACATTAAATATATGGGCTATTAAGACCACAGGTGCTCTCTAGAAAACTTGCACACTAAGAGTGGCTTATTATACTTGCTACAATTGTAGGACAGCAAAACATCTCTATGGATTCAATGTATTTGCCAGAGAAGACCTAGGCAAGATGTGTGCCCCTTTGTACTTCCCATAGGCTGTCTTAAATTAGATTTTTGCTTACTCAAGACACTTAGAGGCTTCTCACAGTTAGGTGCCTCGTAAGTGGCTTATGTCTATCACTTGTTAAATATGCCCTTGTACGTTTGCCCTTAACATTAGTAGCAGCAGGTTGACTGACAAGGGAGAACTGACTGGCCCAAGATACACTTCTGAGTTTTGCGGATAAATGTCATTCAAACTCAATTCTCTGTGGTCAAAATCCAAAATACCTAACCCAGATATGAAGGCTAAGTTGCTTTCCAGATGGTGCTAGACTGCAATTCCCATCATTCAGTGCAACTTGTGGTACTTATTAGGGCTGAGTTGCAATCAACAACATAAGGAGGACCACATATTCCCCCCTCTCCTGCTCTCTCCACAACACCATGCCAACCCTACAGTTAGATGCCAACGGATGTATCCACACACACTTCTTTTATGACACTGTAGAACGTTTTATGAAAACACAGCAACATCTTGGATAAACGTAATGCAATGAGGCCTGTTAAGAAGAACAATAATCAGATCATGGCAAACATCCAGCTTGCATACAAATTACAAAAGACACACCTTACAGACTTTATTTTGCCTAGATGAATCACAATGCCAATCTAGAAGTGGCACATTAAAATTCACCCCTGGGTGACAAAAACACAGTGGCAGCCACTAGCAGAATTAAAAAAATAAAACCAGGCTATGTTAGTATTAAGCTGGCACTGTGTGTGTGTGTGTGTGTGTGTGTGTGTGTGTGTGTGTGTGTTTATATTTATATATATTCTCCTAGGTGTAATCAGCTGATCTGTACAATATCAAATATTTGACTTTGCTTCTACAGCTCATCAGAGTCCCTACACTTTGGAAAGATTTGTACTTGGAAGTTCATACATAACAGATTTTTGTTATAAAAAAGCCAAACCCTTCCAAACAACATTTTTAATGTGGCACATAACCTTTTGTGAAGTAATCATTTCCTTCAGGGCTAGGAAGGCACTATGGCACCAGCAGCAGCGACCAGTTCTTGTGCCTTAGGGAGATCTAGACTTCAGTGCTTATGAAACTGTTTTCTGCCATCTTTTGAAGATTGCACCTTGCTTAGATGGAATCTCTGCACAACCGCACATTAGAAAAGAGACCATACTAGCACGCCCTTAGGCACACCTTCTGCTACACCCAAGGGGCTTATCTATGGCATAAAATGAATGAGTCACCTGTACACTCAACACACTAGATTTCCTCTTTTTATACGTTCCTGTAGTGGAGGTAAATGTGGACACCTCCCAGTAAAATTCTGAGTAAAAGGCCAAGTGAAATGCAATGGTGAGAACAGCAAACTTTCACTCTGAGACAGAGTCTTATCCAGAATCTTGAAACATTAAGATAATGCCTTAGTCAATTTCAACCACTGTAATAAACAGGTAGGTCCTAATATTCTTATTGCACTAAAATACCTTGCTTTCTTCTCTTTCTCTCTCACAGCACAGAAACAGACAGAGCAGATGACTACTTTGATTAGCTATTTGTTAATTTGCTGCATTTTTATCCCACCTCAACATACTATACATAGCTCTCACCTCACCACCACCACTTTACCCTTACAACAACCCTGTGAGATAGACTCAGGCAGAGGGAGTATGTCTGGTTCAAGGCTGCAGTGGGGGCTTGAACCCAAGTATCCCTGGTTGGTTTCTTTGTAACACCAATCTGCTTCTACAACAAGCACTTACCACTCCTTATTACTGTAGTGGACAGTAATAGACAGTGACTTTAAGGGGAAAGAAACTCCCAGTCCCATGATTCAGCAGGAACTCTCCAGGCTGAATTATGGGACTGGGAGATATATTCTTTTCCCCAAGAGTCCCATCCCTAGCGATGAACGGTGGACGTTGCCTGACACCTCACCAGACTATCAATCCATTGATTCCAGTATTGGCAGGTCTGATTAGTAGCAGTTGTCCAGGATTTGAGGCAGGATTCTTGAAATGAGGAAACAAATACTCAAGCCAATCCTATTCTTGCACCACATGCTGGCCTCCCATCCCAGGACTAATCAGGCCTGACCCTACTTGGTGCCTGAAATCAGCCAGGTGTGTTCAGAATGTTGCAGTAGCTCATTCAGGTCGATTCCATGGAAGAACACCCAACAAGACTCCTGCCTTGGCTTCAACATCATCCAGCCATGGATTTTAAGAACATGATCTAACTAAGGACTTTAAAAGTAACCTTCTGGTGAAGCACATCTTTCACCATGTCTGAACTTCTGGGACCTGCTTTGAAGAAGGGTGATTTACACTTGAAAGCTTGCAATGTTCCTTTTTTTAATTTTTAATAGTGGCCTATAAAGGTATCGCTTGTAACCTATTTTTGCAATTGTGTTTTGTGATGGCCACACGGCTCAATTCCTTTTTGCTTTGACAGGATACTTGTGGAAGCTTTCTTTTGTGTCCCACTATTTATTTTACAAGATCATTTTTAATGAGTGTTGTGCTGAAATTTTCTTCCATGAGAACCAGAATCACACTCATTCAATCAAATAGACAAGAAATCCTTTCGAAAAAGACTTTCAGAGGAAATAGAATTTAGATATATTTTCGTGGGTGATGTCTGGAACTTTTTACCTATAAAGCAGAAGAGGACATGTGCAGGCAGATGCCTTGTCTTTCAATAAGCAGTCATTGCGTTGACAGCCACTGGCTCCCCCAACTCCAGCCCCTCACATTGCATTTAAAACGCAAGGGAAGGTAACTCTTTCCACTGAGTTTTTTCAGACCACTAATAAGTTCAAGCCACTAGGAAAGCTGCAGAATGATGAATGAATGCTTGGAATGAAAAAAAATAAATGTGGCACCTGTGGCCGATCATGCAAGGCCACGGTAGGATCAAAAATATCCCCTGCCCCCATTCTAAAAGGCCCAGGGACAATGAGACAAACATGGAATCCATTTTCTAGAAATTTTGGGATAATTGGAAGAGACATGCAGGTAACACATTTGTTTTACCTTCTTCTAGAAATGCACATGACAGGGCCTCACTACACACCTTACAAGGGAAAACTATATTACAATCATTTTGCAGCAAATGTATCTATACTTAGCAACATCTGAAAGGACTGGGGACGATACTGATATCTGATAAAAACAAGTGTGGAACAAAAATATGTTTCAGAAGCCATTTTTCCTATTGAAAAAAAAATCTAAGATTTCCTTATTCTCCGAGGGAAAGAAGTCTTCTTGCAATAATTTCAAAAGGCCTCTGGCCTTTATTTCTTTATTTTTTCAGGCTCACAGCCTCCTCCCATTCAGATCACCCCCAAAGACATAAGGTGAAGGGCATTGTGGAGAAAACAAAATGGTGGCCAGACTAGTCTACTCAGATGCTATTGTTGCCACCTGCAGAGGTTTTATGTGGAGGTGGGGGAGGCGGAGGACAATAATGTCACACTTTCTTTCTAATAGCAACCCTCACTTCTGATCATGGTTGAAGAATTTCCTCTTCACTTGCAGAAATCCCATAAAATCGTCCCTCCCCACTCCCATGTCTATTCACGGGAGGAAGATGACTTTTGAAAAGCCATTTGTGCACAGATGTCTTCTGAATTCATGCTTGTGATTCTGCATTTTAAGTAAGTGATGTTCTCTGTGAAGGCAGGAGCAGATATATAAATGAAATGAGGCAAGAGAGAATGAGCTGGGAACAGAAACAGACCCAAGCAAGGAATATGAATCCATTCAAAGTACAGCAGCTCCACACAGTGACTACCAAATATCCCCCCCTTTTGTTGTGGACATTGTTTACACATTTTCAGATACCTCCCCTCTTTACTGTAAGGATTTCATATTTGTATTTAAAAATAAATAAATCATAGGTAGCTAAAATATCAGAGTACATCACCTGGTACCAAAAACCAGCTACATTAAGACTCTGACTAGCCACACAGTTTATGAAATACCATCAGGTGTGGAGCCAATGGTAACTGATGAGATATGTTTTGAGTTTGTGAAGCAATAATAAAGCAAATACAGTAAACAATGAAAAACAGATTCTGTTAACAGGAAACATGCAAATGAACCTGATAGTAAATAATAAAATATCATTATAATAATGAACTGATATCATCCTGATGGACACTTTAATCCATACCCACTTACCTACGAATAAGCCCCACCAAACTTAAGAATTATACTATCATTTTGCTTTTCATACTAATTATACTTTTCTTACACAATCAGTGAAACAACCTTGGAAAACAGACTCTCTAGCATCTGATGGCACAACAAGACATGCTTGGTGTTCCTAATAAAACAAGTTATTTCATTAAAAAAATATACTTTTGATAATAGACCCCAGTTTGATCATTAGCTCTGCCTAAAACATCCAGGAAAAAAACGGCACACAACATCTTGGCCCATTGCCTGGGGACAGGCCTGAACGAGATACTTTTAACATTCCTGGAAATGGGATATTTCTCCCAAATTCAAGCCTGCCCAGCGGGACAAATTAGGGCCAAAGTGAATACCAACAGAGCTACAAAAAGTACTGATGTCAAATTTATGCACACCAGAAGCCCCTGTCAGTTCATGGTCACCAGGAGCCTGAAGCTGCCTTCCTACCTCAATCCCAGAAGGACAGTGCAAAGCTAAAGCAAAGGACTCATGAAATTACAGCCTAACCCTGATGACAAAAACAGAACAATTAGGTGCCTTTTATGCTCCAATATTCTGTGGCTCTTTGAGGTATCACAAGACACACTCCCAAGTGTTTTTCCTAACGTCTAGGCTAGGGGGAACCTCATTACCGAATACAAAAATATTACTTCATTTGTCCTCAAAATTAGCAGGCCTTTAATTCCCAAGTTCATACAGTACTGCAGATTCCCACCCATTCCATGTCATTTACTGGACGAGGCGATCAGCTGTTTATAGTAACCAGCCTTGGTAGTTTCCACCACGGGCCACGACGGAGGGAGGGAGGGAGGGAGGCCACCATGACTGTGTTGTGTTACTCACCGCGGCGATGACATTTACATCCCCTTTTCAAGGACACTGCAACATGTTTAATAGCACCACATGCAATGGACCGGGAGCTTTTAGTGGTTCGAAAAATACTTTTAGAATTAAGACGGGTCTAATATTCTGAGTCCGAGGGATTGCAATACTGTACGTATATGTACAATATATGGGGCACGATATATATAAATATTCCCCCTTTTTATGGCAACTTCTTTCCATCAACGGTTGAGAATACTGTACTGGGCGACGCAGGGCGAAAGAAGACGCCTTACCTTTTTGACCTGGTCATCTTTTAATTCCGTGAAGTAATAGGCCAGAAGCTGGGCAGCTATCATCTTGTCTGGTTCAATAAGACGTCTCTCTGGCGGGGAAGGGGGGGCGGAGATCCGCTTGACCAACACAAGGAGGGAAAGCAACGCTGATCTTCGGAGAGCGAAGTTGCAAAACGATCCGCTTTATTTCCTGCCTTTTCCCACTTCCTCCGTCTTTTTTGCAAGCTCCGGCGAACGTCAAGATCCTGCCTTCGGCTCCGCAAGGTAAAATCCAGAGAAAGATGCAACCTCCTTCTCCCCCTCGTCCTCGTCCTCGTCCTCGTCCTCCTCCTCTTTTCCCTCCACGCGATAGTCCCTGCCTGGAAAACCTGCCCACTTCCTGCGCGGCGATTGGCTGTTCCCGCGCGTTGGGCCAAAAAAGCGAGCGAGCGAGCGAGCGTCCTCCCCGCCACCGGCTGATGGGCGACCTCGGCGGCTGCCTTCTCTGGGCAGGAAGGGGAGGAGGCCCCTGGGGCCCATCCCAGAAAAAAAAAACCATGCCTCCCTGCACGTTCCCCACGTCAGTCGCCCCCTCGCCGACAGAGAGAGAGAGAGAGAGATCGGCGTCCATCCAAGGGATGGGGATGGGGATGGGGATGGGGATGCTGCTGCCTCTCCGAGGAGGAGCAAAGGGGACACGGGTCCTCGAGGAAGAGGGGTGGGGCGGGGCGGGAAGATCGGGGACCATGCACAAGGAAGGGCTTTTCCCATCGGCCGTCTGGCGCGGCAAAAAAGGAAGGGACATGTGTTTCGGAAACGGTGGCGCCCAAATCCGGATCTTGCTCCCTGCAACTATTGGCTCGCCCCGATGGCTGCCCGGTGGGCTGTGCATGCTTTATTATTATTATTATTATTATTATTATTATTATTATTATTATTATTATTATTATTATTATTATTATTATTATTATTTATTATTATTATTATTATTATTATTATTATTATTATTATTGGGCCACGAAGGGGGGGGAAAGGAGAGTCCAGCCCTTGGCATCCAGCCAACGCGCGCGCCCGTCCGCCGTCTGCTGAGCAATGGGAGGGGGGCGCGCGTCGTCCGAGCGGGCATCACGTGACCGGCAGGCTTGCCCTGGGATGAGGCAGCATCCTTCTGTTTCTCCCACCCACGGGCGCCGGGCTTGGCCTCCAGGGTTTTTAGGGGCCGGACGCTTTGCTTGGTTTGACAGTTGGTAACTCACAGAGCAAACGCCCGGGCCCCGCCTTGCTGCCTGAGGCAAAGGGAAGGCGCTGTCCGGTGTTTTAAAAAAAAGATACAACAATCACGAGGCTCCAATCAGGCTTGACAATAGAATAAACACTGAAAAACATCGTGAGACATGATTGTAAAACGACAAATTACAAAAGATGGCAAAAGAAATTTTTAGCCCTACATGTTGTTTTTACATACTTTTGCCTAATAAGACGAAAATTCAGCAAATGCTAAAATACCCACGAATAAAAACGCTAGTTGTCTGTCTGGAGGATGTTTTTAGTAGGGGAGTAACAAAGAATATGGTTGCATAAGCACCCCTTGCAATCGTAAATGGTTATCACCCATTTTGCCCCTTCAGAGCTTTGCCACTCTTATGTCCTCTCAGCCTACAAATATTTCCAGACATCATGATATAATTATTACAAAGGCACCTTTGTTTTCTTCTGTATAGAGTGCAGATACTACATATAACTAAGTTTATCTGCCCCATGCCCTACACTGTACTAAAATAGGGGTCTATCTATCTATCTATCTATCTATCTATCTATCTATCTATCTATCTATCTATCTATCTATCTATCTATCTATCTATCTAATCTAATCTCCTTGGCGGCTTACAGTAAGGAGAGACTATACAGTCCATTACAATTAAGACACAATCAGTTTGAGAAACAGGGAATTGAGGGGCATCTTACAGCATTATAAGGCAACATTAAAGCTAACAATTGATAACATAGTGTCAATGCAATCACACAAGGAGAGATACAAACACAAAGTTATAAGTGGTTATAAATACAAAGTCTGTGCTGCCGTGTATGGTAGATTCAGGGGTAGATGTAGTATGATGGCTCCAATATTTCTATTGGCAATTCTAAAATCAGAAGAGGTAGGAGAGAAGAGATACACAGCCTTGAAAGCAGGAAAGGGCCACTTTGGCTCTAGGGTTACTGCATTACATCTCCCATCAGTCCTGGCCTACAGAAGTAATAGCAATAGCATAGCTTCATAATACAGGTCACCATTTGTCAATGCTAATTCTGATCCTTCCTATGGCACATTTGCACTTGCATTCCATACCCTTAACGCTTTCATCCTAGCAGGTATGATTCAGCATCAATGTTGCATTATTAAAGTGTTTAAGAAAAGCAGTTTTCTTGCAACAGGGAAATTACTTTGAAGTAAGATGTCTGGTTCCTATAATTTATGCACTTACTGTACAAAGGACATCATCTGGAAAAGCTTTAAGGCTGCAGTCTTATTAATAGTTAAAGTGGGAGGAATTGTATTTACATAAATGGAACTGTTAGAAGCCTGGGCTTATATTTTCATATCCTTTCTGTTAAAAAACACTGAACAAAAAATTGAGGAGTACAGTATAAGACAACTAAAGAATAAAACACTCACTATTGCAAGGAGAAATGGGGTCTGTCAAGTTTGAAGCAGATCATTCTCGCAAGAGACTTATTCATGCTAAACAGCTGCTAGACTAAATTCATTTGCTCCCTAATATAACATGGGTGTGTTTACTGCCAGTTGCTTGATGGCCTCTCAGTGCAGTCAGAGAACAGAGTTACAGTATTGTCATTTTTGTCCCAAACTATACAACAAAAGGTCTAAATCCCAGATTATAATACAGATTAGAGATAAAAGCTCACTGACATTTTGACATTTCTCCTTATTAAGATCCCAACTAAAAACTTTCCCATATGGAGGAACATCATATCTGTATGGTAGATATGATGGAAGCCACACTTTTTGTCCTAATATCCCATAACTGTCTATTCTAGCTGGCAGCAGCCATCTGAGGTTGAAGATGCCTGCTAACTGAACTGGAAGTTGAGTCATGGCAACTGGACTTCTTTTCTTGAGAGATCAAAACATTTCGTCCAGTTGCCATGACTCAACTCTCAGATAACTTCACCTGGATGACTAAGAATCTTCACAGACATACTGCTACCTGAACCAGGGACCATTTGTATGAAAGGTATGTATTCCTCCACTGCACTCATGGTCAATACCTATTATAAGCAGCAAAGCTGAATGAGCACTTCTGGGAAACCCCTAGAATCTGTCCTTCCTTTTAATTTTAATTCCAGCAGATACTGTTTGGACCAAACAAACAAACGAACAAAGAGCAACCCTTTGGCACCTTAAATTAAATAATAATTTTACTGGTGGCAATCTACTGCATCAGATGCATAGAGGGAATAGAAAACATTTTATCAATTTTAAAGTCTCCATGTGGTCAGATGTAAGGGATTATGTGGTTGCTTGGAGACAAGGTTATACTGTACTGTTGGTATTATCAGCCTTTCCCCCCCTTGAATATTATTGAGTGATCAGTACAAGATTATTACTCTAGTTTCTGGTATCATAAGAGAAGTTGTACTATGCTTAGCTTGACTACATATTAAAGCCAGAGAAACAAAAAGTTGATGGCTGCAGTTCTGGAGTGGACCTGGACTAATAGAATCAAACTCAACCCTGGGAAGACTGAGATTTTGTTTTGGGGTTGGGGGGAATGGGTACAGTGGCCCTCTTCCCAGTCTGGGTGGGTCCACCCTCCTGCTGGCTGAAAGAGTGAGGAATCTGGGTGTTGTCCGGGACCCGGAACTGTCCCTGGAGTCCCAGGTGGCAGCTGTGCCTTTTACCATCTTAAGTTTATTGCCCAGATTCTCCCATGCAGTGGTCCCCTGCCCTTTCGCGGTTCATATACTGCGGGCCCACTGTATCACGGGACTGCAGTATATGAAAAAAGGCCCCCTGGGGTAAGGGGCAAAGGCCTGTTTCAGGCCTCCCATACTTACCCCAGGACTGGGGCTGCCCCAAATGGGCCTGCGATGGCCTTCCCAGGCCTTCTGGAGGCCCCAAAAGGGCCTCCCTGGGAACCGGAAGTCACTTCTGGTAAACCGGAAGTGACTTCTGGGTCACTGAAAATCATTTCTGAGGCCTCCGAGGGCCTTTTCAGAGGCCTGTTCGGGGCAGCGCCAGGCTGGGGGTTACAAGAGCCCCCAGTTAGGCCCCCCAGGCATGACCCAACCTGCATCTGCATATTGCAAATTTTCAATTATCATGGGTCAGGTCGGGTCCCTAACCCCCGCGATAGGTGGGGGCTCACTGTACCTTAATGGGGATTCCCTGAGGATGGTGGTACAGGTGCTGGTCATATCGAGATAGATATTGTAACGCTCTCTACATGGGGCTCCCCTTGGCCCTTGTTTGGCAACTGCAGCAGGTGCAGAATTTGGCATCCAGATTGGTGGTTGGTGCGGACAGATTAAACCGCTTCTCCCCAATTCTGGCCCGCTTGCATTGGTTGCCTGTTGCCTCTCAAATAAGGTTCAAGGTGTTGGTTCTGGTCTCCAAAACTCTCCATGGCTTGGGACCTGAATATCTGGCAGAGCGCATTTCCCAAAAGTGCTGACCCAGCCCACCAGAGCTTCAATAGCACTCCCGCTCCGGGTGACCACCCCTAGGGAGGCCCATAACATTGCTACACACAATTGGGCCTTCTCGGTGGCTGGCTGGGCTACTTGGAACAAATTGCCTAGGGAGATTCTCCAAGCTCCATCCCTAGAAGCCTTCAAAAAAGCAGCAAACACTCGGCTCTTCAAAAAAGCATAGAAGGGATTGCTAATGTCTGTTTTGTGTTTACCCCCGTGTTTTGATTTTGTCACTTACTATTTAGTTTCTGCCTCTTGTCGGATTATTTGTCTATGTATTTATTATTGTCTTTATTATATTATTGGTTTGATTTGTATTTGTATTTTTATTCATCCATTTGGGCATCAAGTTGGAACATTTTTAATTAAAAAAACTATTTGGAAGGTATGGGTGCTCTGTTGAGAGGAACTAAAAGCCCCACAAGCAACCCTGTACTGTACATTGGATCGCAGTGATCACACTGGACAAAGAGTGGACAAAGTCATGTCAACCCACCCCTTGCTGGCTAAACAAAACAAAAGACAAACAAAACAAACACAAACACATCCCTGCTAAAAGGAGGCAATTCCACACTGGGCTTCCCTGCATTGAGCTTTACATCATGTAGTCACCGGGTTTTAATTCAAATTCATCTGCGTTTAATCGGATATAAATTGCAGGGGAAATGGCCAGTGACTCTCTGAAATAACTCTTTGTCCCAGATACCTAATTTTCCTCCCTTAGCACGGGAGGGAGGGGAATTAGTTCAAATGAAGAAAACAGCATAGGGGAAATTAATTTTTAAATCCTCCAGGAGAACCAGTGTTCCTGTCTATTGCCAAGTCTTTGAAAACTGCTTTTGGGGAGGGGGGGAGTACTGGAAGATCCAGTCATGGATCTATGGGCCTTTTCACACGACCCCTAAGATCCGCTGGTCCCTTAAATTCGGACCAGAGATCTTGGGGGTTCGTTTCTGTTCCTGCGTCCCCACCCCTCAGCACTTCCTGCTCCTGTCAGCGTGAGGGGGGGGAGGGAAAAAAGGACAAAAGAAGCCTTTACTAACCTGCCGGTGCAGTCGAACTTGCCACTTCCTGGTTCCATCTCAAGGAGCTCTTAAAGGGGCGGGAGGCAAAAAAACAACAGACAAGCCAGGAGAGCCCGGCACTCTTATCCGCATCAAATTTTTTCACCTCCAAAGAGAAGGTACAAGAAAAGTGCGCTGGGTCGCACTAAAGTGGGCGGAGTCGCACTTAATTGTCTCCAAACTCCGGAGCTGGTGGGAAAACATTTCTAAGCTCCGGAGCTGGGAGCCATTTGCAGCGCAGCTTAGGGGTCGTGTATAAACGCCCTATGTTACGTGCAGTCTGGTCTGGAGGAGGTGGATCCCAGTTTGAGAAACATTTAAGCCATTCACCGACAGCTGGATCATTAGGCCTCCGTGAGGTGTGTACATTCACACATAGACACTTAAGTGGGTGACAAAGGTTTTTGTGTCCACAGACCTTACTAAATATGGAAATCCTCTCTTCGCTTAAATATAGCTTGGTGACATCTCAGTTGCAGTATCTGGCTATGCAAGAGGCATACATCTGAAACCACCATAAGATACCGTTTATACTCGAATTTAAGTCGAATTTTTCAGCCCTTATTTTTAGCTGAAAAAAGACGCCCTTGATTTATATTCGGGTGAATATAGTAGCCAGCTTGGGGAGGGCAGCGGAGGGCTAGTCCTGTCCGTTCCACTGCCTTGGAAGCCTCATCCATGTTGGCTGTGGTGGTGGCTGGCTTGATTGTGGGGGGGGGGGGGAGAAGACCTTTTTTCTCTCTCCTAAAGCAAGTGCCGATGTCCGCCATCGGCACTTGCTTTGAGAGAGAGAAAAAAGTTTTTAAAACCCGCCGATTCTCCCCCCCCCCATCATGTATGTAGAGGGAGAAGCAACTGCTGATGTCCACCATCAGTGCTGACTTCGGGATATTTTTTTAAAAAAAACTACTGCTTCTCTTCCCCCCCCCCCCCAAATTGGGCATGTAGAGGGAAAAGCAGCCAGGAGGCCTCCCTGCACCTTTGGAAGTCCCCTCTGCCGCCTCCTGAGTGCTTGGCCGGGAGGCTCAGGCTACATAAACCCACTGGAGGCCACCTCGGTGGTGAGGTGAGTACAGCCCACGACCCTGGCCCACCTGCTGGGTCGCCGACCGCGCGAGCCTGGTGTCAGGCAAGGAATATAAGCCGACCTGAATATAAACCCTCGACATACTGGAGTCAATAAGTTTTACCAGTTTTTTGTGGTAAAAAAACATCCTCGACTTATATTCAGGTCGACTTATACTCGAGTATATACAGGTATTTTTCTTTTCCATCAGAAATTTGTATTATGTTATCCTTAAATGAGTAAATATGGGCTTGTACACTAAAGCCACAATCTCCTACCTAGGAGAAAATCCCATTGAACTCAGGGGACTTACTGCTGCCAGGGGGGAAATTGCATGGCTTTGCATTACACATAAGGAGACAGAAAAGCAAAAAACGTATTCTGAACTACAAGCCTCACTATAAGATTGTTAGTTTGCTCTGCAGCTGGAGTTGGTGTGTTGGTTCAAAGAGATTGTGACTCTTTTGTATTGTTAAGATTAGGAGTATGGCTGTCCTTGTATCACAAAAACATGCTGCTATTGAGCTACTTATTTCTGGCTAATACTCCCATCATTCTGTAATAAAATATGACTGCAAAGCTGGGCAAAGAGTTAGATCATGACACACCCACTGCCAGTCCTTTGGCATAGCACTAGGAAGACTGATGTCGTCACTTGAAGCAGAAAATTTGGGGTGCCATAGAAAGGCAGCAAATTATGAATAGGTTTGTGAAAATTCTCAGTCAACCAAGTGAGATTATCCAGGCACTGAGTCATGGCAACTAGACTTTACTTGTGAGATCAAACATTTCACTACTCATCCATGTAGCTTTGTCAAATGTGAGGATAGTCATTTGAACGAAGACATTCATTCCAAGATTAGGATGTGCACATTAGGCAAAAAAGATAGATAGTTCAAGAGAGGGGTCACGGAAGCCATTCACGTGTGTATTTAAAAAAAAAGAGAGGGGACTGAGGCACAATCTGTCTGCTACTTATCAAACTGGCCTTTCATTAATCCCCAGACAAATCAGAAGCACTTCACACTTCCACCAGAAAAGCACAACTAATGACCCATACTTAATGGGTGTTGAGAAGGGTTGCATAGGTGGGACTTTCAAGCACCACAGGTCATTGTATAATGGTTGTCCATCCAATGAGCCTATTCAGGCCACTGTCCATCTAATGAGGCTATTGATACTAGGATGGTATGAAACCAAGGTGAACTATAAATTGGAAGCCTTGCACCAACTTTCCTCAAACTGATGAAGCTACTTGGATGAATAGTGAAATGTTTTGATCTCACAAGAAAAGAAGTCCATGACTCAACCTCTGGAGATGGAGAGGGGCTGCTTTGGATATTTTCTCCTTCTGTATTTAAAGGCTTGAATGGCTCTAAATCGTACTCTAAACCTTGACTTGAACCCATTTGCTATTCAGTCAGCAAAATATCTTGGACCTGAATAGTAACCAAGGCTGCTCAAAGTTATGTTGGTTCCTTAGCCAGCAAATCCCAGATACTCCTCCTTCACCCCATGGCTCTCATAGTAAAAATATAATTGAGAATGATAACCCTAGTATAGAAATGGAAACAACAACAAACAAATAATAACCTGCAGCTCCTCTAAATTGCAGCTCTCCACAAAGCGAATGCTAGCTTTGTGTGGCTGATGTAGTTGCAGCACCACAGTTGTCAAAGGAAGACTACAGCATTTGGTATGACCTACAATTATTGCTCTATTTCTTTTACTAACTTCTTTAAGTGGATAATGTATTTACTCATAAGGGCAAGAGAAGGAGGTGTTGGCTGAAATCCAGCACTAAATCACAACTGGAATATGCTCATTGACTCAGGAGAGATTTGGTGCATCCTTTGCAACTTCCATTGGTTCAGTGGGCCTATTTAAATTGTAACTTAACACTGGATTTCATGCTAAAGATTTTCCTGGGGAAGTTAGCTTAAGTGAAGTGGTTTCCTGTTGCCTTCTTCGCTGCCATTACTGGCCATTATGTCAGCCTCTCACTCTCGATCAGACACGTTGGGGGTGGACACCGTTAGTCTGGTCGCCCCACTGAGACTTATCTGGCGTGGGAGACCTTTATGATAGCAAATGCTACCGCCAGCATAGCTCTCAGTTTAACTGAAGCACACACACCCCTCCACCTCATCATCAAGGCCTGTGTCCATGCTTTAGATAGAAACCAGTTCAGGCTATTGATTGCAGAATAAGGAGGGGAGATAGCTTCTCCCTTCCAGAACATTCTCAAAATTGCCCATATCAAGACGCAATCAGCTAACTAGTTGATTTACCATCTGTTATCTTATCCAAATGTAAAAGAAACAACAGCAGACACATCTAATGAGAATGAGGTTCAAAAAAAACTCTAGACATTTCTCATGGGCTGCACACTCCCGTGTGAATTTGGCTTGCTCCATGTATTAAGACCTACTGGGACACCACTTCCCTATGGGCCTTTTTACACGACCCCTAAGATCCGCTGGTCCCTTAAATTCGGACCAGAGATCTTGAGGGTTCGTCGCTGTTCCTCCGTCCCCACCCGCTCCGCACTTCTTTGTTCTGTCTGCGTGAGGGGAGGGAGGGGAAAAAAGCCTTAGACAGGGACAAAAGAATGCATTCTTACCTCCCGGTGCCGGTGGAGGTTGCTCCGACCTCCGTTTACTTCCTGGTTCCTCTTTAAGGGGCGGAGGCAAAAGAAAAACAACAGAAAGAAGCGAGGAGAGCTCAGGCACTCTCCGCATCAAATATTTTTCACCATCAAAAAGCAGGTACAAGAAAAGTGCGCTGGGTCGCACTAAAGTGGGTGGGGTCGCACTTAATTGTCTGCAAACTCTGCAGCTGGTGGGTAAACATTTTTAAGGTCCGGAGCTTGCAGCCATTTGCGGCGGAGCTTAGGGGTCGTGTATAAACGCCCTTTGATAAAGCCCTTTTCCTGGTAAGACAGGAGAAAACTTGTGTGTGCACGGCTTAGATTACAGTTCTCCCTATTTATGAAATACCACATTGCCCTCCCCTCGCTATTTTTCCAGCCTCTTCTACAGAAACTTCCTTTATTAGAAATAAAATGCATAAGAGCCCTGTATGAACCTGTGTTGCTTTGTTTTAAAATCATCCAAAGACTAGCTTGTAATTCTAAACAGAGAAAAACATACAGTACAGCCTGGAAATTTTCAAAGAACAAGAGAGCAGCAGGTAAAAGATGTGCCTTTGGGATGTAAATGTTCCACATGCCAGTGACCAGGTTTTATAAAGTACATCCTCATTATAGAACATAATGCAGAAGTGTATATATATTTCTAGCAAAAAAGGAAAAGGTTAAAATTAGGAAAAGCTCACTCGTCTAATTGCAGCAGTGAATTATAAAGAAGATGGTGACAACGAAAGCATGAACTAGCATATTAAAAAAAAACCTTTCATTTTGTCCAAGGCCAAAGCTACCTTGAGTCATGTACGCACCCTGCATTCCTGTGGAATCAAACAACAAAGCAAGGACAGGCTCCGATGATGGCAGCCAAGAGCCAGTGGTGCTGTAAATGCTGGGAGAGGGGAGGGAGAGGTGATCTGTATAGTCAACACTATAATACAGGCACAGAAACAATAGGCAGAACTTAATTGTACTGTATTGTAGTTCTAATGTATTTGTTCTGCCCCAGCCAGTTGTCATATTAGGTATTGTAACATCCAGGGTTTTCTGCAGAGGACTGTGTCATGCCTTTGCCGTGCAGAACTCTGTTAGCAACTGATCCGCCCTGTCCCTCCTTGTTTGCCTTGTTTGATTGGTTGTGCCTGGCAAATGTATTGTCTAGGCTGGGTTCTCTCCTCAAGTCTTCTTCTATTCCAGTGGGGAGACCAGCTGAAGAATGCCAGAGACAAGGTGTCTCTGCCCTGCCCAACCAATAAAACAAGGCAACATGAAAGGCAGGCCTGCTCAGGTACCATCAGATCTGCACAAGAAAAGCATGCTAGTTGCAGAGAGAGAGAAAAAATAACAGCAGAATATTATAGACTAGACTAGAGTATTCCACATTGGGGCTGAACATTATGATGTTGATGCTTTAGAAGTATGTCAGCAAACTGGGATAGAAATCTGGGATAGGAAAAAATTGGAATAGAAATAGAAAATTGTGAATTGATGTAAAGAAATATAAAATAACTGGAGATATTTAGTTTCCTTTCCCTTAAACTTATACTGTATAGCCATTTTGTGATTAGTTAATGATGCCCCCCCAAAAGGTACATACAGTACACTTCAGTTTTTTTCACAATCCTATTTTCCCCCCACAATCCATGGCTTTCTCGCTCTGGGTAGCCACCCCCAGGGAGGCCCGTAAGGTGGCAACACGCAACCTGGCCTTCTTGGTGGCTGGCCCGGCTTCCTGGAACAAATTGCCAAGCAAGGTACGCCAGGCCCCATCCTTAGCTTCCTTTAAAAAGGTAAAAACTTGGCTTTTTAGGGACGCCTTTGGCAGTCGCTAAGGTGTGTTTCTATTTCCCCCTGTGTTTGTCGCCTGTTTTGTTTAGTGTTTTATTCCTCTTGCCGTGTATTTGTTTGCCTGGTTGTCTTGCATTATTGTTTTTTATCTTTATTATTATTTGTTGTTCATTCTTATGGTGCTTTATGTAAACCACCCAGAGTTCCCTTTGGGGGAAATCGGCTGCGGTATTCAAATGCAAACATAAATAAATAAATAAATAAATAAATAAATAAATAAATAAATAAATAAATAAATGTAAGTTGAAATTTTAAAAATTAAACATGGGTTTCCAAAGACACGTGATCCTAGTGATTTTTTGAACTTTTGAATAACAAATCTGCTTTTGCAAAATCTGTTTTAAATGCCAGAATTCTGGTGATTAAAAAAAAAAGTAGAGAATTTTGCTAGAAACAAATTATACATTTTTTTAATCCTGGGCCATGCCTAACAATGAATACTAGATTTATCTGATCACTTTATGATCACTGTAACAACAAAGGTTCCAAGACCTTATAAGGTCCACATGCAGGGCATTTGAGGCTGTACAAAGTTTAAAATTATGTGAAACAAAATTAAATATGAATTTGCTGTCTGAAACTGAAAGAAACAGTTCTGCTGTAAAAGAGCATTTTCTTTTTACTACTTTGTTCTTAGCTTTTGTAGATTTTAACTGTGGGTAGCAGTTCTAAAAAGATTCATCACTTCTGTCCACAAAAGGGAGTAGAAACTGCTGAAACGTCATTGGGGAGAAAATTAAGTATTTAATCAAGGTGATAAACTATTTCTTGCTATGACTGTTATAAATTGCTCAATATTTTGTTTGATGATCTAAAGAAGAGCAAATCACTCAGACAGTTCAATTGTCAGCTGAATTTTCCAAAGCAGCTTATAATTGAATAAATAAAATATTTAAAATCATTTGGAACCTGTCAATATATGACAGCCCTGTCCTTTAGCATTTTGACCAGGGGTTGTTATCTGTGTAATTCAAATCCGTTACAATAGGAAACCACATCCATGCAGCAGAGTCACGCCCCAGTTTTCCCCCCTGTATTGTCACTGACTTTACTATATTGTTATTTCTGCTGCCAGAGAATTGAAGAGGCACTGTGGGATTTTCTCAAAATAATTTGGCTAGTTCTAAATATTATATAGCTTAATTTGGGCCACAGGGATCGGCAAAAGTTGTTGCTTCAATTCAAGCACAAATCTCTTTGCATGACTTGTATTAAAAGTCACAGGGCCCAGGGCAACCACAGAAGGAAATAAGCAACATTTATGTAATGTCCTCATTCTTGCATCTTGTTAATAAATGTCTGTAATTCAGTCTATAAGAAATTGTAAGGGCAGAGAGAAAGAAAGGAAGGGGGAGAGGGCACCTTTGAAAAACCTCAGTTCCTTGTTCATGTTCCCTTCGAGGAGATTTTATCAGCAGTGAATTCCCTGAGGGGATTTTTCTCAATGCATGGAAAGGTCAAGTACCACCAGGCTGAAACAGAGCTCCCTGGTAAAACTATTTTTACGGTATATCACACAGAGAGTGTGTGTTTGTGAAGGACAAGTAGTTCTGAGAAACATGAAACCAGTGAAGCTGGAGACTCTCCAGTCAGCTGGTAGCTGTGGTAGAGCTTTAAAAAAAAAGGGGGGGGGTGGAGGGGTAAATTTAGGAAATATAACATGGTAGATAATCCAACTGAGTTCATTTCGACTTCCCGCTGATCTAAAAATAAACAAGAAAGGGCAGTCTCTCCTCCCTCTAAAAATACAAGCTCACAAATGTTGCTGTTTCCAAGATAGGAGGTGTTAGACACTGAAGACAGAGATTGACCTCTCTTGGGCTTTGTGGCAGCAGAAAACTGGAGACATGGCAGCAAGGCCAGAACCAGACATCAGGATTTCAGCTGTCTCTGCCAACCTATGTTAACAATGACTCTTAGGGCGTTTATACACGACCCCTAAGCTCCGCCACAAATGGCTGCAAGCTCCGGAGCTTAAAAATGTTTCCCCACCAGCTCCGGAGTTTGCAGACAATTAAGTGCGACCCTGCCCACCTAAGCGCAACCCAGCGCACTTTTCTTGTACCTGCTCGAGGAGGGTGAAAATCGCCAGGTCCGGATTTAATCTGGTCAGTGTGGGGCTCTCCTGGCTTCTGTTTTTTTTTTTTGCCTCCCGCCCCTTTAAGAGAAGGGGCGGGAGGGAAAAAAAGCAAACAAAGAGAAGGAATCAGCACAAGGAGCTGGCAGCTTCTCCGAGGTGAGTCTGCATTTCCCCCCCACACTTTTTTCCTCCCTCCCCTCACGCAGACAGGAGCCAGGAAGTGCGGAGTGGTGGGGAGGAAGGAAGAGCAATGAACCCCTAAGATCTCTGCTCCGAATTTAAGTGGCCAGCGGATCTTAGGGGTCGTGTGAAAAGGCCCTTAGGGTAGCACTCAATGGATTGAACCGGTGTGGATTAAAAGCTATTCTAATAAAATGGCCCAAGACATTTTAATTATTGCTGAACCAGGCATTTATATATTTCTGCTCAGGCTGTGACTATGTACAGTACATGGTGAAATACCTCTGTCAGTTTGTGAAATTTTATACATGAAGTGCTAAAGGGGGTATAGAAAAAGCAGCTCTTGGAAATTGTACATGGTGCTTGAAAAACATGGCTTGAATAGCAGTTTGCTAAAAAAAAAAATCACCATTAAATAATCTGCCTGCTTTTCAGCTAAGCCTTGTGGACAAGGCCGCTTGTACATAAACACTGCCTAGCAAAAGAAATTACATTTAGAGCTGACAGCTGAGCCATGAGAGAAAAGTGGTTACATTTTGAAATAAGCAGTATGTATTTATTTTGCTCTGTGTTAATACGGCCAGAGATGGTTGGCATTTGCAGGTCCAAGAACTTGAACTCTCTGCAGCTACAGTATTCTCATTTTACAGAACCTTGGTGATCCAGATTCTTTACGTCACAGGCCTTTATTCCTCTAGGTCAGGGGTCCTCAACCTAAGGCCCCGGGGCCGGATGCGGCCCCCCAAGGTCCTGAATCCAGCCCCTGGGACCAATTGCAAACCCCCCCCCACCTACCCCCTGTTTTGTTAGCAAGCCAGCCTCCGCAGCTGCTTTTGGACTGTGATCCGGCCCCCAGTGGTGTCTGGGTGGTGGTGGACCGGCCCGCTGTTTGCAGACTTTGAGGACCCCTGCTCTAGGTGTTACAAATTTTAGTTATAACAATGATAGCATAACATAAGAACATAAGAAGAGCCAAGGTAATCACACTCTCAGCCTCGTTAAAATGGACATCTCATTGGCACATTGATGAGGACACAAGAGAGCTGCTTTTCGGAGATGCTTGCATTAGAAAGCAAGATCCTTTCTGTTCAGGAAGGCTTTTGGCAGCTGGCTATCTGGGGGGGGGGCGAGGATTTTAATGAGGAGAAGTACGTACTGATTGGTGTTTTTACATTGGGAATTGTTTAATCTATGTTACAATTACAATTTACTGGCTGAAATCCCATTGCTTAGGGTAGCCAATAACAACTGAAGTAGGACCATTGAGACAGTGGGGTTTAGAGAGTCAACACTTTAATAAGTTCTATTGAGTTAATGGGTCTGCTCTAAGTTGCAGCTTACTATGTGAAAGAACAAGATGTCCGCCAATAAGTTTTGGCCTGTTTTTAGAGATGCAACTTTGTTAGTGTGTTTCAGCAAATGCAAAATCCAAAGCATTTGCAGGATATCAATTAAATACCGTGGTAAATGGAATATTTATTTAATTGATATCCTGTGACTTTTGCAGGATATCAATTAAATAAATATTCCGTTTACCACAGTAGAGAAACCTGAGAGCTTGTAGGGCCACTCCCAGATATCAGCATTAACCCTGTTAATTCCAACCCTAAATGGAAACAGAGTCGGTCTAATGTAGTGAATTGAACTCAAAAGTGTTGGGTTCAAATCACTGCTTGGCCAAGGAAAACTCAGTAGGAATATGGTAATGGTAAACAAGCCGGTAAATATCTCACATATTTGGGAAAATCAACTCCAGTTGCTATAAGTCAGAATTTACTGGCTGATAGGTCACGAACAAATGGCAACACATCTCCTTACCTAGAGGAAGCAGGTCTGAATCACAGCAGAATCTGACACCCCCAGAACACTTCATATCTTAAAAGATTGTAATTAACACAAATTACAAAGCTTGAATATCAGTCATTCTCTCCTTGGCCACCTGGGAGTAGGCAACATCACTGGGCCGGGGGTCTCTCTTTCTCTCTTTAATTAGAAACCTGTTGGATGTGACCCCAGCAGGCTGTGGGCATCTTTGGTTGTGTGCCAGTACTGGCTGCTTGCCTTGGCCAATTTGCTTTCCTTTCCAGTGTACTTAACCAGTAAGCTACTTTCTCCTTATCTCATTGGGTGTGAAACTTCCTGTTTGTTTTTAGGCCACAGTTTGAGCTCCCATTTCACTCTGTGTTTTTAATGTGACAAGAATAAAATGGAATTTGTACCCATATACACACTTGACTACCTGCTCCATGACTAGAAATGGTTTGAAAAATAAGAAATAATATTGAAAACAAATTAATTAAAAATATAAATATAAATATAAAGGAAAAACAAGACCCTAGCCTGTACTCTCTTTTGAAAACGTTCCTGGCTGGTACAAGAGAGACCTGGGTTTGTCTCTCCTCCCTCTGCTTTGGAGGCTTGCCTGAGACAGAACCTTCCAGAAAACCACCCACAATCCAGCAGGGAGAGAGAGAAACATACAACTGGCTCACTTGTGACCTGCTACAGTGCTTGTATTACATTGCTTGTTGATCAAGACAAAATGTAGAAGAAATGTTTGCTTGTCTTGCAAAACAATCTTAAACCAAGGTATTACTATATAGCAAATTGCTAGTGATGTGGAAGAGAGGAAACTTACCAAAGGTTTTCCAAATGTCAACAGAATTAAAACACAGACCAATTCATAATTACGGATTAGTGGGAATCCTGTTGGCCTAAGGCCATTTCTTCACATCTTGTTTGTCCCTCCTTGCTGTCCCACTTGGGACCGGTATAAAAAAATCTTACCTCACGTCCATAGCGTGACAGCAAAACCTGGTCTCGACCACGCTGCCTGAACCGGGAACAGAGCGTGACAAGCCGTACCTGCCCCTGGGCTGGGGAATTCTCTTGTCATGCTTTGTTCCTGGTTCCTGTTCCAAGATAAGGGACGTGAAGTAATGGCCTGTCACGCAACAACCAGTGTCCACCTAGTGGTCAGTGGTTGAAGTGGCATTCAACATTAGTTTCCCTATGGGAAACACCATGCAGTGCAAATGTTTACTAAAGAAAGTGCTGAAAATTCTGTAGCATTGACGTGTAAATCCCGGAAGACCAGGAAATCGAAATATCGAAAAAGTTTTATTTATGATATTTTAAAAAAGGGTTACGAAAGCAAGACAAATTCAGAATTTGTCATGGAACAAGACCGTGAGGTAACAGTTGTCACGAGACAAGTAATCACGCCCTTGAGGAAATGGAAACAGGGACTGAACAGAGACAAAACCACGTGATCGTGAACAACGCTGTCACGGTGCAAACGTAATTGCGGAACAAGGTAGGACGTGAAGTAACTGCTTAAGTGGAAGGGTGAAGATACTGCAAGCTGGGGGGAAATCTTAGTCATTCAAAACTTCCTACTTCTATCCCCCTTTCCAGCTCCTGGCTATTTTATTTTCATTGCATGGAAGCGACATAATCTGCAGGATGGAAGGGAGCTGTCTTTTGTTATCAAAAATCACTGCTGCCCATTGATATTACTGACAGGGAAATTCCCCACCAGGAGTACAAAAGGGAGGTAGAGGAGGTGCTGAGGAGGAGGAGAGGAGGGGGATTATGAGATGAGAGACTGGGCTGATGACCCAGTTGAGGAGGAAGGAAGAACTAGTGCCAGCTGTGATTCAAAGGGGAGTCCTCCTTCAGGTCCTTTCCTCCCAGACTCCCTGTGGAAAGGGCTTCCAATAGAGAAGCCTGAGAAACCTGATGAAAGAAAGACCAGCATGTAGGCAGAAAAATACGGTAATACATTTCCATGCACCTTTCTGATTAAAAGCTAGACATGCAACTTGGCACATGACCAGGTAACAGCTTGTTAATTAGTGGCAATTCACCACCACAATGGACACAATCACACTTACACCAACAGGATTCTGGTTTATGTCAAATACATCAAACATACCGAAGTGTGCAAACCGTGAATCTGCCCCCCCCCCCCAAAAGAGTGGGTGGGCTACCAAATGTGTTCTCCATCAGGAAACATACTGTAGGATCAGAGGGTCTAAACAACCACACTTTTAACCCTGTAGCTGAAATTCTACATCATTTACTTGACTAAAGACACAAGCAGAGACTTCAAGATGGCAGGAATTAGCCACAGAATTGCAGCACCTACTAATGTTACTTGCAATCAAAAGGTTGTCAAAAAGAAAAACCTTTGGCCCTCCAGATGTTTGTAGACTTCTGCCATTCCCAACCATTCACTAAGCTGGCTAGTGCTGATGTGAGTTGCAGTCTATACAGTATCTAGAAGGATACACGTTGCCCTCAACTCGGCAGAGAGTGTCCAACTTGTCAATGATGCCACTTTTTGAGTAGGAAACTACTGTGAGAAGGCTTTACTGGGACGCAGGGGAAATGTGGCAGGGGTGGTGTGGAAATTATATTCCACACTGGAATAGGAGTTCAGAGCTTGTAAATTTTCTCTCTCCTCTGCCAGTTTTGCACTTTGATCCCACTTTAACCAGTATTGTTGCTGTAGGGACTTACTGGTGGAGATTTTAATTTCAGGAGCATCAGTGACTGTGAACATACAGTTACCTTTTAGGTATTGCCTTTATAGTATAGTGTATACAGATGTGGAAGTGCCTACATATTAAGGTAGAGGGACTCTAACAGCTAGATATTTTCTCAAGTCCCAATGGACTGAAGGGTTTGGTCACTTTGTACCAAATCTTATGGTACCTTAAAAAATAAACTGTGATATTTGAATGGGAGCTTGTGTGGCTACATCTACCTTTTCAGACTCACACTGAAACATAACAAGCCTTTAAGGTGCCACAAGATTTGTCTGTTTGAAACATTGTACCATGCTGACTAGCAAGTGGTTTTAGGTCACAGAAACTCCCGGAGTTAAGAGCTGTTTTGTGCACGAGCACCCCCTGGTGATGAAATGAAAACAGCATTTGATGCCTGTTTATCCATATACAGTAATGTACTGTACTATATGCAATAAAACCAGAAGAAACTTTATAAAGCCGCACAAAACGAAAGCAAAATATTGTGGCGCCTTAGAAACAAACAGATTTATTTCTGTGTGAGCTGTTGTGGATTATATTCCACATGCTCAGATACATAACGTTAATATCCCATTGCTCTGAACAATCATATTAGGACAGCAGTACAAGGAATGCAGCTTGTTTCGTAGGCCAGCTGTCTTCGATCTTAGAACTGCAGAGCTGGAAAGAGACCCCATGGATCCTTGAGTCCATTCCCTGTCAAGGAGGCCCAGCGGGGAATCAAACTCCCAACCTCTGGCTCCTCGGTCAGATGCCTAAACCACTGAGCTATTCTATCTCTGTTGTATACTTGATACGACACCAATTGCAAAATTGATCACTCACCCAGACGTACAACAGGCTACCCAGCAAATAGAACCATTTGCAGGAGATCGCAACAGGAGGTTGGTCAGAAACATCTTTAGCCACATACAAGGAGACCCAGCCAAAGGGAAATGAAATACACAGGAACTGAACTTTAAAAGCAGCAAAATCATTAATAACACCAGGAATGAACAATAAGTGCACTGTTTACATAAATATCCTGGCCATTCTTGGGGTGATTAACAGTCTACCAAGGCAGCATGCAGTTGTCTTGGAAGTTCACTTCAGAGCTACAAACTGTAGCTGTGGCTAGGGTGTTTACGTAATAATGAACACTCTCAGAGTCCATTACTGGTGTTGATTATGCTGTTGTCAGTGCTGCCTCCATGTTGATGTTCATATCCATATCCACTGGGTCTCTAGCCCCACAATGTTCATTGTATAGAAATCTGTTACTAAATATTTCACTCCCAGGTGTCTGGGGAAGTGGGCTGTGATTCATAAAAGTCAGCACTGAATCTGCTATTCATTTAGGTCCCACAACATTTTTTTGATTTATTTTTGTTCAATATACTGGAGTAATTAAGTAGACTACCTTTTTAAAAACAAGTTGGATTTCTAGAATGAGAAGGAGGATTCCCAAGTGGCACAGAACTGGCCGTAGAAATAGACGTACTTCCCTGTTCTAATAGCCTTTGCTTCATTAGCCGGCTCTAAATCCTCCTACTTAGAAATAAATAGCCTTAATTTGAGCTGATTTGTGTTGCCATGTAAACCTTTTCTGGATTGTATATTGATGGATGTGTACCTAAAAAATCATATGGATGATGTATCATACCCTGAATACAGAAAACCAGTATGTCAATACCCAGGAGAAAACCAAGGATATATTACAGAGCATTTCATCCATTTAAACACTTTTGTTGTAAGGATATCAGGTTTTTTTTAAAAAAAAAATAATCAATTCCCCACAATGACTACTTGTGCCCTTCCCATTTTCTGATCTTTTGCTTTGATTGCTGTAATTTGAATACTCTTGAGACTGTACAATTCCAGTGTGGGAACATTAGATGCAGAGGTTTTTAAAGAAAAACAAATAGCCCCAAGAACGGCTAGTATACCCCCACATCTGTGACATGGTATGAGTCTTTAATTTTAATACTATGTTATTTTTATTCATTACATTAAGGCTATAGTATTCTCTTCATTCCCTTACTGCCGTTATAAAGGAGTGCCCATTTTATGTTCGATAACAAGAGGCACCATTATCCTGTTCTCTTCCCTCACTTACAATCACTATAATTGGGTCAGTGGGCACTTACTGGATCTTGCACAACAAGTCCAGTGGTGCTTGTGATGTGCCGTGGTGATTAGTCAACAAGGCCACAACACAGTCGTCCCTAATCTGGTCCCATAATCAGGGCCACAGCTATGATCTGTGTCACCTGAGGGCAAATATGGATTCTGTACACACCCTAGCAGGGTGATGGTGGTGGCGCAGAGCAATACAGAGTACAGTATTTTGTAATTATGGTGCTCCCCCCAGCACGTCACCCATGGCGCATGCCACCCCACCCCCACCCCCGTTGCAACCCTACTCATACAAATAGGATAGATCGCAACTCTCAGAACTCCTCAGTCAGCGCCGTAAGAGGAGACAGTTTGAGAAAGGATGCCCTCAGGGATGCTGTGAACATCGTCTCAAGGTTTCAGTGAGTGAGCTTGAGCTATTGCTCTCACCAGAGGCTTTGCATTTTAAAAAACTTTTATTTATCTGGAATAAACCACCTACTTTGTATTCTGAATGGCCGTAATCCAGTCCATCGGGCTGTTCCTCTGTGGCCATCACTGTGCTGTTTCTTGCCTTCTTACATTATAATTCTAAAGGTCTGTAAAACATAACACGAGTGAAATGCAGACTTGCATGTGGCTGTGGGTGGAAGCTTTTCACCTGCCCACTCTTTCAATCTATTATAGAATCTTGGTATTAATCAACAGGATTCAGGCCACACATTTAAATGGAAAGTTTTGATTGTTCTGTACACTGAAGACAATGATTGTTCTGTATGGCTGTTGGCTTTTAAAACTGATTTTCAAATTGGCTCTTGGAATGGCTTTCCATTTGTTAAATGTTGGCTTTCATTCTCTTAATTTCTCTTTTTTTAATTGTATAATTCTGTTTTTATCATTAGTTTTCCTTTTGTTGTGCATTGCTTTGGGACCCTACCAAGGGACACACGCACCTGAGAGGGGCCATGTCCATGACAGCCTCTACACCGCCCATGCATCTGGATTGACAGCAAATGGGTGGCACATCTGGCCAAGGGGAAACCATTGCTGGGCATCAGAGGATGGTGTTGAGCACTGGGCTCTCCAAAGGGGGTGAAAGGAACCACCTTTGAATATAATTTAGGAAGCCTAAGGAAGGACCAAAGCTGTAAGGCTTCTCTGAAGGGGAGAGGTGGGCACCACCTTCAGGATGGATGCTGAGAGAGTGTCGACTTCAGTAGGACGTTAGAACGTCAGGGGGAAACATAATAGACAAAGGGTTGTACTCCCCAACACCACACAGTCAACATAAGATCAAGAATGCCAGTGTCCTGCAGCAATAAATCAACCCTGGCTGGTCCTTTTGGTATGACCTTTGCCTATGGAGGTCCTGAGGGCACACACAGAACCATAGCGGGCAGAAAAGTGGCAAATTAATTAGGTAAATTAATACATAAATTTTAATATGCATCCATTACAATTGGGGGTTGCAATGATAGCGACTGCCTTGGCTACACATCTATTGAAAATTACTATTTAGAAAGTAAAATCACTCCAATACAACAGTCTTATATGACAAAAGGGAAGGTACCTACTTTTAATATATGCTGATGAGTGTCCTCTTGAAGGGTCCTTGGAAAAGGCCTCTCTGACAAACTTTAGATTTTGGGTTATCTGCAAGAGAGAGAGAGAGCCAATACAATACAGTATATAAACAAAAACATATTTTCAAGAATGCCCTGTTCAAATAATCCTTACTGGGTCCCTTAATATTTCAGACTATCCACTTATTTGTATTTAACATTACCATGCAGCTTCAACTTCCTGGTCAGAATATCCAGCTGTATAGTTTCTCTGGCTTCTCTGTTCAGGCCTGCTACAGAGAAAGATCTAAACATTTGTCAGATAAAAATGCTACTTACTGCATTCCCCATCTGCTTTGCCGAATTAAAACTTCTTTGTCTGACATCAAGTTCTTGCTAATCTTTCAGGGACAAAAAAAAAACAACCCAAACCAAACAAAACAAAAAACAAAAAATCCCAACCCACAATAATTGTGAATTATATTCTTTGACAAAGTAACTTTGCTGTGATGAATGAAAGCTTTGGTATTGCTGTAATCATGATAACATTGCAGCTGCTTTTAGAGTCAATTCAGTTTTTGTATAAACTTGAATGACAGTGCACTTATTTAAATTTCAGACTAGCTGCCTGGGCTTCAGAGACACAATACTGTTCTGAAACTGCCACAAAACAGAAACGTTTCTGAAATGCCAATTATAGTAAATAAAATTGACATATGCATATATGTTGTGAGCCTGCAAACTGGGGATATTTTATTTTGAAAGTTAAACAACAGTGCTTACAAGTGTAAGGGTTTCAGTAAAATTCACTTTACAACAATTGGCCCTACTCTGTCATTCTACATGGGAAAAGATCTCATCAGTTCACACCGTACATGGGGAATGTGTAACCAAAAACTTACCTACAGACAGTTCTCTCGTGTAAAATGTTCCAGTATTCTAGATAGTCAGAAGAAGTCTTTGGATCTCTTGGTACATAAGTCCTGAGAGAAAATTCTTCATACATTATTATTACTGCTATTCATGCCATTGGCAACTGCTTCGTGATCTCAACCGCTCAAAAAGCAAATCAAATACCCTCTGCTTGCATGAATTTAAACAAGCCGTCTATTGCCCCTTGTCCACCCCATGGCTCTTTCTTGACATCTCTGCTGCCTACATCAAGATTGGGAAGAAGGAACATCTTCATGCAACGAAGGGTCTCTAGGTGCCTTGATGCAGTAGATGAATAACTGCTGCTGGCTCCCAGCTGTCTAACAACAGCGACCACTGAGGAGCTCCCCACCCACCCACATTTGGGAACACCAGCAGCCATCTTAGGAAAGGATTTTTCTATGAGAGGACTTGGGAGCTTGGTTCTGATGCTGATGACAAATCATGAGGCATATTGTAGTCTGAGATACACAGGTTCCTTAATTCTTAGTTTATGCCCACCCACCCAAAAGTGGCAGTAGCTTAGTGCATTTCATGTTCAATTTTTCTTAAAGTCGTAATATATTCTAGAAGACTAATATCTGCCCACCACAGTTTAGGTCCCAAGCTGTATTTCTAGTCTAATCTGTTCTGACCAGGAGCATATACATTTATACATTGTTCCTGTTGTGTTCTGTCCTTTAGTTCCCCCTAGTCCATCTATTCTGCACAAAGCACACACAATTAATGTTTCATTTCCTGCTTTAGAAGCATCCCAGTCAGCACAGATTGCTAGAGGCATTCTAGTTCAGCCCACGGCCATGGCACTATAGAAGCTTTGCCAACTTTACGTATGGAAGTGATTTAAGAGTGATTTAAGTTTCAGGTGGGAAAAGACTTTCTAATGTTTACTTTACAAGGCATTAAGGTAGTAGAACTATGCAATTTAAATGTTTGCGCTTGTGGTCAAAATTAGGTAGGATCTCACATTTACCGGAAATAAAATACATTGATAGTGCATTTTATCTCCACGTACACTGTTGCTTCCAAGTGCCATGCTTGAGCAACCAGACCTGCAAACTGACCCCCGGGTGTTTACTCTTGGATGTCGGAGCCAATCACAAAACAAAAGCAAGTCTATTTGCAATACACAGAGGCAAGGACAGCTCCTCCTACAATCAACAGGAATATTTTTCTCGTATACATAAGCTCCTCTGCTACAGATACACTAACTAGATCACTTCCTTTGATCCTCACTGACTCTATTTTAGTGGTCACACACACACATTGACTTTTGACTTGTTCAGCAATCTTCAGAAGACTTCAAGAAGGAACTAATGTTATTGAGCTTTCCATTTAATTCTATACAGAAGGGCCACAGTATCATTTTATACAGTCTGTCCTCTCTCGCTAGTCAAAACTCCGGCCAGGTCCTCTGTAACGCTATCTCTTGCCTTGAGTGAGGCACACCACACCACCTGAGTTTATTGAGAGCTGGGGGGAAAGTGGGCCATATTCTGTCTTGATGCCATTAAAAAGGAGATAAAAGTTAGGTGCCCATCTCAGGTTACAAATCTCTGCTTTTTAAAAGATGAACTGGTGCAAAAACCTTTCATGACCTCCTTTTGGGACTGGGCAGTGGGCACTCTTTTCACACCAAGTGTTCCATCATTTTACAAAATACAGTTTTGCAGTTTTGCCGATGCCTCTTTTTCTTAAGCAATTGTTTGATGGTGTGGTTGATAACATGTTTCAAGTGTGGTTCAGAAGGGCAAATAAGGAGAACTCCATCCTGCGAGGCCTTCACATTGTTCTGCAGGCAGACTTTGGCATGCCGTTGGGGAGGCTGTTTGCCACACAGCATGAATCACAAATGTCAGTTTGAAAGCACAAGCGAGCAGCTATCTTAAAGTGGAAGAGGTGAGTTTAAAAACTAAAAGCTAGCTTCCAGAGGGATTGACGGTGGCCCAAGAGGGCTTGCTGCCTGAGGCATTTATCCCCTCCCCAAGTCATGTTGCACACAGTGTCCATGCCCAATTTGCCGCAGAATACTCCACAAACACTTATGCAACTTCTAGCAGAAAACAATAATAGCGCCATTTCATGTTGCTCAGAATCTGTCATCTGAGGTAGCAGCCTCATTTGCCCAACAATAGGGCCAGTTAAGGTAACTGCAGGGAATTTCCCTCCTTTACTGTGCCCTAAACCGAAAGGCTCCCACCACCAAATATTTGAAGACCTGTGCAAGTCTTCCCAGGAACTGGCCACATTTGATCCTTTTAGTTGTTGTAACAGCTAAGATTTTGGATTATTTTTAAAAAATCTCAGGCCACTGGCTTCTGTGTCACGTAACAAACGCTGTGGTTCCATAGAAACCACCTTGTGCAGATTCCACCAGATGGCCTGGACAACCTGAGTTGAACAGCTGTGGTTCATTGCGAAAGGCCAGCGTGGATGTGCACTCAACTCTTTTCCTTGGATTGTGTAAGAAACTCTGGGGGCAAAGGTGGGAAGTATGTGACCCTCCACATATTGTTAATCTCCAAGTCCCATCAACTCTAATCCAGGCTGAGGGGAGTTTTATTTAGCTTCAGAAACATGCAGTGAAATAACGCTTTTCAGAATTTTGTCTGTTTTCTGGCATGCTTTGGAACACTGTGCTTACAAAAGCAAGTCCTGTAAGCCACAGATGGGGGAGAGCCTGCCCTAATGTTTGATAGCTTTCCTCACTAAAAATAATCATATAATTGCCATCTCAGCAGGATTGTTAACTCCTCCGCTTCCAGAACATTGTCCATTTTGCATCATTTCATGACATCCCAGCAACTGAGCTGGCAGTTCATCAGATCTATGTGCTTCTTTTCAATTCCCTTCTTCCTATCGCACAGGATGGCCATAACACAGAAAAGAGAACTATGCCAGGTTACTATCAAAGTCTAGCCATGTTCTCAAGGTGCTGCTTTCCTACACAGTACAATCCAATTGTGGTAGAAGTTACACCCGATGAATCACTTGCTGCCTTGTAACTCCCTAAAGAGACTGCATCAATTGCCGTTTAGAAAAAACACATGTAGGGGTTGATTTTTTTTATTTTTTTCAATGTGTTGCACTTGATATTTCAAGTCAAACATACTAGAATTCTGTGCTGTACTGCATACTTATTTCTACAGGGATCCAGTGCAGTGAGCACTAGCAAAAATTCAACCACCACCACTTTCATCCGGAAAGTTCTTTTGCTGAACATTTGCCTGTGAGAGGGCTCAGTTCAATGAAAATGTGGAAAAGTATAGTACGGTGCATAAACACCTGGAGGGAGTGGGGGGAACACTACTGAGGCATCCTATTTGCCAATGTGTCTGTCTTAGTCATTGACAAACCAAATGCATCCAAGAAGACTAGAGTTTAAATTTACATAGAAATCTATATCACTGTTTCATCATCCATCCTTTCCAATCAGATACTGTGACCAAGTATGCCTTCAGCGTGCTGCTTAGAGATGGGAACCAAGCGCGACAAAGCACTTCATGCTGAATCTCACGCCCAGCACCACAGATGCCGTGCGTAACCTCCTCCCTTCCCCACGGATGTCTGGCCCACTCACCGTCATTGGCGCGCCATCGGCGTCATCCCTTGCCAGCAGTGTACCAGTTGGGACAGGAGTTTGGGTTGCCCTTCCCCGCTTCCTCAGGCAGTCGACCACTCATCAGCTGTGTGTGAAGAATCCCCATCCCGCCTCCTCGTTGGATTGGCCAGCTGCCTGAAGAGGCAGGGAAGGGGCAGCTTGAGCTCCTGCCAGGAGTGGGACACCAATGGTGAAGGAGGACCTGGGCAGCATGCCAACAACAGAGAGTAGGCCAGCCAGTCATGGGGAAAGGGGGAAGTTTATGCACAGCACCTGTAGTGCCACGCATGAGATTTGGCACAAAGCCCTTCGTCACGCTTTGTGCCCATCACTAATGCGGCTGCTTCTTTTTCAAGTGAATGCATGTGCAATTTATTTCAGAAACGTTAATTAATTGTAACAATAATGAATTGCACTTCCTGGGATTTTGCTTTCTGCCAACCCTATTGATATTTTTATTGTCCATAACCATGCATGCCCATTCCATTTGAAAGACAAGAAAAGGGAAGGGAAGGAGAGGGAAGAGAAGAGGAAAGGCAATCTACCTTCCTGTCTAGCTGTACTGACTGTCTCTTCAGTGTTTCTAGGGAAAGAATATCTCAGCTAGAGATGGGCACAAAATGAAAAACGAAATGCTGTTTTGTAGTTTCGCTATGTAACAAATTACTTGTCCCGGTAGTTAATTGAAAGTGTGTGTATGGCACGCACCACCAATTTAGGGATTAATTTAACCAGATTAACCCTTATTACTGGTGGAGCACACTGTACACACTCTTTCAATTAACCACCAGGACCCCCTTTGGAGCTTAATAACTCACCCCCTAATCTCCAAACCACTGCAAATTTGGGGGGCTTTCAGGGAAGAGTCCAATGAAGCTACGTTGTGATTTCTATGCTGATGCATGGCTGCAAACCCCATTTTCAAAGACAGAGAAAAAATGTGTCCTCAAAAATAGGGTTTGCAGCCATGTATTGGCATGGAAATCATAGGGTCACTTCACTGGACTATTTTCTCCTAGGACAGTGTTGGTGAACCTATGGCACGGGTGCCAAAGGTGGCACTCGGAGCCCTTTCTTTGGGCACCCAACATAATCCCTTTACAGCCACCTGTATTCAGGTTAAATGGCCGTACTGGCACTTTGCGAAAAATTAGTGGGTTTTGAATTGCAGTTTGGGCACTTGGTCTCTAAAAGGTTCATCATCCCTGTCCTAGGGGGACTGCCTTTGAAGTTTAATAACTCAGCCCCCTAATCCCCAAACCTCTCCAAATTTGGGGGGCTCACAGGGAAGAGCTTGAGGAAGCTCCCCTGCCATTTTGGTGACTCTGGGATCCAGGGGAGCATAGTGTTTTGTTTCATTTCATTTTAAAATTCATTACAAATAAAACAAAACAAAACTACTAAAGAACCAAAATGAAACACTGTATTTCCATTTTCTGCCCATCTCTAAACTCAGCCCTACTTAGAAGAGCCATGGACTGAACCCAGATGTGGTGAACATAGTGTGTGCTTTATCTGACAAGTATCACTCTTTTCAAACAAACAGAATAAATGCAAAAGAAAGAAAACTAGACACACTAATGACGAACTTTGTTGGAAAAGGAGCATTAATTTATTACATTTTGTGTACCAGCCTTTTTTGCTTAAAAAAACAACAAAAAGTAAAGGTAGAACAAGAGTGGCAGCTTGTGGCACCCACTTATCTAAGGATGTATACAAAAATCACGTCTACACCCAGTCTACAGCCTCATCATACCTGCATCCAAGTTATGGCTCATTTGCTAATAGCTTTTAGAAATGAATATAAAACCTTCAAATGGGAAGTAGGGAGGGGAGAGCAGATTATATAAATACATTTAAAACAATTTTATTTCTTGAAACAATCGTTACGCTAATTGACCTGACGGTTGAATCTTATTTAGAAGCACCATGAGACACAGTGCAGAAGTATCAAGTATATCATGGAATGTAAGGCAGTTCAGGGCAATCGCTCTTCAGATACACCAAAACCTACAAAACAAACTGCTTCCTGTTTCTATTTCCACAGCCGGACAACTATGAGACGACTTATGTGAGTTGTGTTTCCAAACAACTATTTCAAGCTTTTTTTACAAGACTTTTTTCAATAAACGGTTACCATGCACGTGTGCCCGTATGCCGTCGATTGATTTAATTTTCAGTAGCCGTATGCATCATCCGTTTTGCAACGGCGGTAATTAAGGCTGCTCCCTTGCCACTCCCGTCTTCGGACAGCATGAATGTCACGTCACACTGAGGTGCCAGCTCTTTCACTGTCTCTTGCAAGATCCTAGAAAAACTAAAATGTGAGGAAGGGATAGGGGAGAGGAGAAAACAAAGAATTACAAGGTGTTGCTAATCATTTGTTAGCAACAAAATGCTCGTTGTGGTACTGGGAAAGATGTTCCGCAGGGCTAAGGGACCTACGGCCTTGCAGATGTTCAGATGCCCCCTGAACTGCGATTTAAGCAGGATGAGAGATTCCTCTCCCTGGCCTCGGGAATCTGCTTGTCATGCTTCTCGTTCCGAGACGAGAGCCCGTGAAGTCACGCTTGTCGCGGAATGAGTGACGATAGGAGCAGAACCCATCTAGTGGCAGGAGCACAAAGCGACATTCGCCAGTAGATTCCCTACGGAGTTAGCAATGCAGTGAATAGCTTTTAAAACACAAATGCATCGAAGTTTGCTCCGTAACGCATTGAAGGCAAGGCTTCGGAGAATCGAAACATCGAAAAACGGAAGGTCGGGCCGAAAAAAATGGAGGACGAAGGCATGGAATTTCATATCTCATCACAGAACGGGGACGTGCGTTAACAGTCATGCTGGTATCATCAATCATGCCTGTGTGTACACGGGAACAGGGACAGAACCGGAAGATGACCACATGACCGCAACCGACATCAACACGCAATGAACTTCCTCCCGGGACAATAATGGATGTGAAGTAACCGTCTAAGTATCACCCTGTGTAACTTTTTCAAATTGGTCGATGCAACAAGGCTGAAATAATGCCCACCTACCCATTCCCCGATCCCAAATACTCACTGTGGGTGTAGCTTGTACAAGGTCCCATCCACGCCCACCGTGATTTTCAAGTGCTCAAGGTTTCTGTTCTCCCGGATTTTTTCCACAATGGCAGCTAGTCCCGCTCCACAGAGTTGGGCCGCTCTCTTGGAGATGGAGCCACAGACCTTCTTTACAATGATACTGTCATCACAAGTGCTGTCCAGCCCGAGTTCTTGCAGGATCCTCCTTACTTGAAGCAGAGCAAGCCGGTCACTGTACTCAACCAGAACACAACAGGCACTTCGGGTGAGGTTGCAGCTTTTGCAGGAAAAAAACTGGAAACTAGCAGTGGTGCATGAAAGCAAAATTGTGTGCAGAGAAAGGCACGCCCAAATGTCATCTACCTCGTCTCCTAAGCATTAGCCCACCCTCATCTCTAGCTATGTCACCCTGTTTTTTTTCTTCTAAAAACTGTATAAAATAAAAGAAACACTGAATAAACACTGCCTTTCCCTTATCAACAAATAATACAGCTCATCTCTAAGGTACAGTTACTTTTTGGATTCAATATAAGCTAAGGATTTTTAAGCCATGATCAAATGTAAAATGTTGCATCTGCTATGATTCCAGGGCCGCTTCACAAACCCCATTGGAGATTATGAGACTCATTACCATGTTGTTCCTTTTTGATATCTATCACCTGGAATTAACTAAACCACCAGCCATTCTCATTGTTCACTGGAAGAGGAATTGAAAGGCCATTGCCAGGTGTGAAATACCACGCCATCAATAATGTGCCCAGGAAACACATCAGTCTCTGTTTTGGGACCACATCTAACTAACTGTATAAGTATTTGCCATGCACTCTCACGTCTGAAGAAAAGCTCATATTATAGCCGTAACTGTAGTTTTTAATGTGCCGCAACATTTTTGTCTTCTTTCTTTACAGTATTTTTTGTTTTTTGTTTGTTTGCCTGGCAAGCTAACACAGATGAACATGGCCAACTCTTCTAAAACTACATTTTTGGACTGTAATTTCCAGGATGCCCTGTTAGCACAGCCATTGGCCATGTCGGCTGCTGGACTCTAGTGATGGTGACCCCCCCCCCTTGCAGAAGAAGCTTTCAAGAGAGATGGTGAAACTCGTCATTATAGAATATATTTAACAAATCTTCTAATGTTTACTCTGCAGTTTATGAGATAGATACAACAAATTTATTCATTATTTATTCTCAGTTTTCCCATCAAAAGAAAGGACTCAAGGCAGCTTACAAACTTGTTGGGATTCCTTCTTGGGATACCCTTAGATATGAATAATCTCCCAGATCAGCTGAGAGATTAACAGTGAAGGAATGCAATGAGTACTCGAACACACAGGGATCTTTTGGTGCCTTGCATCAGATGAGAACAGGCAGGGAGGCTTGTCGGTAGCTTCCTTCCCTCCTCCTCCTGAGCTCGGCTATTTTATTAGCTATCACAAATCACATACATATCAGCAGAGACCCATCCAATGATTTTACAGCTTGTGTTTTCTGGACATGCTCAGTAGACTAGGATTATCTCATATTCCTTGGTATGCAACCTCTACGCTTTTTCCGTGGCCATCTTTAACTAGCCCTGTTCTCAGCTCTTATTGGTCAGCCTATTACCCAATAAGAGACTGTTTATTGGTGTGACGTATAAACCCATAGTGATTGTCTGAGACTTTTCAGAGCTAGGCTGACAAAGCATAGGCAGAGCATTAAAGGCAGATTCCCACAGAAACTTCTTAAAATAATGCAAACAGATAAGACATGAAAAGAAAAGGCATGTAAAGGGGAAAATGCCAAGTACAGTAGTGTATAATGTTACCTTTCAATTTGAGACAAGAATTTAGTCTCAAATATTCCTCTTTTTCTCAAGGTTTCTGAAATCTGACCTTTGAAGAGAAGTCCTTTCTTGGTCAAGTCGATTAGTATCTGTCTCACTATTTCACCCAAGTACATTCCACTGGTCATCTTTTCATACCTTTTACAGAAAAGAAGAAACATTTGGATTTGGATAGCACTAAGCCTATTTTGAAGTGTTGTGATTCACATGATGATAAATGTGGCTGAGGATCTTACAACACTAAGAACTTCTTATGCCTGATATTTCTTGTTTTTCTTTTCCCTATCCCCTCTTCTCTTTATGTGATGTGTATTACAGTTGTAAACCTACAAAGGATTGTCTTATCTTTCAAAATAAAATATTATGCTGTAGGCTTGTCCAGATGGAACATTTGTTTCCCCAAGAATACCCAACTGTGAACTGATAGCATTAGCATTTCCCTCCCAGCCAGAGAAAACAAGGCTTAAACCTCTATGAATGGTGACGTCTTAAAATCCTAGTTTTCAAGTGTTGTTAGGGGTGGGGCAGTTAAACCATATGGATGAGGGTTTCAAGGGCCTTTTTAGCAGCTAAGCAAGGTATAAGTGCTACCTGTACAGTGGTTAGATGACTAACTAATCTGTATCCCATGTTCTTTTAGGGCGTTTAAACTGACTCTTAGGATGGGGATGGGCATGATAGCAACAGACCAGAGTCTTCAAATGCAGGTAGACACCTACAAAGGGAGATATTGAGAGTGACTTCCAGAGGAAGAGATTTATCCTAATGTTTGCATGCATCCTCATCAGTCTCGAAATGTTCCAGTGGTAACACAGCATCCACCCCTACCTCTGTTTCCCAGGATTCAGCGACCCCTCGTCTACTTCCATATCATAGGTGGTCCTGAGATCATCTATACAGCAGTTGTCTCCAAATCCACCCCATTCTGTATTGATGCACATCTTGCCCTCCTCTCCTTCCACAATTTCTATATTCTTCATATCTTCCATGTAGCACACGTTGCTGCCTGTCCCTGGAAGAACAACAAAAGGCATGCATCTTTGATTTGATTATATCAGCAAAGTATCGGAAATGGGGACTTGGAAAAAGAAGAACTTTTTTCCTGAACATCTTCTCTGAGTGGTGCTGAACAGAGAGGGGCTAAAAAACTGATGGCTGCAACCCAGAAAAACAAAGTACAAGCTGTTCAAGTGCTGCCTTGAAAGATGGCCACCTGGCTCCACCCGAGGGAGAACCAAGATTGTGACTCTGTCGAATCAAAAAAAAGAAAAGTCCTGTGGCACCTGCAAGACCACCAAATGTATTAGGGCATATGCTTTTGAGGATTAACACCCACTTATGACATCATAAATTTGATAATTTTTAGCATCATTGATTCAGGGGCTAAGAAAGATGGGTGCCTTTAGGAAGTGAAGTGCCCTCTCTGTTCTGCTCCTTAAGATATACCATTGCATGCAATGCTCTGCTAATTCTGTTGCTCCATTTATAATGCCACCTCTCCCTATCCCAGACAAAGTTATTAGTTTCTGTGGCTTCATTAAGACCCACATACCTTCTGAACTAGGGTAGTCAACTTGTACTCAGAGAGACAATATATGGTCAGATCTGAAAACCAGGGGTGGAATGATCAGTGATAGAACACAGGTTCAGTGGCAAAGCATGAGTTTTGCATGCAAAGTATCCTTGGTTTGTTCCCTGGTGTTTTCACTCAGAGTGGAGGAAGACCCATACTGAACATGGAGTGCCAGTCTAGAGATGGGCAAAATCCTACTATGCATTTAAATCTATCCCGTTGCAGTATTTAAATCTAACTATTAGAATATACAAATGCAATATTTAAAAAGAATTAAACAAGTATTATATTAAAATATTTATTAAACCATATTTAAAACAGATCCCAATAATCTACTCAAAGCCTACCTGTGGAAGGATAGAGATGGAGCCAGGTTGGCCTTCTATGGGAGGGAGTTCCAGAGTCTAATGGTCTAAGATTATTAATTTTAATTTTACTTAATATTAATTTAATTTGGGTTTATACTCATATACTATAGGTTTGTTGTTTGATATTATTATGGCTTCATTGCTTATTGGTTGTTTATATTTTTGTGATATATAATCGGTACAGTCTGTTGTAAGCCGTCCAGAGTGGCTAGACAGCCAGATGGGCGACGTATACATTTAATAAATGAATGAATGAAAAAGAGCTGATGACCCAATTCTTACCTACCAATTTGATCCTCAGTGGCAATCTCTGTGGCTCTTGTTTCCACACAGCCCTCAGCAAGCCCCAGATGCCAGTGGCCAAAAAATACTTCAGTCTTGCCCTCCTTATGCACTGAGATATGGGTGGCGGGTAACGTGTGTACATGTTATGCTTTACCATCTTATTTGCAGTTTTCACTGGTAATCCTCCAGATTAATCTGCATTCCAATTCCAAAGGAATTTTATACATGTGATTTCAGGGTCAGTGCCATATTTTATTCCATTACTTACCAGAACACCCATATCTAACATCGTTTTACCTGCAATAAGTCCAATTTCACAATTCGGGTCTTCATAACCACAGGTCATCATTGTCCCAACAGTGTCATTCACAACTGCTACAATGTCTAAATCAAATTCCTGAAATGGAAAATGCCTTGAATGTATCTATGAAGAATAAGAAAACTATTGCAAGGTGGTACAGTATGTAATGGGGGTTAGTTCTGTTTTAAAGATGCATAGCAAATCAAATGATAGGTTCCTTTGCACAGCAAGTTAGCCATGACAGGGCACTCTTAACCATCCCATAATACTTTTGTTCTGAAATTGGTACACTGAGATAGCTTTTGAAAAATTATTTGATTATAGAGTAAACAAAGATCTGCAAACAATGAAACTTGGCATCGTTCTCTTAATTTCCACACATGATTATCGTCATCATTATTAATTGTTTTTATTACTATTCATTCATTCATCCATTCCTTTGATGTGATTCATATCTATAGCACCCTTCAGAATGGCCAAGAAAAAGCAATTCTTTGTGTAATTGAACTGCAGTTCAGTGGACAGGTAAAGGCTAAGTATGCGTTCAGCGGAAAGGTGTTTTTCATAAAGAATCTGGCACAAAGTGGGATTATGTAGATATGGCGAAAAACAGATCCAGGCAACAGAAAGAGAAAATGGAGTACTTTGAGAGGGATCTGATGTTAAAATCCCAATCTTCCTCCAGGAGATCAGTGTATCATCATTATTGTTAAAATCATCATGTGCTGTCAAACCATTCCCAGTTTATGCTGTCACTCTCATAAGATTGAGGTAGTTTGGTTCGCCCTTAAAAAGTTCGTATCTTTAGTATGCTCTGCTTGATTTCACACTCAAGTAATCCTTCCATTCATACTGGTCAATAGTTCTTCTCCCATGAGAAGAGTCCAGACAGGTCTGTGGATTTGTCCAATTTGTCTCCCTTTCAATTAATGACACCCTCTTACTCCACATTTTCCTGTGGCCAATGGCCATCGTTCAGTAGGTCATGTCAACTTTTTTGTTAGTTTGTTAAATAAAGTGATGGAAAACAGCAAGGCATCAGTCTAGTATTGTACACATATCACCAATATACCTGTACAGTGACCCCCTGTCTATTGTGGGGGTTAGGGACCCAACTCAGCCCGTAATAACTGAAAATCTGCAAAATGCTGATGCAGGTCAGGTCGGGCCTGGGGGTCTAGCTGGGGACTCTTGTACTTACTCCCAGCCTGGTGCTGCCCCAAACAGGCCTGTGAGGGCTTTCCAGGCCTTCTGGAGGTAAACCAGAAGTCACTTCTGGGTCACTGAAAATCATTTCTGAGGCTTCTGACAGGTCTAGAAAGGCCCTCGGAGGCCTCAGAAAATGATTTTCAGCAATCCGGAACTCACTTCGTATTTACCTGAAGTCACTTCCGGTTCTCAGGGAGGCCCTTTTGGGGCCTCCAGAAGGCCCAGGAAGGCTCTCACAGGCCTGATCGGGGCAGCTCCAGTCCTGAGGTAAGTATGGGAGACCTGAAATAGGCCGCATATAGGCCTATTTCAGGCGATATAGTGGGACCGCAGTATATGAACCGCAAAAGGATGGGGGACCACTCTATCTTATTTATCATTCTCGTTTTAAAGGTGAGAAGGGTGCTCTTTCAGGAGTAGGAAGGCTTCCAATGCCCACACAACCTCTGGCCCTTGACAAAAACTGAGTCCAATACAGAACCAACTATGGGACTAGTATAGGAAACTTATTCCCCTAAGGTACAGGAGGGGGTGAGGGGGAACCACTGTACAAAGCACCTTTTTCAATAAAGAGCCACCTCACTACCTGGAGTTAAAGACATTATTCACAGGAGACCCCCCAGTCTCCACTAAGGGCAGGGGTGCTCACAGAGGGACAGTGGCGATTCAAACTCCTTAACCCTTGACCCCACAGCCAGGTAGTCCTGCCTACTGAGTTACACCAGACTTTCACTTATTCTACTTCATCTTCACAGCGGTGTCAGAAGTAGGCTAGACTGATGGCCATAGTATACAAGTGGCATATCATCACATGAGGAAATTCTTTACATGCTGACTATCATTGGAAAGGTTTTTTTTAACAACCCTTGTAGTCTGTTAATCAGTTTGTTTTGTTTTGAAATTGACCATTGGGAGATAAACCTAGGCTTTGCTTCCAAGTACAATCAATCGCTCAATCAAGACAGTCTGCCAGAATCCTATTTCTGGAACACTCATGGATTCCAGCTTCCAATGACACAGTATCCACAATGTCTAGTTTAGCATAAAAAAATTGTTTGGTACCTATGAAACTTTGTAACTGTGTGGGCATTTAAAACCAAATCTTCGCAGTCTCCGTCCACTGTCCTGGACCTCCAAAGTTGTTCTTTCCTCAATTTCTTTTTAAAAATTGTGATCTCATAGCAATGTTTTACAAATACATTTGTAAACTGTGCAGCCTAAATTTTACATTGAAGTTTACCTTTGAATAATACTGCTACAACTGAGATATCAAATGGTTCTATGATGTGTCCAAATCTTTCTTTGACGGGTGAACCCTGCTTGTTCATGGCCTGAACCATACTATGTATTATGTTATAATATTATGTTATAATATCATAATATGGCTACTATTTTGCCATTTAACGTGCCATTTGCTGCAAGCAGGACCTTCAGAAATAAAGATTTCTGGATATTTCTTAATATTTCTGAAGCTAGTAAAGGGGGTGGTGGATTGTTTTTGAGAAAACATTCTAGAGGCTTTCAATCCAAGCAAGGGACACCATGTAGATTGGGGTCCCATAGCTGCCTTTTTTTTTTCAGAAAAGTGAGATTCAGGTTGTAGGTGTTTGGTCAGACTTACATTCCTCCGTTTAATAGCTTCTCGTAGCATATCAACAACATCTTCTCCTTCACAGTCTGTTGCTTTGAAACCTTTTGTCCACCCAACAAGCATTCCCTAGAAGGGGGAAATTATTTCAAAAATTACAGTTGAAAGATGTTCAGCAAAATGAGTGTTTTTAAATAGCAGTCACAAAATCTAGTAAGCAGATGGGAAAGAGCCTAAAGAATAACTGTTGCATTTCCAAGAGCTTGAGTCCTATTTTGTTGCTGTTTGAGACAAAATCACTTATACAATCTGTTGAGTTTCTAAGGGAGGCCTTTGGACTCCCTCAGGACTTGTTCAATAGCACAACGCTAGGCTGTGCCTGTACTTGGTGATAATGGAAAGGTATAGAATAATATATAGGTAAGTCAAAGTACATGGTTCAAAGAATGTATACAAATTAAAGATAAATTAAACAAGCAGATGCTTTATAGTTGTTTTGTTTTTTTGTTAATTGGTTGCCTTGTTGTTTGCCACCATCCTGCACTTTTTGGGCTAGTTTTTATTTGTTTTTATCTGTTTGAATACATGTATTATGTATTTACAGCTTTTATGTTGTTCACCTATGTTGTTCATCGCCCAGAGTTCCCTATGGGAAAGTCGGGCGGATTATAAATGCAAATAATAAATAATAAATACAATTTATTTACAATTAAGAGTTGGGCTCATTTCTTCAGGAAGGCCTCACTTCAGCTGATTACATTCCAGGAGAAAATATTAACAAACCAAATGTTACCTCTGAAAGACGATGGCCCTTGGAAATCCAAGGCTAGGGAATTGTGAAAGGACAAATTCTCAGATTTCCAGTTTATTCAGATTTTGTTTTATTGCCAAAAATGGGATGATGTATTTGTCTCATGCAGGGAAACAACTGGGGCAGCTTTGGGTAATATGCATTTTCTTATTGATGAGTGGTAGATGTGGGTATGTCACCCCCAAAATCTGAGGGAGGAGGCCTCCTTCTCTACTCACAAGGCACTTATCGCATGTGTAAAATTCTATCCACTGTAACAGACAGTTCTGTTTGGACCAGAGGGCACTAGACTACATCACCGTCTTCCATCACAACACAATGACAAAGATCATGAAACAGGAGGGAAGGAGTATTGTGTGAACATACCCTGTTCCCACATGCATTCTCTTCATTAGAAGGGATGCTTGCAGGGTCAGCTTTAAAGGTTTGACTCACATTAGGTGTGTCACTACATCTCACTGGAATTCAGGATACAATCTGTTTAAAGCAGAATGGACCAGCCCCAGGACACTAAAAGATCACACCCACATCGCATCTGCCCTTTGGGGGCTTAAAATAAAATAAAAAATAAGACTTTCTACATAGGGATCTGCAAATATTCGGCAAAATTCAAAAACCAAATCGCATGCCGGTACTGAGAGTCCATCCCTCCTGATTACCTTATCGATGCTTGCTTGCTTACATGGGAAAGAAAATGTAAAGCCAAGAGGAAGTTGTGCGCCCTTAATTCCCATGTACTCCAGAAAGTCGGCAATACACTGGACAATGTGATCAAATAGCTGGGGGGGGGGGAGGCAGAAAAAAGAAAAAAAGAAAGGCAAAGATGGAAAACTGATACGTATTTCCAATGTTTTTAGATCAACAAAAATAATTGACATTTTGTTTGCTTTCATTTTACCTCTTCTCCTGTTCCTTGCATAATTTCCACAGGGATGGCAAAGATTTTGTTGTACATTCGGACTGATTTGCTCCTTCCACTTCTAATTTTGACAAGTAAAACTCTGAAATTAGTTCCCCCTAGATCAAGGGCTAGGAACTTTCCCTTTTCTGCAATGGAAAACCAATACATTTTTAATGACAAATGTGCTTTTCAGCCAGCAGAAAGAAATATTATTGGAATATTGTAGCCAAGCTTGCTGAACAAAGATCGTTTGATACAGATGAGTTGGGGGGTCGGGGAGGCAAAATTGAGTTGTTAAAAAAAGAAAAAACTTCTAAAAAACCCAATGAATTATATGAAACTTTGGCTGACATCTTGTTGGTTGGTATAGTATGTCACACTAGAGTAGGCCCATGGTTTCAAGGGGAGTTAATGAATTAATTAATCTATTTATTTAACAATAAAAATCAAACAATAATAATAACAAATTAAAAATGACATACAAATATGCTATTAAGAAACAAGTGTTGGCCAGAATGAAAAAACAATTTTGAAAACATTTTAAAAAATAAAATTATTAAAAATTAAAAGTTAATTAAAATTTAATTAATTTTTTTAATAAAAAGGCATTTCCTAGACACCACCACTGCAATGAATGTGGTGAGGACAACACTTGTTTCCCATTGTAGCCATTGGGTACAGATGCTCAGATACCCCTTGGAAGTTACCCATCTGGACTTTATGCAATGGAAATAATAAGTCTGATCCTGAGGCTTTTAGACATCCACAAAGGACCAGGTTGAGGCATGTGTTCTTCTAGGATCCCTACCTGTACCATCTGGCATTCCGCGAACAAACGTTGGCAGCATTTTCACCGAGGCTGTCGGCTGTGTTTCTTTCTTCAGTCCATATTCCAGTTCAGCCCTCATTTTGTTTTTGACATCTATGAGATTCTCCTTGGATAACTTGAAATGAGCCAAAACCTCACCGATTTGCTTGCGCTGAGATAACAGCCTGTAGGCGACGGCAGTGACCATGGCGGCTCCCTTCCCGCTGCCGCTCTCGGACAGCAGAAACCGAACATCGCAGGTGGGAACCAGACGCCTGACCACTTTGTGGAGACGCTTGGCATACCTGAAAGGAGGGAGGGTTTCAGGTATTGAAGGCAAAATTATTTCCAATCCCATTCAGAGTTCAAAAAGTTACTTTTATGATCTAATACTCCCAGAACCCCTCAGCCACTACAACCCATGGTCATCCTGGACAGGGAATTCTAGAATTTACAGGCCAAATAAAGCAATTCTCCCAAGCTCTACAAACCAACAACAACATGAAAGATTTGGATGGCACCACCAAGTCCAAACAGCATGAGTGTTTGGCATTTCTCCCTGGAGGTGGAGCATGAACATCACAAAATCTTCTTCATTGCACAAGTCTTGAGAGATGAGGCTGATAGCATTTTCTTAGTTCTATTAGGTCCAAATATGGATCATCATCACTTTAAAAATGATAATCCTTATGATGAGACTCTAGGGATGAAGACCGCTGTCCTCTGCTTCTACATTCGCCCCTTCTCTGTTTCTAAAGCCACCTGCCCTTGCACCTCCCTGTTTTGTTTAGAATGGAACTATTTCTTCTTCAAATACCATTAGCCATGCTAGTTGCGGGAACTCTTGGTATTGCAGTTCAGGAAGACAACTTTCCCCAGCTTTGGTTAAAATGTGGTTATTATCAAAAGAGTGGAAGCCAGGAGATGGGTCCACCCCATCCCCACCACCATTAAAGGATTGGATCTAGACCATTAAAGGGTTGGATCTAGACTTAAGGAGGTGCAACATGACTTGTGGGAGCAGATTTCTCTCCCCCCCCCCCACCACCACATGCTTCCCAAAATCATACACAGAGCTCATCTACACAGAGTAGAGGGAGAGGTAGGGAGATTTGCTTCCATCGGAGGTCTCTGGATCCAAATCAAAGTCACTGCTCTTACTACTCATAGATCAGAAGGAAAATTCCTTCAGTCTTTTCTCAAATCATGTCATGTCATGCATCTCCAGGAAGCTCATCAACCAACCATAATAGCAAGAGCAATTTATTGATGTATGGTCCCACCTTCTGATAAACAAAGACACATCACTTTGGAATAGCTATCAGAGCTAATAAGGGTTGGTAGACTATGAAATGTAGATGATTTCTCAAAAAACATCTGCACTTTGAGTTGTTATGCTATTTGCATCTTCTTAAATGAACAAGCTTGTGCAGATGGGCAATGATGATTTCTCCCTCTAGAAACCCCAATCTACTTGAGTAAGTTAGGCAGTTTTTACTTACTGGGGGTGAGTTTTATACAGAGTTCCATCCATTCCAACCGTGGTTCGGAGCCTGACCAATTTTTTGTTTTCCCGAAGGCGCGTCAGGATCGCTGCCAAGGCAGCAGCACAGAGGTTTGCTGATCGAAATGAAACAATCGTGCAGACGTGCTGAACAGCAATGCAATCATCTTCAGAGGGGGTCAGGCCCAGTTCCATCAGGATCTCTTTAGTATTACTTAGGCCTTCTTTATATCTAGCCCAAAACAAAGAAATCAGGAAGATGGTGACATGTGTCATTTCAGTGGCTGGAGAGAGGCAGGCTATCAGAGGTGTGTCTGCTTTCTCAGAAACAGTGAGTAGGCCACACTTTGTAGCAGCAGTATTGTGTAGGCACAGTGTGAGGGGCATCATTCATGGGGCAGAAGACACTCAACCAATGGTGGGCAGATCCAGGGAACCAGCAACTATTATTATCCTCTTTCTTTCACTCCCACAACACAGTTAGGCAAGGATGCCTTGACACATGCGCTGCATACAGAAGGCATTTTGCTTCTGGTGTGGAGGCAGGTAAGTATGAGCTGTCTGGACATAACTTGAAGTAGGGACGTACCTCATTTGTCCAGTGGGTAAGACACAAAAGGCTGCTGAAATTGGTTGTAGTTTCTATGCTATATAGGGTGAGGGAAGGATATGAGTTCTCTGGCCTGCCTATATGGCCTCTGACTGGCCTTTTCCTGTCGTGTCTACAACATCTGATAGTTGCCATCCCAGCAGCTAAAGCAGAAGACATTCAAATTGCCCCGGAACAATCGGGACTAGCTCCACATTTTTATTTCAGAAATGGAGTAGCAAGCGCCCCCTGCTCTCTCCCCTTGTCAAAAGGCATAGAAACCAAGGTCAGCCATTTATTGTGAAAATGGAGAGGGTGGCGAAATCCCACAAAACATCTCTTCCCATCCCTTCCAGTAACAATAAGGTAACAATAAAGACCACTTCTATGGTCTATTCAAAGGAGGGGGGTTAGAATGGGACACACACACACACACACACACACACACCCTTGCTGGGGTCACAAGCTGGCTGTGGCAATAATAAGTTGAATGATTAAGAACGTGTTGCCCTTTCATAACACCCTCAATCAGCTGTCTAAGGTAATGCCTCACTCCACCCAAGAGCAGCATCAACCATTTGGTAGCAGAAATAGGAGCAAACAAGTTGTAATCACAGAAAAATGTCCTGTGAAGAGGAGGGGAAAAAATCTCCTTACTTTTCCATGGCAGCCACATGTTTTGTCTCAATCTTGCCCTTTGTACAGAGAGCTGTTGATAACTTCCCACCGAAAATCAAGCCTTCCCTTGCCATTTTCAGAAGAATAAGTCTTACAATTTCTCCTAAATACAATCCACTGATCATCTTCTCAAACCTGTCAATAGGATGAGGTTGTTAAAGAATGCCCCGATCCCTTGCAGTTTCTAACAGAAATTACATTCCTCTACTACTACTACTACTACTACTACTACTACTACTACTACTACTACTACTACTACTACTACTACTACTACTACTGTATGACTAAATATGTAGTGTATCATAGCACGTAAGGGAAAGTTGTTCAATACTATCTGGTGTCTTAAAAACAGTGACTCTCAGCTTTGGGGGATATGGTTTTTGTCCTTTCTTGATCTTTAAAATATGTTTTGTTTTGTGTTTGTGTTTGCTTATAAACATATTTACATTTCAGTGTATGCCTCTCTCATACTCTCAGGCTATTTCCAACGGTGTTGGGTAGCTCAGTGGTTTGTTATCTGACTATGGAACCAGAGGCTGGGAGTTCAATTCCTCACTATCCCTTCTTGAAAGAAGCTGGACTTGAAGATCCAAAAGGGACCCTTCAGGCTCTGCAGTTCTAAGATTTTGAAAAGCTGCTGAACTAATGCAGGAGCAGATGTCTGAAATTACCCAACCACTGGTCTTTAAATGATCTGAACCAAAAAGGTGTTAAAAAGTTGAGGCCAACTCCTTTTAAAGCCATTTTCAGCTTTATGTAGGACAGTGGTTCCCAACTGTCCCAATGTTGTGACCCTTTAATACAGTTCCTCATGTTGTGATGACCCCCTTGCCCTGCTTGGAAGAGGCCACAAGCCCCCCTTTGGCAGGCCACTGCCGCAGCTGCCATAAAGAACTTCCCTCTACACAGGCACCGTCAGCCAATCGCAGCCTCCGGTGGCACTGACTGACATCCCCTCCAACCTATCAAGCTATTAACTCACTCTTCCCCCCCCCTTTCTCCCCCTCCTCCTCCAGACCCAAGCGCTTTGTGCCTTTTTCTTCACTGGCTCATGGCGACCCCTGTGAAATGGTCGTTCAACCCCCAATGGGGTCCCAACCCCCAGGTTGGGAACCACTGATGTAGGATAACTTTCCCTCCAGATAAGCAAATACGTATATGAGAGCTACTTTTAAAAAGCTATTCTTTATGGAACTCATTATTAGTGTAACTATAAAAGCAAAGAAACAAATGAGTCATTGCATTAGTACTTAATGCAGGGGAAGCTACTTTGAACCACCAGCCCCTGGCTCAACAGCCAGGTACTTCATTTGACTGAACCATCCAGCTAGCTAATGATATCACTAATTGCTATAATGTTTTTCAAAATGCTATGCTGTCACTCTCCCACTCAGTAAAGTTGCAAGCAGCATCATAACCTTGCAATGTATGCTTCTAACCTAAGCAGAATCTGCCTTTGAGATTTAGGTCTTACGACAATCTTGCTGCTTACTGCCTTTGTTGCAGCTGAACATATCACATACTGCTTGATCCAAATTATGTCACAGTTGTTTTGATCTTATGTTATGTATGTTGCGTCGTTACAGTCGTTACCGACTCGCCTGATGTGCTTAGGGCATCTTATAGCCATACCTAATTGCTTAATTATTAGAAAGATACTTTGCATCAAATTGGCGATCAGACTTACAATTGCTTCCCAGGATTGATAGACCCCAGGTCTATTTCTTTGTCAAAATCTGTCCTGATGTCATCCAGTGAGCCATCATCTCCAAATGCTCCCCATTCCGTGTTAATGCACATCCTTCCTTCATCTCCTTCTACAAGGTCAATGTTGCTCATGTCTTCCATGTAGCAAGCATTTGTCCCTGTCCCTGTGCCCACCAGATTCATATGAGAGTAGGAGAAAAAATACACAGAGAAGTATAAAACACATTTTTAAAAAGGATTATCTTATTTTTGTATTTCTGTACAAGCCCTTACAACAATCGAAATCTGGAGAGAAGTGCCTTCTCTTGATCTCACCACTTCGATGAGCACTTTTTGTGAGTAGTCAAGAAAGGGCTTTTGCCATGGCTGCTCCCAGATTATTGTCCTCCCTACCTGGTGTCCACCAAGGCCTTTCACTCTGTTCTTTCCCCTCACAGCTGAAAGCCTACTTCTTCTGAGGTCTTTTAAAATCCCCTTTGATAGCTTTATATAATGCTTTATAAATACTGTACTGTAGTTGTATATTATAGTTTCAAATGCTACTTAACATGCTTTAAATTATTTATGGATTGTACATATCTTTATAAGCCACCTTGAATCTCACTAGGGGAGAAAGGTGGGATATCAATCAATTAATCAATGAAAACTTACTCCAATGATTTGTCAACCAAACTGTGCAAATGAAATAGCCATCTCAAAACACAGATTAGTTACTATTTTCGCTGTCATCAGGTAATTTAGAGAGCCTCAAACATAATCTACACAGAACTAAAACACAACACAGGAAGTATGATCTTTAAATTAATTGTTTCAACCAGCCTAAGGAAAAAAATTGTCTTTGTTTTCTAAGAGAAGCTATTTTCTCCTCTTTCTGAATTCAATACGAACCTCAGATTTGCAGCAATAGAACAAATGATTTGATTTAAACTCAGTTGGCCAACCCCACCTCTTAGCTGCATGAACTAAATTTACCGATAATGACACCGACTTCACATCGCTGATCATCATAGCCACAGGTCATCATTGTTCCGACTGTGTCATTTACTAAAGCCAAGACATCGACATCAATGTCCTAGTGAAACAGATCAATAAAATTAAATATAAGAAATATTCAGGTTCTTAGTGATCTGTGCATTGAACATTACTGTGTTTCAAACCACACCCAACATAACCCATGGTGGTGGTGGTGGTGGTGTTATTACAGTCGTGACCAACTCTTTGCGACCCCATGTCCATGGAGTTTTATTGGCAGGAATACTGGAGTGGATTGCCAGTTCCTACTCCAGGCGCCTACAGCACCTGGTATTCCCTGGTGGTCGCCCATCCAAGTACTAACCAGGGCCGACCCTGCTTAGCTTCCAAGATCAGGCGAGATCGGATGTGCTTAGGGCTTCTAGGCAGCACTAACCCATGGTTATCAGGATCCAAATGTGAGGCTGGATCCTGCCCCCGCCCCCATGCCTTTCAACAGAGGGGCCTTTGCACCCAAAGGAAGTCACAAGTAGATCAAGTCCCTCCAGTATAAGAGAATGCTCCACAAGAACAGTTGTGTGAAATGTGTGAATGTAGCCAATCCATTCCTGATTAGGGAGGACGCTGGATATAAGAGTCACCAATGTTGAAAGCGAGCGACCTCTGATCCTCCAATCACTGATAGACTGCAACTCCCTTCAGCCTTCACCATCCACTATGCTGGCTTGGGTGGGCAACATCTAAAGACCCACATGTTCCCCATCTCGGTTTATATATCTGTTCAGCTCCTCACGGTGGCCTCTTGACAAGGGCTGGGCTTGATGCTCTAAAGCAGTGGTTCTCAACCTGTGGATCCCCAGATGTTCATGAACTGCAACTCCCAGAAATCCTTTCCAGCACAGCGAATGGTGGAGACTTCTGGGAGTTGCAGTCCAGGAAAATCTGGGGACCCACAGGTTGAGAACCACTGCTCTAGAAGATCCCTTCCAGCTTGGTAGTTCTAAGATGATGATTATAACATGATGATGATTTCCAGCATACACCAGAGTTACTAGGAAACACTGATAAGTGATGGATCTTTTTTTTAAAGAAAACAACAATCAAATTATTTATTCTCAGTTATTACTACGTCTATCTCTGAACTTGCCTGGTGTTTCTCTAGGGCTTTGCGGAGAGATTTCACCACATCTGTCTGCTGTACGCCTCGAACTTTAAAATGTTTTGTCCAGGAAATTAGCACACCCTAAGAAAAGATGATACAGTATTTATTGTTCACATAGATAACAGCAACAAAAATAATATAGTATCATTGTTATGGTTTTGTGATATAACAAAATGACCCCTTTAATATCATTACAGTGATGACACACCAACATTTCAAAATAAGATTTAGTGTTGCATAATGAAATTCTGGCATATATCCAGTTAGCCGGGAGTCCTGCTTATACCATCAGAATGAGCCCAATACATTTTGTTGCCTGAAGCAGAGCAGCAAATGCTGTCCCTTATGCATGCTAAAACCTTCCATGTGCTTCTCCCTTGGCAGTCATAATCCAATGCTACCAGGTGGAAAAACTACAAAGTAGCTTCCCCTGCATGACACACAGAATCTGGTGCTCATGGCACCTACCTTGTTCTACTTACAAGGTCTGCTTGACAAAATATATCTGGCACTGAGAGACAGAACAAATGGGATAGACTTGTTGATTCCCAATCAATGGGATCAACAAGAGTGTTGATACTTTTGCAATTAAGCAGAATGACCACAGTATTGCTGCAAGACTACACGCATAGCATGACATACAATACTTACCTAGATTCCTTCAGCATCGTCTACATAAATTTGAAGAGGCAATTGTCCAACAGGCAGAGGAAAATAGGCAGGCACAGAAACAACGAAACCCAGGGACAGGGTAAGAAACAGAAATATCTGCCCCCAGTGTGGTAGAGACTGTCATTCCTGAATTGTTCTATTTAGTTACACTAGGTGTTGTTTTTAGGATCTGTACTCCATGATACCATAATCTTTTGACACTGAAGGATACCAATGCTTGTCTCTCTCTCTCTCTCTCTCTCTCTCTCTCTCTCTCTCTCTCTGTGTGTGTGTGTGTGTGTGTGTGTGTGTGTGTGTGTGTGTGTGTGTCACACACACACACACACACACACACACACACACACACACACACGAGAATGAGATAACAGAATTAATTCTAGCTCTTGTGCCCTCTAGTGACAATTTTTAAAAAATGATTTGAGGAGTGAGTCAACATGGCAACACTCCCACCCCCAATCATGGGCCTGTCTGAGCAAACATTTTAGAAACTAAAAATCACAACCTTTGGGAGGGGGTCTAGCTTTTATCCTCCCTGACTGTAGTCATCACTGCAGTTATTGCATCTGAGACCAACATTTTGCCGAAGATGCACCCTGGCGTTGCACCAGCAATCGTTCCAGTCTTACCTCAGCTAATTTAGTTTGTTTACAGGGAAAAGAAAAAGTGAAGCCAAGAGGCAGTTTCTTGTGCTTGATGTTCTTGGTCTCCATGAAGTCTGAAAGACAGTCTCCTACATATTGAAAGAGCTGCATCAAGAGTTAAAGAAGCGCCAATTATTATCATTCTGGACATCATATATTGGGTGTATCACAAATCCTACATGAATGCATATAATGTTGTTAAATTAATTCCCACATACTTAAAAAGACAGCCATTTTCCATGCCTATGGTTGTGTGCTAGCTAGACAAGTGGACCTGACTGTGAAGCCAGAGATTCTTGGGAGCTTGATTCTCCACTTTGCCTCCCAGGAAACGAGCCAGCTTGTGTTACCTTGGGAATAGAGTGCCAGAAAGACCCCTGAAGAAAACAACATTAAGACAGTCCAGAGTACTCTGCACCAGAAAACCCAGCAAAGGGTTCCTATAAATCAGAACAGGCTTGAAGGCACATTGTTATTTGTGATCTAGTTACAATGCACTGTGGAACTAGTGTAATCCTATCAAAGTGCAGGTATTAAACGAAGAAGAATGGGAAGGCTCAGGAGCAAATACTGTGATACCTCTACTTAAGAGAAGCTCTACTTAAGAGCAATTTGACTTACAGCAAAAAAACTATTAGCATTTTAACTGCCACTTTACAAATTTTAGATGAGGTCTGCTCTACTTACATTTTTTCTTTTTTTTTCATTTATTTTTTCAATTTTTTTAGATAAGGTACTTCTACTTAAGAGATGTTCGACTTAAGAGCATGCATTCGGAATGGATTAAATTTGTAAGTAGAGGTACCACTGTACTCACTTGGCCCTGAGCCAGTTTCTACTTCTAAGTGTGCCCCACAGGACAGTGCAGAATTATGGTGGTGACAGAAAAGAGGGAGGGGAGAAGACTCAGTTTATTCTACTGTATAAGATGACATGTAAAGGCAGTAAACAAATAAAGAGCTAAAACGTTCACAAGGTGAGTACAGCTGAGTGGTAGGCTAGTTGCCTTCCTAAATATCCATGCATGTTCTCAACAGTTTATATTTGCCCATGCAGTGAAGGGTTCTTTGTTTTTTGTAAGCCATGCGGATTCCCAGATGACACTGCCATACACTTGGAAGCACTTGGAATAACTGCTATTCCTGAAGAAAACAAAGCTGAGTGGTTTGCAAGCTTATAAGCAAGAGGCTGCCCGAAATAAAGGAAAAAATGGCACCACTTCCCAATGGCATGCATTAAAGCTGACTGGATTGTACAGCAGTTGTTGAATATTAATCCAGCTCTGGTGATGGGAAAGCATGTGGCGGGAACTTGCTAGCTTAGAGGGCATAGGGGGTAAGCCGCATGGCACTTAACTCTCTCTTCTAAAACTTCACTGCCTCCCTCCATTTTTCATGCAGAGTGCTTGAAAAATTCCCTTACTCTGCATAAGGGTAGGTTGGTCCTGCTTATATATATTAAACCATAAAATATATCTGTCTGGGTTTGTTTTACTTCCTTCAGATCTTAGTACACATTCAACCACAGACACCACCGGAGTCCAGAGGAAAACTGGTTCCTTACATCTGTCCCGCTCCCATGTATGATTTCTTTAGGTGTTGGATAGAATTGACTCTCCATTTGAACCTGTTGCTTCCCATTTTCAGACACTTTCACCTTGAGGACTCTAAATTTGGAGCCCCCAAGGTCTAAAGCAAGAAAGTCACCCTTTTCTGAAACACAAAGAAATAGAAACTTAAATTTCCCACACTGTTTATGAGACCCACAAACACAGAAAGCAAAGTGTTCTGCTATATACCGCCCCATACCACTACAAGTAGTCTCTGGGCGGTTTACAATTTTGATTACAGTGTGCAGGCTACACATTGCCCCCCCAGCAAGCTGGGTACTCATTTTACCGACCTCGGAAGGATGGAAGGCTTGAACCTTGAGCCTGCTACGGGGATTGAACCCAGGTCGTGAGCACAGTTTTACCTGCAGTACAATGCAGTACAGGCATTTAACCACTGCGCCATGAGGCTCAGAAGTCAAACAATGACATTGATTGCTACCATGTGTAGTCAATGTTCTTAACAGCCCAATATTTTTGAACCCCCAGGGCAAAAGAACTTCTTAAAGGACAGTTAGGATGTGACCACATTGACCTAATGTGGGATTGGAATGATCTGAATTTCATTATTTTCCATTGTCTACAATTACATGATGTCAAAATCAATGTAAATCAGCCTGCAGTTTTAACCCCCTATGCTAATGTTGGTGAATCTATGGCACGGTTCAGACAATGTGACCACTTGAGCCAATTTCTGGTTATTGAATTTAAGGCCATTCCATTTGGCTATGGTAGCAGTAACATTTGCAGGACAGGGGGAAAACAAGCAGACCCAGGCACCAGATGTGGGGAGGAAAGGCTTCAAATAATTAATAAGTTGCAAATCAGGCTGATTTATTTTCCTTCCTCTGCTGGCTCCTGTGACTAGCTGAAGTGACCAGCTGAAGAGAAACCCAACTTTCTGTGTGTGACTTCGCAGGGAATGCGTTAGCATTTTTCCTGCTGTGTAGTCACACCCTAAGCCTGGTTTTCTCTGGAGATACCTCCATCAGGCATTTTGCATTGGTCAAAATCTTGTTGCTTTGCACAGTAAATCTCACTAGAGTAGGTCTGTTGAATCAATGGCGATTTAGTAAGTCAGCTCCACCAGACGTTCCATTGATTCAAATGGGACAACTCTAACTGTGGTTTGCTATGCTAAAATAAGTCACAATTAGAGTAGGTCCATTTGAATCAGTGGAACTTACAGAAGAGTTGACTCATCAAATTCCCACTGAACCTACTGTAGTGGAATTTATTATACTAAGCAACAAGATTTTGGCCATTATCACAGAGCATTATCACAGTGAGTAAGGTTTTTTTCCTCCAAAATCATGGGCACAAGGAATAATTAACTTTTTACATAATCAGTCCTAGCCTAATTCCAGATCTTAAGTGCACAAAATCTATTTAGTAAAGAATGCACAGAATCTGGAGATCACAGTCAAAGACATAAGTGTCATTGTGAATTGTCTGGTCCTTATGGCTTTTCTAATACATGGCCATTCCTTCCAATAGGCCATCAAAGAAATCCACATTGGCCACTTACCTGAGCCATCAGGAATGGATCGCACAAATGTTGGCAGCATTTTTACTGCAGCTGTTGGGTTGGTGACTCTTCCCAGGCCTTTCACCATCTCTGCCTGGAAACGAGCCTTGATGTCATGGAGGGTCTCATCAGACAGACGCATATGGTAGAGGTATCGATCAACCTTCAATAGGATATTTGCACTGATTAATAAGTACAGTATAGTGCAGTCAGCCAAACAGATAGACGTTTTTACATGGGCTGATAATTACTCACACCTACGTTTGCAGATACACCTAGCTGCCACCTCTTGTGTACACATACTCCCTATCTTTTTAAGCACATGGATCCACCAAAAATCTGTGTGGAGAAACTTGTCTTTGAATATGTTTTTGCCTGTAACTCTGATCAGCACCCCTCCCCCAGCATGGCCAAAGGCAAGGGGCTGTGGGTGCAGAATTATCAGAGCAATTGGACAGGCTCACAGATTGAGGCACAAGCTTCTCAAATGTCATTATCACTTCCAGCCACTGACTTCTTTGCCTAGTGGCACCTAGGATTCCTACCATGTATATAAAGCAGCTAAAGCCATGGTGGCAGTAGGCCTCGTCGTCAGGAAAAGGCTCCCTTGCTCTCACTTGTTCCTATTTCTATCTAGGTACAAAAAAGGATGGAAAATTTTGTTACTATTATCACTTGCCTAAGGAAATTCACACAAACGAAGCCACCACCTTAGGGCTCATTTTCCTCACAACACTTGAAACCAGTTCAAGACTGATGTTGCCTTTCATGGTGTTCTCTGTTTCCCCCAAAGCCTTGAAGATTTGTCAGGATGCTGAAAACGCTTACAGTTTGAGGTCCTGTCCTACCAATTACATACATACATACATACATACATACATACATACATACATACATACATACATACATACATACATACATACATACATACATACAGTGGTACCTTGTATAAAGGAATTAATTTGTTCCAAATGAAATTATGTTAAGCAAATTTTCCTTTATACAAATTTCCCATAGGAATGCATTGAAACAGAGTAAACCCTAATTGCAACCATTTTATGTTGTATGGATTTTCCCCACAGGCGATTCTGTTAAGCAAATTTTCCCTATCTCCTGAATTTTTTATGTTGTACAGATTTTGTGTTATACAAACCGTTTGTTATACAAGGGTCCACTAGAGAAAGAGAAAGAGAGAGAGAGAGAGAATATATAGGTCATAGTACTTTTATTGAAATATCTAGCTAGGCAACAATCAGTTATTTCAGAGGAATGGCCTGATCTGTGCTCTCAGAATGTCCATGTCTGGACTGGACTCACATCTGAGGTTCATACAGAATCTCAGAGGGAGATCCATATTTGTTAAAATAATTAATAATTTTTACATTCTGTTTTTATTAGAAAGCAAAAAATATATTTTATTCATTTTCTATAACAAGAAAAAAGTATATGTAATATTTGTTACACATCATGATACATGGGTTTCAATCATTATTATGTTATAATCAGCTTTTCTCATATTCTTTTTTTTCTTTTTTTCTAGCCATGGATAAAACAGATTCCATACTTGACAATATTGTGAGTCCTCTTTTTCTTTGATTCTCATTGTCTGACCATCTCTCCACATTCTAAAATTTTCTTAATAATCGTTTCATCTGTTGGCGTTTCTCCGCTTTTGTTTGTCTAAATTTTCTGGTTACATGCCTAGTGTTTAAATGCCTGTACTGCAGGTAAAACTGTGCTCACAATTTGGGGTTCAATCCTAGGTAGCAGACTCATGGTTGACTCAGACTTCCATCCTTCCAAGGTCGGTAAAATGTGTAGCCTGCACTCTGTAATTAAAATTGTAAACCGCCCAGAGACTACTTGTAGTAGTATGGGGTGGTATATAAGCAGAACACTTTTTGCTTTTACCCAGCTTGCTGGGGGGGGGGGGCAATGTGTAGCCTGCATACTGTAATTAAACTGTAAACTGCCCAGAGACTACTTGAAGTGGTATGGGGCAGTATATAAGCAGAACACGTTTCTTTGCTATGTATTTTTGTCATTCTAATAAGCCAGGTATGTATTTTAATCCAATATTTTTTTCGCTTTATCACATGTCCACCATGCGTGATAGTAAGACTCCACTTCTTGTGCACATTTCCAACATTAACTAGACAAAATTGGGGAAATTTTAGCTAACTTAGCAGGTGGATAATGCCATCTATAAAACATTTTATACAGATTTTCTTTATATGATATTGCCATTGTTAATTTAAGATTTCTCTTCCAAAGTTTTTGCCATTTCTCCAACTCCACATTGTAACCAAAAAAATTTGCCCATTGCATCATTGGTTCTTTCACATGTTCATCTTCCATCTTCCATTATAACAAAAAAAATATTTCTTAATTAATTTATCAGCTGAGGATAATAATATTTAATCAAATGCTATCTGTTCATTATAAAAGCCATACACTTTCAAATCTTTATTATATCTAGACTGTATCTGTATTAAGGGCCACCATAAAGTCACCACTCCTTGATTCATCAATTCCTCCTTAGATTTTAAATTCCCCTCTACATGTAGTATATCATTGTACGTCACAATTTCCCCCAAGTTTTAAAGGTTTGGGTATGTAAATGCTTCCATAGGTGAGACCCATCTTGGGATTCTCATATATATTTTCAGTTTCAGTTTATCCCATGTTTCTAGCAGAGTGTCCCTAAGATAATGGTTTTGAAAATATCTATGTTTTTTAGCTTTTTCATACCATAGAAGGGTATACCAACCCAGTTGTAGATCATGTCCTTCTAAACATAGTAATATTTTGTTTCTTAGAAGTATCTAGTCTTTCAGCCAAACTAGTGAGTATGATTTGTAGTATAGCATCCAGTGCGGCAGTCCAAATCCTCCTCTTTCATTAGATTCTTTCAGTAATTTCAGTTTAATTCTTGCTTTCTTTTTCTGCCAGACAAATTTTAATATCACTCTATTTAGTTCTTCAAAGTATTTTGCCTCTACTCTCACTGGTACTGTTTGGAACAGGAGGAGTAGCTTTAGTAGTACATTCATTTTAATAGTTGTAAATCTCCCTAATAATGACTGTTGTAGGCATCCCCATTTTTCCAGGTCTGTTTTAATTTGGCTCAATGTTTTAACATAATTGTCTTTTTTATGGCTGTACATCTTGCAGATAAAAATATTCCGATACTTCACTTTTTTAGCTATTTGTATATTGGCCTTTCCCAAAAATTGATTTTTTTATCTGCTGTTAAATTTTTGATTAGTATTTTCATTTTTTCTTTATTTATTCTTTAATCCTACCACTTCTCCAGATTTTTCTATCTTCTCCAGTAATTTCAGTATTGTTTCCAGTGGATCTTCTAGGATGAAAACCAGGTCATCTGCAAAGGCTTGTATTTTGTAATCTTCATCTTTTATTCTAGTTCCTTTAATTTATGGATCTTGCATTACTTCTCTATTCAGTAATTCCAAAGTCGATATAAATAGTTGTGGTGAAAGTGGACAAACTTATCTTGTTCCTTTCTTAATATTGACATTTTCTGTTAGGTCCCCGTTGAGTATTATCTTTGCTGTTTGTTCCTTGTAAATTGTCTTAATTACTTTAATGAAGTTTGTGCCAAAATCCATTATTTTTAATTGCTGTTTCAAGAATTTCTAATTCATATTATCAAATGCTTTCTGTGCATCCAGGAATATTAAAGTCATTTGTTTTTCTGAGTGTGCCTCATAGTATTCTAGGATATTGATTATTATTCTCAAGTTACAGTACAGTATATCTCAACTGCCTTTTGGGTAGAAATCCATTTTGGTCTGGATGAATAAAGGAGCCACTTCTAACTGGACTGGATATTCCTCGAAGTCAGATTCCATGGAAGATTTAAGAATATGCACGGACTCTTTGTAATAATATTTTCACTTGCCAAAGTTGATCAGTCTGGGCTTCGTGCCAGTTCCTAGATAACAGGTCTCGTCCATCATAACAGAAAAAAGATGCAGTTTAAAGTGACCATTTCTGATTGGGGGGGGGTCATGAGACAAGAAAAAGTCCTGGTGTTCCCCCCTATCTATCAAAAGTTAGAATAATTTTAAAAGTAACGTATTATACAAGTTAAGAGTTCTGATACCCCTCCTTCTTACTTTTTCAAGTTAGAGCCACACCTTTTCTTTCCAGTTGAAGATGCGGGGGGGGGGGGGGGGGGATAAGTAGTCAAGTTTTCTCCAGTGCAGGCCAGGAAGAGGAGAGGGAACGTGCACGCGCTAGCGCACATGTTCACACAAAAACAAAAAATACACATTCGCAAAGGAAGCGTGACCTCCCCACTGCCCTGCACACAGTGACTTGGCCACCACCTCCCTTGCCCTTGGGGCCACCCGCTTCCATGCCTGGGACCAAGCTGGAGCTGCCCATTCCCCACCACCACCACCCACTGAGGCACTGGTGACGCTCACCTCGGGAGATCCCCCGGGGTTCATCACAGAAGAGCAGGAGGGAGAGAAGAGGACCACCCAGTGTCAGGTGGAAGTCCCCGCTGGGCGGCAGGGCTGGCTGGCCAAAACCCTTGGCCCCACTTCAGAGGAGCTCCTCGGCCATTCTCCTCCAAGTAGCAGCACCCTGCCTGCTTTCCAGGCCTCCCACTTGGTGTTGCGGGATGCCTCCATCGAGCCCCACCAGTATCTGTGGAGAGCTCAGGCCCAGGCAAAGTGGGGACAACCCCCGCCCCTTGATGAGTGTGATGTGCTGGGGAGTTAATCCTTTCCCTCTCTCCTCCTCCTCCTCCTGCACGTTGAGCCGCCAAAGTTGGACGGAGGGTGGAGAAGACCATGAGCAAGCAAACCTGTCCTGGTATATTTCTGGGAAAATAAATGATACGTGAAGTGGGCGGGTAAGGGTTGAAAAAAACACAAGTTTCCTGGCCAAAACGGGAAGCTTGACAGGTATGAGGGGGGGAGATAAATTCCCTGTTAGAGGGAATAATTGTCTCAAGGTACTGGTGTTTTCTATAAATAAGAAAATAGCTTGATCTCACCCATCAGCATCACAATGCGTTTAAAGCTTAAATATCACAGCATTCCGGAACGCCAACTACTTGCAAGGTGCTGAGGCATCTTGTTTTCTTCCTGTGGGGGCTATGAGTGTTCCTGGATCAAACAGAGAGCAACCACTGCCACCCCTGCTATCAACAGGTATCATTCTTCTTCACTACTCCTCTAGAATAGCTTTAACCCCTTGGAGGGGGGGTGTTCCCTAACAGGAGGAATTCAGTCTCGATGGAGTAGAGCTCCACTCTCCCATGACTGTCCAATTACATCACTTCCGGTCATCAGAAATCAGCAAATTTTATATATTGTTCTTCATAATGTACAAGTACATTAAAATCTCTTTATATTTTCTCCACCCCCTTTCTTCGAAAATTTCTGTTTACCGAAGCTGATGAGATTGATACTGGAAGGTCACAACTCCCAACCTCTGGCAATTGCAGCTTGATGTGATAGTATCTCATGCCACATCAGGAAGAAGTAGAAAAGTATTCAGGATGCTATGTATTCCATGTGTCACTACCTGTCCTTTCCATCTGCCACTTCAGGTAGTCATCCACTCAAGGTGTCACCACAGGGGGGAACAGATTACAATTTGAATTTAAGGAGCAGTCGGGTGCAATCTATTTCCCAATGATCACACAACACACAGGCAAATGTGCTCCAGACTGACCCCAGTCCATGTCAATTCTGGACCTTTTTGGCCCAACTGGAGAGTTTCTTCTTTGGGTGGGTGGGGGGTAGCCTGGATGGATTCCCTGACAAACAGAAGGTGTGCCTGTGCAGCCATCTGATCACACATGCTGTCTCATAGCAGGTCTGCCCTTGATATGAGATCAGTCTTCTGAAGGCATTACTTTTGAGCATGCTTTCTTGTATATAGGCTCAACATCATCATGTTAGTTATTTCTGCTCGGATATCACAAGGAGCGTGTACACCTGACTTAGAAAAAGAGACAAAATGGAAGAAAACTGCTGCCTTTGGTATATTCAGATGTGAAGTTGCCAGGCTTCTCTGTTCCAGCCCCTGTCATCTTTGGGACTAGGATTGAGAGGTCAGTAGTTTTCCATGCCCTGAGCCTCTACACCGATTGCACAATCCCTGAAACTTGGGACACCACCTTACGTAGTAAGGGATGAGAACTTTGCAGTGTCACAGGCTTTGACTTCCTGTGCAACGATAGCAAAATAATATGTGCATGCTTCAGCACTAAAAGAGTTCCCAGATAGTGACAGACTTACTTCACTGCCAAACCAGCAAAAAACCACTTCTCAGATGTGACTGGACACAACTCATTTTAGCATGCCTTTGCATGGGAAAGAGTAGACAGAGAGAGAAGGGGCTATTTAAGCTTCCTAGACTTTCTCTGACCAATGCTGACCTTCCTTCAACCGAAGCTGATATTCTTTGATGATCTCCTAATCTCATAACAAAGGAGATATTTTGGTTCCTTACCTCTCAATCTCAGCAAAAATTAAGATTCTTATTATCTTTGCTAGTTCAGTGTACTTTTATAATAAACACTAGCTTTCTTATTATCCCAGAATGGCTCTGTTAAGTATTCTAATTTTCAGGGGCCAAATTAACAAGTGAGCTGCTGCTTGGTGTTACTAGATCTGCTAAAAGGGATGAAGCACATACACTCTTCATCTCTCTCTCTCTCTCTCTCTCTCTCTCTCTCTCTCTCTCTCTCTCTCTCTCTCTCGTTCCCTCTCCATATTGGCTTTGTTGCATTGATATTTGTTAGCAGATCGATAGTCTCAATCACGCTGATCTTACTTACTATTGTTCTGTCTATATACCAACATTCTTTTATGCCTCTCCTTTCTGAAAGGTCTGTCAGTTAAACAAAGAGATGGGCACGAATCAAAAAAATTGCATTTTGTTTGTCGTTTGTCGTTTGGAGGGTCCGTTTCGGTTCGTTTCTGTTTTTCACGAATTTTTGAAAAAAATCATTTTCGTTCGTTTCGTTACCGTTTCGTTACTATTTATTTTAATTTTTTTGTGATTTTTTAAAAGGATTTTAAGCAATTCACTCATACTGCAGTAACGGAAACGAAACACACGACAAATTTCCGGTGTTTCTGTTCGTTTCATTACATTACAGAGACAAAATTTGTTTGTCGTTTTGTTACGTAACAAAATGAAAAAACGGAAACGGAAACGAAAAATTGTTTGTTTCGTGCCCATCTCTAGTTAAACAGACAAGAAATGACAGTTTTAATCTCTCCTCATGGCTGTTGAAATGGAGAGTCTTACCTTCATGTATACCATCCAGCTTTCAGGGATGGTGTAACTAGTATATAGACATTCTTCAATACAGGATGTTTAATGTGGAATATGTTTTTTTCTATTTAAAGTTGAATAAACCTTTTTAGACTTTAATGTGACTCAGTATTTGCTCTGTGGGGGGTAATTGGACCAAGCAATAGTAAGACCTCTAACAACATTGTACAATGCAAATATCTTCAGGCTGAACCATCAAGGACTAGGACCACCTGAGGACAGGCCTGGGTTTTAAAGGCGCCTCATACATAAAAAAAGGTTTTGTTTCTCCTCCAGAGCTCCTTTCCCTCAGGGCTGTCACCATGCCTAAATCCAACTCTCTGTTCAAATCAGTGTAGCTCCATTGAATCAATTGCTGGACTGTTTATAAACACTTGTGTGCGTTTCTTTGTTTTTTTCTCTAGTTGAGAGGCTTGAGAAAGCACTGCAGCTCCCGTACATTCCAGCTGGTACTTGGAGAAATGGCCATTTCCTCGGGCACCTCCCAAGATGTTTCAGCACAAAGCACAAGGTTGTTGTTGTTCAGTCATTCAGTCGTGTCCGACTCTTCGTGACCCCATGGACCAGAGCTCGCCAGGCCTTCCTATCCTCCACTGCCTCCCGAAGTTTTGTCAAATTCATTTTGGTTGCATCGATGACACCGTCCAACCACCTCATTCTCTGCCGTCCTCTTTTCCTTTTGCCTTCAATCTTTCCCAACATCAGGGACTTTTCCAAGGACTCCTCTCTCATTTTAACCCTCCATTCCACTTCAGCACTACTGCGCTTTTCGTAGCCTTAAGGTTCTTGCATTTTCCTTAAAAATGCCTTAATCTTTGTTCCATTTTGGAATTCCACGTCCTGCCTGATTAGCAGTGGCATTGACGTGAAGCCTTGTCCACGTCTTTGTGGCCCCTCAATTGGTTTTAACAGAGATTATCTTTCCCCTCTAAAAGGCTAACTCCATTGTATGCAAGTTTCTTTCTGGGAAAACAACAATTCCTCTCAACATTTATCTGGGTTTCTGACATTCAAACCCTTATAGTAAACAATTAGTCCAGTCCAATTAACAACAGGCAGGTCAAAGAAAAGACTACGCTTTCTCTTCTTTCTGCTCTACCCCACATCCAGAGGCATGGAAATGTAACTTCTTTTTTTATACCATGGTTCGCCTTAGCCACCAGCAAACCAGCAGACACTATTCAATCTGTACCCTGTGACTGATTTGGCCAAAAGGAAGCACATTGTTAATTCCCATGCAAGGACTGTAAGCACATACCTACACCCTCATTAAAATTAATTGGACATAAATGTGCTTCACTATAATTAGAGCATGCCCTTAATTCCACCGTTAACTATCGGCTGTGTAACAGAAGGAGAAATGGACCACTTTTGGGACTCCCATGGCACTAGAAATATGCAGCACCCTCACATCCTGTATCAGAGCCAAAAGACTTGTTGTTCATGATCTTTCTAGGCATTCCTTTTTAATAAACCTCAGTCTTGTATGACTATAAATTCACATAAGATAGAATGGATTTGAGAGGCAGTTGTCTGATGGTGGAGAGCAAGGCTGAATCAGCCCTAGGGGTGACCTAATGGGAAGAGAATTCTATTTACAAGGGCATTGAACAAATAGATCTGTTCTGTACTCAGAGAGCAATCAGCTTGTACTCACATTTGGGGATATATTGCCCATTTGCGATCCCTTTCAAAGCCAAAGGAGGAAAATTCCCATGTAAACATAGATAACAGTTGTCGGAAACCTCGCAGACTTGGAAGTTCCATTATTGATCCAGTTGGAAGCAACAACAATACAAGATTAACTTTTTAAGGACGTTTCTCTTACACAGAGCTGTGCGCTGCAGTCCCGAACCATGACCCCCCCCCCCCCAAAAAAAAGAGCCACTGGTACAAGCCTTGCAGAGCCGCCTTCTGTGCTTTGAGAGGCCGGAAAATATGTTGCTGATCCATGTTGTTCTCACCTCTACTGCTTCTTGGCCTATGAAGTGAGAATTTCCAGAAGCAGTGGAAGAATTTCAAAGCGGGATATGTGAGGTGAAAACCAAAATAAATAAAAAACTTTTCAAATTTATTCATACATTCTATTGCCAGTAAATAGAATTTTAATAGTTGTGAAACAAAGCCAAACAGACAGATTCAAATATCCGAGCAGAGAATTTGTATACATTTAGGTGTTGTGTATTCCAGCCTTCTTTTTATGGTATTCACTGAGGAACCTGTCAGGGATATTGTTCTGACAGGCTTCTCCTTTTTAACTGTCATCAAGCAAGCAGGTATAACACAGGCCTCTTTGTGCTGGGAACAGCCATACTTCTTGTATTTGGCTACTGCAGATTGTTGAAAATGTACCTTGATTGGTTTATGATTAGTGATGGGCATGAAATGAACCATAAAGCAAAACCAAAGCAAAGCACTTGGGGGCACTTCAGGAAAACATGCCAGCCCAGAACAAAATAGAACACCAAACTATTGTGAGCATTGGCAATTTGTGTATGTTTCATGGCTCATGTGATTCGAGACTTCTAAGAGTGGTAGAATGATCCTCCCATGAGCTAGGGATGCCAGACTGGCAACAAGTCTTCAGTTGACTCTCCTCCCCATGCCCTCCAAGTTTAGCAAAAATAGGATTTGGGACATCTGAGTTATTGCCCCCTCCCCAATGTGCTTTCAGCAGCTGGCTCAGGGGACATTAGCAGCTGGCTTTACCAGATGGCTTAGTCAAACTTCGGCCATCCAGATGTTTTGGACCACAACACCCACAGTCCTTTGCCATTGGAAATACAGGCTTGGAATTCTGGGAGTTGTGGTCCAAAACATCAGAAGGGCCAAAGTTTGGACATGCCTGGTTAGTGGTTCATGCAAGGGAACCTGAGACAGGGTGTTACTGGCTCAATATCACTTTCCTGTGGGGATGTGCTTTTGGGGGGGTCTATAACTCAGATGTGCCAGATCCAATCTTCACCAAACCTGAATGGGGAGGAGATTGAGCTGAAGACTTTCTGTGAGTTTGGGGTCTCTAACTTGTGGGGTGGAGAAGCATCTATCACTTCCGAATGTCCAAAATTGCACAGACCACGAAGCATTTCATTTTGTTAGAAAGTTTGTGGTTCGTAGCTTGTGAACTGAGATGGGCACAAAGTGTTCTGTTGTGCTTCAGCCCAATTTGTCAATGAGGCAAATTGACGCAGCTACCCCACATCCCTTTTGCCCACTCCCCTCACTAGCAGCTCCACTCACCCAGTTCCACCCCTCCCCCCAGTCAGGTCATCCTGCATAGCTACCTGCCCAATCTAGGCTGGAGCCCAGGCTTTCTTGCCCCACCTCCTCCAGAAGCCAGCCACTGAATGGCCACACAGGCAGGCAGCCACCCCATACAGCCTCCTCATCTGAGTGGCCAGCTGTCAGAAGAGGCGGGGGGGGGGGGGGGGGGAGAGAGAGAGAGAGAGAGAGAGAGAGAGAGAGAGAGAGAGAGAGAGAGAGACTGGGCTCCTGCCCAGAATGGGCAGCTGGCCTTGCAGGAAAACCTGGCCTGCATGCGAAAGCCTATATGCAGAGGTGCCAGCAAGGGGTTGGGGAAAAGGCATACATGCTGACAAATTGGGCCAAAGCATGGTGAAGCACTTCATGCCCATCTCTTATATGTGAATGGAAACATATTACAAACCATCTTAAACCACTGTTTTCCCAGTTTGCATCTATCTCTATTTACATAAAAACATAAGAACATAAGAAGAGCCATGCTGGATCAGGCCAAAGGTCCATCTGGTCCAGCTTCCTGTATCTCACAGTGGCCCCATCAGATGCGTCCGAGAGCACACGAGACCAGACATCTGTCTCCTGATACCACTTCCCTGCATCTGGCCTTGTTGTACCCTGGTTTTAAGCCTGGAGATTACACATCTCCGTCATGGTTTGTAACCTGTGATGGACTTCTCCTCCAGGAATCTGGATGGCCATCTGTCGGAAATATTGTGATGGGGGTTCCTGCATGGCAGGGGGTTGGACTGGATGGCCCTTGAGGGCTCTTCCAACTCTATGATTCTATGATTCTATGAATCTGTCCAATCCCCTTTTGAAGACATCCAGGCCAGATGCCATCACCATATCCTGTGGCAGGGAGTTCCACAGACTAACAACACGCTGGGTGAAAAAATATTTTCTTTTGTCTGTTCTTACTCTCCCAGCCCTCAATTTGAGTGGATGTCCCCTAGTTCTGGTATTTTGGGAGAGCGAGAAAAGTGTCCCTCTATCCACTTGACTCATGCCCTGCATTAGTTTGTACGTCTCAATCATATCCCCCCTCAGGTGCCTTTTTCCAGGCTAAAGAGCCCCAAATGTTTTAGCCTTTCCTCATAAGGGAGGAGCCCCAGCCCACTAATCTCTCCTTTGCACCTTTTCCAGGTCCACTATGTCTTTTTTCAGTTATCATATGATAGAACCTATGAAGTTCTGCACTTTTCTTTATGCTGTTCGAGAACATAATTGGAATTTTAAACAAACTGAATGTGGAAGAAAGCAAAAGTGGTGGATATCACCAGTCCCTAAATAGTAAATCGTTGTGGGCTAGCCAGGTTTGAATGAAAGTTCACCAAACTGCTTCTGAGCTATGTGGAGATGGGTCTTCTTTGTGGTGACACCTCATCTAGAGAGCTGTTTTCACAGTTCATTTTTCTCACTCTCTCATCATTCAGGTACCAGTAAAAATCGTATATATTCATCTGAACGAGCTTTTAGGCTATAGAGAAGCATTTTGTCTTTTTATGCTGTTGGCTTTGTTGCAGCCCTTACCTTCTTAGATAATTCTAATTTGCGATTTTAGATGTTTGCACCTTGTGATATTTGTAATCTGTGATTTCAAGCGTGCATTTTTACACAACCTGTTAGCCACTAGGGTAGAAAGTCAGGATATAAACAAAATGAGTAAGAAAAGAGCTAAAACATATATTTAATGGCAGGATAAGCCTGCTTATACATACTGACCTTCTTTCCCCCTGCCTAATGAGCCACAACTCCGTTATCAAATATCAAATATTTGCACGGTCCTCTTTAGAGGGCATGCCATGGACCTTTGCTTCCTCTGATTAGAGAAGGTGATGTGATTGCATTTTCAATGGCTCAAATTAGGCTATTCTCTGGTTCCCTTGCCAAATGGAGCAGTAGACCATTGCTCTTATCCAATAGACCAGTGGTTCCCAACCTGGGGGGTCAGGACCCCTTGGGGGGGGGGTGTCAAACGACCATTTCACAAGGGTTGCCATGAGCCAGTGAAGAAAAAGGCACAAACGACTTGGGTCTGGAGGAGGAGGGGGAGTGGAAGGGGGGAAAGAGCTTGATAGGCTGAATGGGATGCCAGTCAATGGCAGCGGAGGCTGCAATTGGCTGAGGGTGCCTGTAGAGGGAAGTTCTCTATGGTACCTGTGGCAGTGGCCTGCCAAAGGGGGCTTGTGGCCTCTTCCAAGCAGGGCAAGGGGTCACCACAACATGAGGAACTGTATTAAAGGGTTGCGGCATTAGGAAGGTTGAGAAGCATTGCAACAGACCAACAAGGGGATGGGGAAGCTATTCAGAAAACAGCTGTTCTTCTCACCAGCTGACTTAAGTTTACTCTCAACTCTTATGGTTTGCTTAGTCTTTTTGAAGCACCACTTTGCTCTACTGTATATCACCCTTTCCTTGCCTCATTCATCTTAGCACTTTTGGACTACAGCTCCCATCATCACAGCTATCAAGGCCTTTGCAATGGCAATTGCCATGCAGATTCTGCATAAGGCAACAGCATGGGGAAGGCTACCTTATAGTGGTACACTAGAAACCACATTAACATTTTGTTTCTTTTATAAGAAATCTAAATTTTCTTGAATCTATGGCTATAAACTAATAGATTAGAGATGTAAAAATTCCAGAAATTTTGAAAAAACTTTGGAAGCAATGGAAAAATGTGTAAAATACATTTTCCTTGTCCCTCCCCCCCAAAAAAATTATAGAAATTTTACATTTCCATACTTTAAAACTACACCAGAAAAAGTGCTTCCATTAGGGCAAACTATGCACAAATCAGCTCAAATTACTAAACAGAGGCCATCATACTTCACACACATGAGATGACTAGAATGCCTGGAAAAAACAATAATCACAGGAAAAAGATCAAGTCATTAGGGAAAACAGGAAATGGATTGGCTCAAGAAAAGAAGTCATGGCCTTGTTTGCAAGCTCTGAGTGGGATTGTTAATTGTGGGACTTTTATAAAGTATTTGATTCGTAAAGTCATGTGTCATTTGTGACTTTCTAGCATATAAGAACAACAGCAACACAAAAGGACACTTACTGGTCTTTCTTTTAGCATCCATTGCAACAGTTGATTCAGCTGAAGAGACACAACTAACGCTGGGTATTTGTACACAACCCCTAAACTCCGCAGCAAATGGCTGCCAGCTCCGGAGCTTACAATTGTTTCCCCACCAGCTCCGGAGTTTGCAGGAAATTAAGTGCAACCACGCCCACCTAAGCGCGTCCCAGCGCACTTTTCTTCTACCTGCTCTAGGAGGGTAAAAATCCCCAGGTCCGGATTTAATCTGGTGAGTGCGGGGCTCTCCTTACTTCTGTTTGGGTTTTTTTGCCTCCCGCCCCTTTAAGAGAAAGGGCGGGAGGCAAAAAAAACAAACAGAAGAGAAGGAATCAGGACAACGACTAGGCTCCGGGCAGCTTCGGAGGTGAGCCTGCATTTTTTCCTCTCTTTTTTCCTCCTTCACCTCACGCAGACAGGAGCAAGGAAGTGCGGAGGGGTGGGGACGCAGAAAGAGCAACGAACCCCCAAGATCCCTGGTCCGAATTTAAGTGGCCAGCGGATCTTAGGGGTCGTGTGAAAAGGCCCTCTGTGGGTTATCTCTTTAACGCAGTGTTTCCCAACCTTTTGTTGAGCCATGACCCCTTTTTATAACCGCCAAGTAGCCTGTGACCTCCTTCACCACACTGCATAAAAAGGCACTTCTGATGGGCTCAAGAAACCACATTAAAATAGATTTTTCAGGATATACTGTAATTCTAGCCTAATAGGTTAATGTAATAATACATAATTCTGAGTGTGGGTGGATGTAAATCTGCCTCTAACCGATAAAATTTGAGAATGGGGAGAAATGACAGCACCCTTTGAGTTTATTTTTGGGGTACGTGGAAGCAATCCTCTCTTCACATCTCCTCTCACCAAAAATAGCCTCCTTTGGTGAAGAGCCCCTCCTTCAGAAGCCCAAATAAACCTCTCCCCCGTGGGACTCATCCTGTGGCCCATCCATCAGTCCTCCAAAGGTGGATGTGGAGGAACAGAGAGAAGCAAACAAGAACAGCTCTTTCGAAGGGGGGTAAGTGTGGTTGCAAAGAAGTACAGAGGTTAAAAAGAACTCTAGGTTGCCTATGTGGATTAAGAGCTATCTTTCCTCTAAATTACATGACTGAGCCGTTGGGGAGCGCTTGGATTGGGGCCACCCATTGACTTCCACTTGCAGCTGGAACTGTGCATGCACAGGGCAGGGGCCTCACCCAGGGCTCCAGAAAATTAGAAGGGCCCTTAGTTAAGAGCATTAAAATTAAACAGCATGGTGTATTCCATATTTTAATATGATAAATATAAAATAATTGCAATTGAAAGTTACTGTGGTAACCTCCTAGGAAACATTCAAATCTCTCTTGGGGATCATAATCCCCAGATTGGGAACCTGCACATTAGCATGTGATGTAAATGTCAACAAAATTTCAGAACAGTCTTTTAGAGCTGGAAAAGTTACAGGAAAGGCGGAGTTGACCAAAAGAACTGAAGCAATTCCCTTAGGAAGGGTTGCAACAGCTGGGAGTTGTTGAAGTTCTTTTGACAAACTCACATGCTGTCTGTAGCTTAAGTGACATGGAAAGACTTTTCAGGGTTGGAGGGGGGTGATTGTCTATCCCACACTAACTAATTGTTCCTTCCAGCTTTTGAATTCAGGGAGAGCCCTGCCTCTTTGCTGAATGTTCTGTCCCCCTCTTTCATTGGTTGGTGGCAGCTGTTGGTTGCAGTTGATCTGTTTGGTTGGTCGCTAGCATGTGTGCAGTCAAGAAAGTAGTCTACAGAAGTCTGTAATTTCAAGCAATTGTAAATACTGTAACGAACATGTAGGAGAGAGAATGAGCTTGTTTTCTGCTGCTCCAGTGAGTACAAGCAGAACCAATGATGCCATTTGACAATAGAAGAAACAACTTTGGAACTTAGTGGGCTCTCTTTTCTTTGAGGTTTGTAAACAGAGGTTAAGGGACCATCTATCAGAGATACCCCAGCTGTTTATTTCCCACATTGGTGGCAGCTGAATTAGAAAACCCTTTGAGTCCGTTTCAGTGCTGCACTTCTGTTTTACTACCAAGTTAGAATGAGTAAATAGGCTTTTTAAAAGAGAGGGCGGGGAAGAGAGGCAAGACTGGCCTTTCTATGATAGAATGAGGCCACAGATGTTGTGGGACAGTGGTAGTGCACCCACCTCCATCCAGATTTTTCTCCTGAGTTCTCTCATCTTTCTTTTGTCTGTCTGCATCACATGACCTGACCTCCACCTGTAGCTCTCAGTGGTGGTGGAGAATCCTGTGCCATTGCCAGAGCTGATATAAGGTTCAAAGGTCAGAGCTGGCCAGACCCACCAGAGCCTCATGGGCTTTCTCAGGTGGCCACCCCTAGGGAGCCCCGTAAGGTTGCAACTCGTAATTGGGCCTTCTCGGTGACAGGTCCGACTTTATGGAACGAACTGCCCTGCGAGATTCGCCTGTTTCCTTCCCTGGCAGCTTTTAAGAAACTTTTGAAAACATCGATGTTCAAAGAAGCATGTGGCAATCGCTAATGGCCCTTTGTACACGACCCCTAAACTCCGCTGCAAATGGCTCCCAGCTCCGGAGCTTAAAATTGTCTCCCCACCAGCTCCGGAGTTTACAGATAATTAAGTGCGACCACGCCCACCTAAGCGCGTCCCAGCGCACTTTTCAGGAACCTGCTCTCTGGAAGTGAAAATTCCTGATGCAGATATAACGTAGTGACTGCCCGGCTCTCCTTGCTTCTGTTTGTTCTTTTTTTGCCCCCCGCCCCTTTAAGAGATCTGAATGCAGTGCGGGAACGGCAGAACGGAGATGAGTGGCATTCTTTTCTTCCTTTTTTTCTCCCTCCCCTCACGCAGCCAGCAGCCAGGAGTGCGGAGGGGGTGGGAACGCAGGAACAGCGACAAACTCCTAAGATCTCTGGTCCGAATTTAAGTGGCCAGCGGATCTTAGGGGTCGTGTGAAAAGGCCCAATGTCTGTTTTATGCCCCTTGTTATTTGTTGTCCTTTGTGTTAAGTGTTTGTGCCTCTTGCCAGACTCTTCTCTTTTTCTTTTGTTGTGTTCCATTTTATTTGTATCTGTGGGGTTTTTAATTGTTTTGTTGTTTCATTTATAAACTGCCCAGAGTTTCCCTGGGAAAATCGGTGTGGTATATAAACTTAAAAATAAATAAATAAATAAATAAATAAATAAATAAATAAATAAATAAATAGTCTGTCTAGTTGTAGATAGTTTCCCTACACAGTCGGAGGTATCATCTTGTTCTTTGCCACAGGCTTTCCTGAGAATGTATAATTATAAAAGTAGTACAGTATTAGACACTCTTGAAATTTCAGAAAAAAATGTATGAACTCATGTTCCTGTAGCTACTGTGTTGATTCCTCCTCAACAGATAATGTTAGTCTCAGCAGATTAGGAGCATCCTGTTCCTGGCAATTTCAACCCCCAAACCCAACACAGGCAGATAGGCCTTTGTGACATCACATAGGCGGGGCAAGCAAGCATAGTTTCAAGGTTCTGCAGAGCTGCTCCCAGTGTTTATACACTATGTCACCAAGGTTGGACTCATGACACTGGTGTTCCACTCCCCGACTTGTTGCAAACAGCATGATGGGCTCTACATCAACGGGCAAAAAAAGAGCAGCAAAGGGAGGGGACTGGGGAGAGAGCCAGTGAGTGTACATACTTAGGTACATCATGCAATTTGGAGTGACACACAAACATCTGTCTGTTAAACTGGTATGTCTTGGCACCAGTTGAGTATGGTGGGAAATGATGTCCAGGTTTTAAAATCCACCTCACATATAAAAATCGAAAAAAGCCCATTCAAAACCCCTTCTTTAAACGACAAGCTTCCTAAAAGCATCCTGCCCGCCTTTGTTCTTCATGAGTTTACAAATGAGTTGAGGACAGCACTGGAAAGATATTTCCATATACCGTAACATGTTTTATATATGAAAAATAAAAAACAGAAAAGTCATCCTTTGAAGAAGAATCAGTTGCAGGAATAATGTCTTTCCTGGGATCCCCATGTATTTACTAAATATCATTTTTGAAAAGAACAATGTATTCAGAATAGAAGTATATTTTCAGCATATATTTTTGTATTCTGGGAACTGTGCTCCAAAACAGTTTTTGTTTTTTTGAATGCTTCTGTAAAAACATAGACTGTTGCCCAGTGCTCCTGAGATTTCAGCAGCACCTACATTCACAAAAAAAGTATGATTGTATGAGGGTTACATGGCATACACTTGTGCATTTATCTCAGTAGCAATTTACTGTCCGTCTGTACAAGCTCAGCACCCTCTAGCACAGGCTTGTCCAAACATCGGCCCTCCAAATGTTTTGGACCACAACTCCCACAGTCCTTTGCCATTGGAAACACAGGCTTGGAATTCTGGGAGTTGTGGTCCAAAACATCTGGAGGGCCGAAGTTTGGACATGCCTGCTTTAGCACCTTCCAGGATCTTGGGACCCCACAATCCCCACAGCTATCATCTTACCTGGGCATCCCTAAAAAAATAAAATAAGGACAGGTCAAATCTAGAAGCCATTGTTCTTATGTCCCACAACACTTCTGGTGCAGGCGGGACCTGGGGCATTGTGGGAAATTAAAATTCTGGCTCAACTGTTGTCTGGTACTCATGCAGAATACTGGAAGCTTCTCAGAATGAGGACAGGGAGATACCTATGCACTCAAAAGAAAAAAAACCAGTTTGGTCTAAGTAAAAGAACATCAGATTTAAGCCACAGAACTTGGCCTTCAAGCCTTGAAGCATGCTCTGTGTATTTGGGGCAGTCATATTTCAATGTAGCCTACCTCAGAAGGCTGTTGTGTAGGTATGGGTCAATCTCTATCTATGGTGTGTCAAACATCTTGAGGAAAGAGTATAATAAAAGTGTGTAAAAGCAGACCCTTGTTACTGAAGAACTGAAAAACATAAAGGACTGAGAGTGTATCTCTTTGAAAAAAACAAACCTAAAAGCAAACAGATCCTCAGGACAGCTCAACTGAGCAATTGACTAATTCCTCCAGGTCATGAAATTGCTTCATTTAATTGCCTTCCTCAATAGAGATTAAGGTGATTGGGTGATGATCTATGCAATGCCCTTGGAATGGAATTCCACTCTGACGAAAGAATGACTAAGAGGCGAAGGAGAGAAAGGTAGAGATGACAAGACCAATGGTCAAAGCCAGATCAGGCAAGAACGAAAACAGGAAAGCACTGAATTAAAAACAATGCTTGTTGTGACCAAAAGATCTCCAATTTGATTGAATTGACTATTATAGGTGTTGTTTCAAGAGCTCCCATCTTTTCCTACATTTCTCCCACAAACAGAACTTATGCTGAACCGATAACTAGACCTTGGAAATAACAAGTTACAGGTAATACGTCTGTGAAGATTCTCAGTCATCCAGTTTCGTTTAACTGGGAGTTGAGTCATGGCTACTGGACTTCTTTTTTGAGAGATAGAAACGTTTCGCTGTTCATCCAAACAGCTTCATCGGTCTGAATACAGCTAGTGCAAGAGACCTTCTTATAGTCAGCTTGACCTCTTGTCCCCTGGTCTGATTGGCTCATAAGATGAACAAAGCCTGAATAGGCTCGTTAGGGAGACATTAGTGTCCATGGCCTTAAGGTAAACAATGGCCTAAGGTGCTGAAACCCATCAAGAATGGGTCGTTAGCTGTGACCTGGTGGTGAAGGCTCCTTGATTTGCCTGGGTACTTTGGAAAGTACAGCCTGATAAGTAGCAGCAGCTAGACTATACCGGAGCCCACCACCTCTGTTGAGGGAGGGATTTTCAATGCTAACATGAATGGCTTCCCTTACTCCTCTCTCAAACCACCTCTCTTCTTTGTCTAATATGTGTACATCCTCATCTTTGAAAGAGTGGCCTTTTTCCTTCAAATGGAGGTGTACTGCTGATTCTGGTCCTGAGTTGTTACCTCTCCTATGTTGGGCCATTCTTCTGTTTAATGGCTGTTTAGTTTCTCCAATGTAGAGGTCTGAACACTCTTCACTGCATTGGACTGCATATACTATATTGCTCCTTTTATGGTTTGGTATCGGATCCTTTGGGTGGACAAGTCTCTGCCTTAGTGTGTTCATGGGTTTGAAATAAACAGGGATGAGGTGTTTGCCAAAAATCCTTTTAAGCTTCTCCGACACACATTCTCCGACGACACATCAACGCAGTGGATCCTAATATTAAGTTCACTAGGGAAGACACCCAAGACAACAGGCTGGCTTTCCTGGATTGTGCAGTCATCATCAGACCTGACCGTGGCCTAGGAGTAGAAGTTTACAGGAAACCCACCCACACAGATCAATACTTACTGTTTGACTCCCACCATCCATTACAACACAAACTAGGAGTCATCAGGACCCTAAGCCACAGAGCAGAGAGCATCCCCACCTCCTCAGAAGCCAAGAAGAAGGAAGACAGGCACCTGAAGACAGCACTTAAGGCCTGTGGATATCCAAGGTGGGCCTTCAACAAAGCAGTGGGCCATCCCAGAAGAACAAGGAATCAGTCTGAGACCCATACCCGACGGAAGAACCTGGTCATTCCCTACATGGCGGGAGTGTCGGAGAAGCTTAAAAGGATTTTTGGCAAACACCACATCCCTGTTTATTTCAAACCCATGAACACACTGAGGCAGAGACCTGTCCACCCAAAGGATCCGATACCAAACCATAAAAGGAGCAATATAGTATATGCAGTCCAATGCAGTGAAGAGTGTTCAGACCTCTACATTGGAGAAACTAAACAGCCATTAAACAGAAGAATGGCCCAACATAGGAGAGGTAACAACTCAGGACCAGAATCAGCAGTACACCTCCATTTGAAGGAAAAAGGCCACTCTTTCAAAGATGAGGATGTACACATATTAGACAAAGAAGAGAGGTGGTTTGAGAGAGGAGTAAGGGAAGCCATTCATGTTAGCATTGAAAATCCCTCCCTCAACAGAGGTGGTGGGCTCCGGCATAGTCTATCTGCTACTTATCAGGCTGTACTTTCCAAAGTACCCAGGCAAATCAAGGAGCCTTCACCACCAGGTCACAGCTAACGACCCATTCTTGATGGGTTTCAGCACCTTAGGCCATTGTTTACCTTAAGGCCATGGACACTAATGTCTCCCTAACGAGCCTATTCAGGCTTTGTTCATCTTATGAGCCAATCAGACCAGGGGACAAGAGGTCAAGCTGACTATAAGAAGGTCTCTTGCACTAGCTGTATTCAGACCGATGAAGCTGTTTGGATGAACAGCGAAACGTTTCTATCTCTCAAAAAAGAAGTCCAGTAGCCATGACTCAAATCCCAGTTAAGTTACAGGTAATTATGTTACTTAAGGGGCAATAAGGGTGTAATGAACTGTCACAAGAAATATAACACCAGAACCAAATTATATTACTGGCATTATTTTATCTGCACAGCAGTCCCTACTAGTTGTTTTCAAAAGTTACATTTCAAAGGAATTCTAAGGGACCTTGAAGGTAATTTTTCAAACATTAGTCCACTTTCTCATCCAACAATGGGCAAATTGTTGCCCTGGGACTAGAAGCAGCTCTGCAAGGCTGTTTCTGTGATGCTCTTTTTCTAGTAGAAAAGATGGATTCTAGTCCCAGAAGCCTCAATAGGTAACAATTATTGTAAGCTGCCTTGCCTCCTTTTCCAAGGAGAAAGGTGGGGTAAAACGATTCAAAATAAATAAATATATGCAAGTTAAATCCTCTCAAATATGTCACAGGGCTCCTCTGCTTTATCACCACAAAATGGCCACTTATAAAAACTTGAAGCAAACTTCTAAGTTTTGTCAGAACTTTGTACAGTCTCCAAGGGTCTCCAAGGCAGAAAACTGGTAACTTGAACCCATCAAGTTGCCCACATCTGCTTTTATCAGTAGTTTGTTGTCGCTTAAAGGGATGGAAAGTAACAAAAAGCCAAGAGAAGCACAATGAGTAATTCCTCAGCTATCATTCTCAGCACTGTTCATGAGCTAACAATGATTGGTTACTATAGTGGGTAACAGGAATTATTATTTTTTCAGAGCAGAACTTTCCAAACTTGCCCCATCACAAGATATTCACTGGTTGGTCCTCACAGACAGCGCTCGTCAATTCTGCGATTCATTTTTCAAATATAAAGTTGCAAATGTGACACACAGTGGCGAAGGCTGTTAAATACAAACAAACCCTCCTTCACCAACAAAATAGGAACTGTGAGGCAAAATATTTGTGCCTTTCCTGTCACCCCTTTGTGAAAGTTTGTTTGCTGCTCCTATTGCATTCAAGAGACCAACTTCAGCTGCCATCATTTTTTTTTCCATTAACAGCGCTCCATTACGGGTGCCAAAATTACTCAGACTGAAAACGCCATTTAGAACCCAAGCAAACAACTCAAGCGCTGGGCAACTTCATGAAAGCAAAAGTGCCATATTTATTCTGAAAGTTATTCTTCTAATAGAACCATACGCCAGTGCTTGCACCAAGATTTCTCTTCTCATTCGTAACTCCCAAGTTTACCATAAACAAGAACGCTTGCACATTTCAACCAGTCAAACAAAACTAACATTGTGCCAGTCTTTGGGAAGGACACACTTGAGAGTGGTTGGCACAAAAATCTCCTGGTGTTTGTTGTTGTTGTTGTTGCTTTCGCCCTCAAATTTTCTATACACACAAGCCATCTTAGAACTAGAGTTCAGACACAATCAAACCTTACCTTTTTGACCTGGTCCTCTTTTAGCTTGGTAAAATAGAAGGCCACCAAGTGTACCGCAAACATCTTCGCTGGGGCTGCCGGCTCAGTGTTGACAGAAACACGGTGATCTATTCACTCCGGATTGTAGTCACACGCTTAAGAACGGCTTCCTCAGCTGTGCCATTTCCAGGAGAGACCTGAGAGTCCCCTCACCACCACCACCACCCAGTGCAGCAGGCTAGATCCATTCAGTGCAGTCTGTTCAATGATTAAACTTCAGGGTGTCTCTCTCTCTCTCTCTCTCTCTCTCTCCCCCCCACGCCTCCAGTCCCTCCCTCCACTTGGTAGAGTCTAATACTGAGCAGGTGGCTAACTGCCAAGAGTGGAGAAAAAGATGTGATGAGTTACTAGCCCAACTTTTTAAAAAAAAAAATCCGAACAATCCAGTTGCTATGGAGTCTTCTTTGCTCCACCTAAACCCAGCATGAATTTCCGCAGGGTGGCACACTTCCAGTGGGGGGGGGGTTGCATTATAAAAACAAGGCACTTCAATAGACTTGATCTCACTTAGAAGATTTATTTTGTGCAGGGGGTGGGTGGGTGGGGAAGTATGGAAAAATATTTGTTTATTTTTTTAAAAAAAAAATGTTTCCTGTGCCTTTCTTCTTAAAAAAGACCCAAGGCAGATTGCATCATTCAAAGACAATATTTAAAGCTACAAATAGTAAGCATACAAGTTCTAAAAAGGATAAAACAAATGCCTACTGTTGGATAGCTCAGTGGAGGGGGAGGTTGGGAGTTCAAATACACAAGGTCCTTCCTACCTCTGCAGTTCTACAGCGAGGATGATGACCACACTAAGAGATGGCGAACGAAAGCAACACCAAAACCACATTCAAACCAGCAAGATGCTTTTGCATCCTCCTGCGCCATTGGTCATGAAAGGATACACAAGTTCTTCCATATCTTCCCTGGTCACCTACGTCACTCCTGTACGAATGCTACACGTTCATGTCTCATCCAGGTGGCTCGACTTGAAGGTTCTTCCCTGGCTATGCACAAGGCTCACAAAGCAAATGGCCTGCCATAAACCCTTCAGATTCCTCCAAAGGGTGTAGGAAATGAAATAACAGGAGGAAGGCAGGGTATATCCTGAACACTGCAGTAAAGCGCAGGCCTGTTCAGAAGGAAGACCCATGGAATTAATGGGAAAATCCATCAAATTACAGTAATGGCTTCCAGGTTAACTGGAAAAACTAGCAACCATTCCAGTTGGAGGAAGGCTAGCATAAAGAATCACGGTTTCAGGGCTTCAGGGTAGATCACTGTCTCTTTCCTTAATCCAGCATTCCATGTTTTACCACTGTCAGTTACTGTACACTTCCCCTCATTAACCCCTAATATCCAATACTTAGAGATTAGTATGTGCAGACTCTCTTTGGCTATGAAAGCACTATGGCCATAAGAAGATCTATTCGTCTTGCGAGCCATTTTCAAAAACATTGGTCGGGCACAACTTGCTTTCAACATGTTCCTGGATTTGGATCTCCCACCATCTCTTTGCCACGGGCAAAGGAGGCCTGGCAGGATCTGGAACTGCATAGCCAGAACACTGGGGGAGTGCGGGGGGGGGCAGGGATGAGAAGGGTCAAGGAACAGGAGAGACAGAGAGAAAGAGAGAGAGAGAGAGCATCTCAAAGTCTAAGTATCTCCAAATAATGTCCCAAAACTTCCAACACTGCCCAGTGGATTCTGGGAGTTGTCATCCAAAAACACAGTATTTCCAAGCACTAACAAACATGTTTCTCTGGCACAGCTCCAGTATTTGTCTGTTAAGGGAATCCCCTTCTACTGGAGTCAAAAGAAGCTTCCTTTGAATGCAAACAGGTCAAGAGGGGCAAGTAAAAAGGGTTTACCTCTGACCTTCCTGGAATGATTCGGGACTGCTCCGACATCCCAGGTTGTGCAATTAACAGCATGTCTGGTTGTGTCCCCAAGCCTGGGATAAAAACCCCCTTGGTCCTCCAGATGTTTTGGCAATCAATTCCCTTCAGCCTCTCCAGGTAATGAACGGTCAATGGTGTGGTAGGGGAGTTGTAATCCAAACCATTTGGAAAGCCCCACTCCTGCTTTAAGCCAGTGAACAATTGTGCTGGGTACAAATGCACCTTCTTTCATGTCCTAAAGGTGCTGAAGATGGTATGTAATATCTTACCAGGGCCACATTCCAGTTTCAGGGAAATGAAAAGTCCATAATCCAAGTATTTGCTAGATGTTTTCTTTCAGCTGCTACCACAAGGGCATACAAACACCCTTGGGTCTGGCACTGGAATAGGCAAGGAGCCTGTTTCATATACAGGCTTTTCCTATCTTCTTGACAAAGACTGTTTTAAGACATGGCACATAAATCAGCCTTGGAGCTGGCACTTCACACCCAGAGAGATGCCGTTTCTGTTGTAACTGTTCTGTTGTGGTCCCTTCCTTACAGCTCCACTCAGAACGCTTTTGCCAAGCAACTGTAGGCAGAAGGAAACAATAGATTCATTGTCCACGAATGACATCATTATTCCCCCTGCTCTTGCCCCCTCAATTAAAGGGCATCACAACAGCTATGAGGAACGTAATAATGCCATCAAGCAATGTTTGCTTTACTCAGGTGACCTCCTAACAGAGGTATAAGAAAATGGAAGTCTCCCCAACACAGCTAGTGGACTCGGTCCCAAGGACGTGACCTGAGGCCAGGTGGGCTGCAATGTCACCAGTACCACCAAACCTCTGGCTTCCTTTTATTCTCAACCACATTAGTTTAGAAATCTGAATGGAACATGGTTACTGTAAGCCACCTTGGGTCCTTTTCAAGGAGAAAGGTGGGGTAAAAATACCCTAAAATAAAATAAATACATAAATAAACATGCCATGCTCTCCTTCTCTCTGTCTCATTGTTGCCTCAACTTCCAGTGGACACTGAGGAGGCATCAGCATAAGCCTGCCTTTGAACTGCAGATATGCTTTCTTCCGCATTTAGTGAGGTGTTCACCATAGCTCAGGCACGTGATTCCACAGAAGAAAAGTCACAAGGTAACATGACTTTTCACGCTGCAAAAATCACATTACCTTCAATGACATCTGCAAATAAGAGCCGAGAGCTGCAATGAGCAAAAAAACTTTCTTATTGGCCCATTTCAGGATCCCTTTGGGAGCTTTGGGATGTGGAATGTTTAATAACCAAAATATGCCTAACCCCACAAACTCAATGCTCCCCAAGTCTTCCCTATGATGGGAAGATACTGGTAATGTACAATCTGGTAATGTATAAGCATAACAGAAGCTGTTATGGGAAGATAGGAAGTGCCTCGTTAAATAAAACTAAATTTTAATATTTTCTGGCCGATTCCTGCAAGCTAGCCTCGCAGGCTGTGGCCGCATTCCTTCAAAGAACACGCACAATGATTCTCCCTGCTGAACTGCAATGTTCATTCTTATCTGAGATTAATACTGTTTTACTAGATGTATCCTTTTTATTGGGTCTGTGGCAAGCAACACAATAAAAAGATTGATTGATTGGATGGTTGATTGAATTAAAATTTACCAGTGCCACCTGACATCATCAGCCACCACCAAAATAAATGTACACTAATAGGATTTGAGCCCTGGCCTGCTTCTCAGAAAATATTTGGTCCATCTCAATTACTTCCAGGCAAAGAAAACTTAAGGCTCATGAACTTCTCTGTACTGTTTGTTATTGAGGCATTCAAAAAAATGGACTGAATCCTGGGAACTGTTTGGCTTAATAAACAGGCAGACCATTCTATCCAAAGACAGCTAGCTCCAGAACTTGTTGGCAGACTACTACTGTACCAACTAGATCCCATTGACTGAAATCATGTGAAACCTACATTCTTCATGAAGTTCAGCTGAATTCACCTGATTAGCGTGGAAAAGTTTGATCCCAATCAGCCTTGGAAATGCCAGAGCCAACTTCAGGGTGCTTACACTGTTGCTATGGAGACCCTATGGGACCATGCAGGGAATTAAAAGAAAGTGCTGCTCTCAGCAAAATTGAATGCAAAGTCCTACAGTTTGTACTTGAAATGTTAAAGGGATGGTTCTTTTCAAGCCTGTTTGTGCTGTTCAGAATAGACGGGTTTTATATCTCCTCAGCACACAACCCAAGTGCTCTTGACAAATGACGACGCCACAAAACCTGAGCAAATGGGTTCAATTGTGAGCCAACTCACAATCCCAGCGTTGTCTCCAAAAATGAAAAGCTACAATAAGCATAAGAATCAACACTAACATATATGGCAGAATGTTGGGTTTATGCACATCCCTGGAGAGCCAGGGGGTGAAAGTTAGCAGGAACACAAAATAATGTTATCCCCCCTCCCTCTTTCCAACCCATCCAGACAATTTCAGATTGTTTCAATGGACTGAGTACTTTATCACAAAAGGAAGCTTGTTTGCCATGCTCAACCTCATGGAATCAATAGGGAACAAGCTATTTTTAAAAGACAGTATTTTAAAAAAACGTTTCTTCTATCACTTAGAAAAAAAAGGTCTCTATGGCACCAGTGGTCTCTATGCTCCAGTGGAACTGGCTCTTCCCACCAGCAGCAAACATCCGCACATACAGAGCGAATAAGTCTTAAAACTGATAGCCTGGGGCACTGGGCTGAAACCAACAGGATGAAATTTAACAGGGAAAAGTGCAAAGTACTGCAGCTTGGAAGAAATCTAATGCAGTTACAAAATGGGTGACAGGAAGGATCTTGGAATTCCTGTAGATCATAAGCTGAATACGAGCCAACAGTGTGATGTGACCACACAAAAAAGCCAAATGCTATTTTAGGCTCCATTAACAGAAGCATAATTGCCAAATCCCATGTAGAGCACATCCCCCTCTATTAAGCATTGAACAGGACTCACCTTGAGTATTGAGTCCAGTTCTGGACACCACACTGCAAGAAAGATGCTGACAAATTGGAACAAGTTCAGAGGTGGGGAACAAGAATGATTAGGGGGTGTGGAAACCAAGCCCACTGAGAAAAGACTGAAAGAACCAGGCATGTTTAGTCTGGAGAAAAGAAGACTGAACAAAATCAAAACAAGACTATGGGTGATGGCTTCATAGGCTGCTAGTAGAAAAATAAAAAATGTTGCTGAGCTTTTGAGAGCACAAGCCCTCTTTTTCAAAGCAGGTATAAAAGTCCAAACATGGCAAGGGATGTAATTTGCCAGGAGAGAGTTCTTAAAAGTTCACTTGGCAAGATGGATGCCAGGCTTCTTCTTGGAAGGCACAGAGCAGCATGGTCTGATGGAGTGGACTTTACAGGCAGATTCAAACAAAGAGCTGCATGGTATGGGCACCTCCCTCTTGCTTACAACCATTATCTCTATTGGCTCTTCGAAGCACAAGGCTCCTGGTTGGCCAGAGATGGGTTAGAAGTAGGTGGTTAATGCAAAAACCCATGCTCTCTAAGGGCCTTTTCACACGACCCCTAAGGTCCGCCGCAAATGACTGCAAGGTCCGGACCTTAAAAATGTTTTCCCACCAGCTCCGGACTTTGCAGACATTTAAGTGCGACCCCGCCCACAAAGCACGACCAAACAGCAGTTTTCTTGTACCTGCTGGAGGAGGGTGAATTTCAGCTGAGGTCCGGATTTAATCTGGCACCTCGGGCCCCGATCCTGCTGCTGCTGCTGCAGCTGGGGCTGGGGCGCACGCCTCTTCTTCTTCTTCCTCCTCCTCCTCCCCGCTCCTTTGATGTCCCAACCGTCTTCTTCCCTCCTTCCCTCCCTCGCCCTCGCTCTCCTTCAGCCGCTGCAGCTGCTGCACAGCCCTGGTTGGTTTCCCGGGACATCAAAGGAGCCGCGTCCTCGTCCTCCACGCGCCGGCGGCTGGCTCCGACGCGTCTTGGCTGCCTCAGAGCGTCCGTCGCCGGGGACCGATCCACGATCGCGGAGGAGCCCGCCGTGGCAGGGCGCCTGGGCACGACGGCCGCGCCGCCCCCGGGGAAAGCGCCGCCCGCCGCTCTCACCCGCTCCCGGGCTTGGCGGGCGGGCGGGCGGACAGGCAGGCGGGCGGAGGAGCAGCAGCGGCGCCCCAGCCCCAGCCGCAGCAGCAGCAGCAGGAGGTGGGAACAAAGGAAGAGCGACAAGCCCCTAAGATCGCTGGTCCGAATTTAAATGGCCAGCGGATCTTAGGGGTCGTGTAAAAGCAGCCTAAGAGGGGCAGGGGCTGTTCTTGGTCATTCTAGAATGCAGGACGCAGAACCATGGGCTCAGGTTATGAGAACCTAGCTTTCGGCTGAAGATGAGTTAAAACTGCATAAGTGTTAGAGCAGTATGATAATGGAACCAATTACCTCAAGAGGTGTTGAGTGCTCCAACACTGGAGACATTCAAGGGAAATTTGGACCACCACCTGGCAGATATCCTTTGATATGTATTCCTGCATGGAGCAGGGGGAGTTGGACCTTGTAGGCCCCTTCCAAACTCATGATTCAATGATCCTATGATTCTGAGCACTAGTACCTTCATAAGAACTCTGACCTTTCCTCCAAATCAGTTTTCCTTGTCAAATTACCATTAATTTTGCATTTGCAGAGAGCAATTAAAAAGGCACGGCTTCCTATCCAAGATAGGTACAGATCAAACTATCATTCCGCTTATCCAATTTCCTGTGAGGTTGTACATTACCAGTATCTACAATACATTTATCTGTTGAACTGTGTCCTTTGGGGAATGAGCTGAATGCCAAACCCTCCTGCACCATGAAAGGAACGTATCTGAACTTTGTGCCGTGTCTCATTGCACATTTCGCTGCTCAAGATTCCATGTAAAAATATAGATGTTCAAGGTTTTAAATTTTTACAGTTTGGAAGATCACTGATAAGCGTGCATAAATGCTACAGTAAGTGCACTCATAATGAGTAAGACTTAGGGTGTGACTAGACAAGTGAAATTATCTTGGCTTGGATAATGCATTGTACCAAATAGAGTCATTTTGAGGGGTGGTATGCCATTTGGAGCAATTGTTACATCTACGTGGAAGGATAGACTCCATCACACCTAAAGCAACCCTGTTGAGCACGGTCAGGCAACCTGGCTTAGCACAATCACGGCCAATAACTGAGAAAGGAAGGCTCCCATTTCTGAATATCATTAAGTAGCTGGCTGGCTGTCCTGTGGTTGAAGCCACTTAATGATTTTGAGAACTGAGAAGCTTCCCTTCTGCTTGCCTTTGGAGGGCGTACCAAAGCTCTGTTTCTTTTAAATTGTTGCTAACCAACATAGCACATCAGCATTTTTTGACAGGTGAATAGAAAAAAACTTTCAAAGCACCACTGACATATTTGGAACAATTAAAAAGAAACACAAAGCTTCCTCCCCCTTGCCTTCCAAATGCAAGTCAAAAGAAAGCTTTCCATTTCTCATGATTGCTAAGTGGCTTTGTTAAAGGGACAGCCAGTCTGGTGTTTTGGATCCATCCTGGTGATCCTGCACAATGATCCCAAACCAAGATGGATCAATTGTACCTGCACCAAAAAATCAGTAGACCCTCACAGAGAACATATATGCCGTACGGTTGTTGGAAGAAGGAGTGAAGCAGATCGTACCCAACCTAGTCCAAGCTGTGGGGCAAATGCCAGTCTGATGAAACCCTCATTTCCAGACACAACAAAACCCATGCCAATTGTATACGCTCACCTGCACTTTTGTTGTCCATTCTCCTCTCTAAGAATCTAAGCACAGTGCCTTTTGTGTGTAGGGAGTAGGTATTGCTGTAGAGTGCTATTTAAGACCATGTACAAACAAGCTGTATAATTCATAATATACCATACTGTTTGCATTGAGAATTACATCTATATTAACACAATAAAAAAAGCTCAACTGCTAATGGACTAATTTTTATTTGGCAAACCCGTGGCTCTACTTTCTCTTCTTCCCTTTCTTTGCATTTGTGTTTTGAGGTGCATCACTGTCATCTCCATTGTGACGAGCAAGCCACTCCTGCTCCAACTTTTTCAGCACACTCTTGGAGAGGAGTCCCTGCTGTATTAGTCTATTAGCCAGAGTGCCCTGGATTTGACCTTGTGTGTCCATTTGTGTTGTACCAAGCCTAGAACTGGTTGCCTTTTGCCCTCTTATTCTCCGTTGCCCTGGGGCCTTTGGAATGGTGGTTTCTGCTGCATTCAGTATCCCGTCACCAATGCTGGTCTTCTGAAGAGTAAAATCCTCTGGAACAGTCCCTGAAGAAGCTTGGGAAATTCTGATCAGTCTGGTAATATTAAGCACCCCAATCTGTATAATGTCATCCAGCTCCTTCTGGATGCTCCTCACCATTGCAGCATCTGGGAACATGTCCATAAAACGGTAGCTGCAGGGAAGCATACAAGGATGAGTAAGAGGAGGATAAAGTTCCATCAAAAGTTAGCACCTCTCTGCAAATGCCCTTGGCTCTCAGTAGCAGAACTTGGAAGAGTTTCTCATTTTGGTATGAAAAATCCTTAAGTCGCAAAGCGAGCAGAGCTACTGGGAGTTGCCATCCAAAACCAACAAGCAAACACATGCACAAATCATACACATTCAACCTCTGCTCCGTGGTTTGGGCGAAAGCGTGATCAGTTTGTATCTGAAGTAAACGGGATACATCAATGACACATGCAGTTACACTTAATTTGGTGGTGTAAATTCCCATCAGAAATCTGGCCAACAGCTCCCTCTCTGGCTGAGAGAAGGGACTGAAGCAGATTGATGGAAAAGCTCCAAAAAGACCTTAACAGCACCGTTTTATTTATTTTTATTTATTTATTATTATATTTATATCCCGCTTATCTCCTAAAATAGGACTCTAAGCGGCGAACAAAAGCGTTAAGACGCTAACAGCAGAAATAGAAATACAACAATTAAAACCACATCAAACAGGCAGTATAAACAGTATAAAATAAGAATCCTAGTGCCTCCTAATGCATCCCAGCACTCCAAGCGTGCATCCTAACAGTTGCCACCTTACTTCACGGAAGGGGCCATACTGATGTCACTCGGGTGAAGGCAGCAGGGGAGCTGTCCAAGAAGGCCTCATGAAACCCTTACGTGGCTGTGATGGTAGCAGATGCAGGGTTGGGGGGCAGAGACAAAAGGGTTGAACCAGTGAACTGATTCCATCTCGACCACCTTGTGACGACAGCTGCCAAATGCCTATTTTCCTATGTGCCAAAGATCCTTTATGGAAGAAAACATCCCCAATCTTTCTGAAGGTACAGTTCTGAGCGAAAGCTAGTCCAGGCATGTGACTGGTGACTTGCGTTATAGGATGAGACCTCGCAATCTTAGGGCACAGCAGCTGTGAAAATGCCTTTGTATCGAAACATGAAAATGCCTTTGTATCGAAACATTCCTTGACATGGTACACTAACCAAACCAAGGGAAATCTAATTCAGAAAACATATCCCTGTTGCATATTTTTCATGGATGGGTAGAGAAAGTTTTTGCCAACAAAAAAGTGGTTCCGCACAGCACACAAGGTTTGTATAGACCAGCGATGGCGAACCTTTTAGAGACCGAGTGCAGAAACTGCAATTCAAAACCCACTTTTTTTTTTTTTTGCAAAGTGCCAATATACCAATTTAACCTGAACACAGGTGTCCATGAAGGGGTGATGTCAGGTGCCCACAGAAAGGGCTCTGAGTGCCACAGGTTCACCAACACTGGTATAGACTCAAAGGAAACCTGTACCATGTTACAGGAGGCTGTTAGAAGGACTCTCTTTTTTCAAGGGCTTTTTTTAGTGCTTCAAAACCGTAGACAGTAAGAAAAGAAAGAAGCTGCTATCCAGTACCTTAGCCAAAGATAGAGATCAAGGACGTCATGAACAGCTTCAAGATGGACAAGATCTTTTATGTTCTTGGGTGGAACCAGTGGCCAATTAATGTTCCTGCAGAGCCACTCAAACGTCACGGGTTCATTTTTACTGAACTGCCTGGCAAACTGGAATACGGAAAATATGCATTAAGCCATCTGCATTCCCCCCACACACACACCCGAGAACAATGCTATCGTTAATCTCTCGCACTGCCAAATATCCTGCGCAACAGATTCTCACCAACACCAAGCTCAGATAGAAAAAGAATTTCAGCAGTTTTATCACCCGAACATTTTTTTGGATTTGATGCAGAAGAGCAAATGATATTAATAAGCAACACATTTACTGCTTTTTTTTAAAAAATGGAAAAATATTGAAATTTTTCCTTGTGCTTGAGAGATTCAATCATCGATCCTTTCATGTCAAGTGGGAAAATCTACAATGCTGTCTTCCTAAAAAAATTTTCCAATAGCGACTTGTGCTTTGAAATGTCTTCCTGACCCTTCACACATTCTTGGATTTAGCCATTGAGTTGGACAGCTATTTTTTTTCTAAGTCTCATTAACAGCGCTTGGTACGGGCACCTCAGACCAAGCCTGGATTATCATTAATAGGCCTGGACTCTGTCCATGTCTGAGGCGTCCATTCTTTTAATGCTGGCTCTATTCCAAAACCAAGGAGGATCATATGATCTCCCAGAAATCCTTTCCCTCATCCTCAGAAGGATATTAAATCTTTAACTGATATGGGGATAGAAACCTCACACTAACTGAAGGTTTGATTTTGGTTTTTGGTGTTGTTTTTTTATTTAAAAAAACAGATTTACCTAAATTATATGGCTAAGAATGTGCATATTTTAGTCGATGGCTTAAATCGTGTTGGCAGCTCCAAGTGTGCAATGCAAAACTGGAGAACCAGTTCAGAATATATCGGCACTCTGGAAGTGGTACTCACAAAGCACTTCCACATGTGGGCCATACAAGGGTTGCAACAGGGACTATACAATCGTCACTGCCTGAAATGTAACATCTGGCAAACTTACACAGGTTTAACCCTCCCTCCCTTGCATTTCTACCCCACTTATAAAGGACCCAAGGCATCTTCTATCATTAAAAGACAGCATTTAATGCTAATATTATGTATGGACGAAAAGAATTCCAGCTAACACACTACAGTGTAAAGGTCTTAGGCCACCATTAGATCTATTGTTTTAGCAATGGTATAATGACCATATATAATTATTTCTCCATCTCTTTATTAGAATACAACCAGAAAACATAGGAAATCCCGATACAGTATTTAAAACCTGATTTTTTTAAAAGAAAAAAACACTGCCATCTGAAATGCATTTTATCATGCTTAAAAGCTAAGATGCTAAGTGGGGTGAGCAGACAGATGGAACTAAGTACAGTAGGACCCTGGTATCCGCTGGGGATTGGATCCAGGCCTTCCTGTGGATAATGAAAACCGTGGATAAGAGAGAACAACTGCCCACCCACCTCCAAACGGCTGTTTTCTGACAATAGCTTCCTTTACGACTGCTGTTTTGAGACAGTAGCTTGCTTTATGGCTGCTGTTTGTGACTGTAGCTTGCTTTACAGATGCTATTTGTGACAATAGCTTGTTTTGTGGCTGCTGAATTATTTAATTTTTTTCCTCTGCCAACCGTGAATAACTGAATCAGTGGATAATGAATCAGTGGATATGGGAGGTCCTACTGTACCACAGTCTACTCTCTCACCTCCCTTACCCACCAAACATGGCAGAAGACAAACAACTCCCTTACCTTTAGCAGCATGGTGCACACATAAGGCTCCTTTTTATTGAGGGGTGCTGTGCAGAACACATACCTTGCCCTCAAGGTAAGTGGAATGTGCTGAATCATGTCAGCTATAAATTTAAAGTCCTCAACATTGCAGACAAAGTAGAGGCCGTCAACTTGAGAGAGGCTCACAAAGATATCCTGTTTTTTTTTAAAAAAAGAAAACATGCTGGTAACTATATGTTGCCTTGGTTGCATTCAGAGCCCTATGAATACTGTGAGTTCAATTACAAGAAGCCCTATTTCTGCAACACAATCTACAACTAACATACATTACGCAAATCAAACAAAATTGAACATGTTCATCTGCTCTGTTCAACTTACAGTAATACCTTGGTTTAAGAGCATTTTGCAAGACAAGCAAACATTTCTTCTACATTTTGCCTTGATCAACAAACAGTGTCTTGATATGCAAGCACTAGAGCAGGTCACATGATCACAAGTGAGCTAATGGTGGCTCTCCCCCCCTCCCGGATTGTGAGTGATTGTCTGGAATGTTCCATCTCAGGCAGCCTCCAAAGCAGAGGCGGGGAGGAGGAATAGAGGTCTCCCTTGCACCAGACAGGAACGTGCAGGTTAGGGTTTCATTTTTCTTTATATTTACATTTTTAAACTTGTTTTCAATGTTCTCTCTTATTTTTTCAAACCATTTCTAGTCATGGGACAGCTAGTCAAGTGTGTATAAGGATACAAATTGCACTTTATTATTGTCACATTAAAACACAAAAATAAAATCCAGTTGTCAGCCCAAGTAGGGCAAATTCTGCAGCCAGGTACCTAAGCCATGGTGAGGACATGGACTTCTAGCCAACTCTTTTGTGAGTTTTGGCATTTTGTGTGTACAGTATGTGGTCTATGGGACCCCAGAACAAATCATTTGAGTTTTTATTATTTCTTATGGGGAAATTTGATTTGATATAAGGGTGTTTTGGTTTACAAGCATGTTTCTGGAACGGATTATCCTTGTAAACCAAGGTATTACTGTATTCTGTAACAGAGAACAGCAAAGTGCTATATACGTCACCACCTAAGAGCCCTCCCACCCCATCAGATGGCTTTAAATTTGCTCAGCCCTCTCACCGAAGACATTGATGTACTGCCTGGCACTGCTTTACACTTTTAATTTCACCCTTGTAGCCCTAAGGGCTATAACTTCTTTTCATCAGAATGAAAACTGAGTTGCTTGAGGCATGGAGTTCCATATCCAGTACCAATAGTGCTATGCAGCGTAGTTACAAAACAACATGACACAGAGTGCTCAGGACCACACACAAATCCGTAAAGACTCCAAATGGCCCATTGTACCGCCTGTGCCAGGCAGGGTAAGGCAGTCATGAAAGACCTCGGGAGTTCTTTCTTATCTAAAACTACAGGAAGACATACTAAGTCACCCCACATGACAGCTGGTGTGTGACAACCAAAGCATTGAGGTATATGAACTGTTGTACAATGAAAAGGTAAAAATAAACATTCTTGTTCTTACAATTAGATTGGATAGAGTGGCATGCGGAAGATAATATGCAAACATTTCAATCTGTTCAGCGGTGGGATGCAAGCCAGCAGTCTGGGGGGGAAAAGGGGACAAGAGAAAGAGATGTGGCTTATTTCTGTAAGAATTAAACATTATTTCGAAAGAAACAACTCAAGCTACAATCAATGAGATGATCTGTTAAAGTGCCTCACATATAATGCAACATTTACAGAACTAAAAGTACAATGCATACAGAAGCTCTTGCTGCACCGTTCATAAGTGCTTTATATCTCCCCGGTCACACCAAGTGCTTGTGTGGCTGTTTCTCGAAAAAAAGGTGGAGTATAATGCAAAACTTCTGAATGTGATGCCTTTCACCTATTTCACACTTCAGTGGCAATCAACCATGGCGATCAACCCCAGCCAACAGTGCTTAAGGGTTGAGGGGATGGCAAGCCAAAACCCATGGAGGGCACAAGATTTTGGAAAGACGATACCAAGTATTCAGATTGGTCCACTGTCTTTGCATGAGTCATTTCTGGTGGAACTGTGGCTCTGTGGCAGAGGACACGTTTTACTTGGAGGTGGTTCCAGATCAGAGATGGGCGTGAACTGCTAGTCTAGTGGTTCGCAATGGTTCGTTCTTCAGAGGCATAGGTGTTTTGCAGGCACCCTGCCTCTTCACCTGTGCCCCCTCTAGCAAGTGTTTACTTAGAGGCAGCATCCTGGGCTTCTCTGCCCTGCTTCCTCCTCTGAGTAGGTGCCCACCAGAGGAGGGAAGCCAGGAAACCCATGGAAAACACCTGTGCATCCAAAGAACAAATCAGTACAAAACACACAAAACTGGAAGATCGTGACCATCTCTATTTCCTGAGTTAAAATCAGCCCTCTCTCTTTAAAGCAGTGGTTCTCAACCTGAGGGTCCCCAGATGTTCCTGGAATGCAACTCCCAGAAGTCTTCATCACTAGCTGAGCTGGCTAGGATTTCTGGGATCTGCAGTCCAGAAACATCTGGGGACCCACAGGTTGAGCACCACTGCTTTAAAGAGATCTAGCAACAAATGATGGAAAACATGGAAGGGCAGCTGTAGTTTAACGACAGTCGGAAAGCCATGTCTGTTTATAGAAAGTAGCTTCCTGTATTATTTTGTTTGCTTGCTTTTTGTACTATACTTCTATGCTGCCTTTCTCCCAGCAGTGGGTCACAGAGCAGCTCACACACACAAAAAGACAGAAATTAAAGACACAATGCATTGTTAAATATGGTTGTGAATACACAAATGAAGAAAGAGGAGGTGGAGTTGGTAATTATGATAATGACGGCAAGGTTGATCTTTGCAAAGCATTGGATGAAAACCTAACAACCAAATAAAATTGGGGGAATGGTATAGGCACTTATGGAATATGGCTATTAATGATAAATTGACTTGTGAAATTAAAATTAGGAAGGGATTGGAAAATGCTAATTATTTTAATGGAATATGGGATAAACTGTGGTATATGTGTTTCAAATACACACCCAAAGGAGACTCAATGTATTTTTGGAGGGAAATGGGTTGGTCAATATCTTAAGAGTTGCAAGTTTGGTTAAGTCCCGAGTGGGAGGTGGGTTGCACAGGGTTGGTCCGGTTTTGTTTGGTAGAGTTTTGATTAATGTTTTTCCCTCCTCTTTTTGTATAAATGTTGTTTTATGTTTTGTATCGTAGTTTCATTACAAATTAATTAAACAACCCAATGCAAACAGCAATTTAAAAACCATTAAGCAAAAAATATATATTAAAATCTCACATAAAAATTAAGCAATATAATAACACTTTACAACACATTAAAAAAGGTTGTGTTATTGGTTAACATAGAGCAGCTTAATAATAATAATAATAACAACTGTGTGTCGTCAAGTCAGTTCTGATTTATGGTGACCCTTTCCAGGGATTTTACCTTTCCCTTCTTCTGGGGGCACAGTGGGATTGCACAGCATGCCCAAGGGCACACAGGCTGGCTCTTTTTGGGATGGGCAGTGGGGCACTGAACTTCCAGGCTCTGGCTCTGCAGCCCGATACCAAAACCTCTAAGCTATCTGGCCAGCCATGTTAAAATTAGATACTAAACACCAAAAGCCTATTGGAATCAAAACGGTTCCAGTTGGCATCCAGAGAGATGGGGCCAATCTGTTCTCCCAGAGGAGGGCATTTTATAACCTGGGAGCAACCATTGAGAAGACTCGCTCTTGGGTTCCTGTCAACTGTACCTGTAAAAGTGACAGAACTGAGAGAAGGGCCTGCCCAGATAATCATATGGCCGGTAAAGGTTACCTGAGAAGACAGTCTAGGCCAGTGGTTCCCAACCTGGGGGTTGTGACCCCTTTGGGGGTTGAACAACCATTTCACAGGGGTCGCCTTGAGCCAGTGAAGAAAAAGGCACAAACGGCTTGGGTCTGGAGGAGGGGGGGAGGAAGGGGGGAAAGAGTGAGTTACAGCTGGATAGGTTGGAGGGGATGTCAGTCAATGGCACGGGAGGCTGCGACTGGCTGAGGGTGCCTGTAAAGGGAAGTTCTCTGTGGCACCTGCGGCAGTGGCCTGCCAAAGGGGGCTTGTGGCCTCTTCCAAGCAGGGCAAGGGGTCACCACAACATGAGGAACTGTATTAAAAGATCATGGCATTAGGAAGGTTGGGTCTAGACCACTGGTCTAGACCCAAACCATATATAAAGCTTAATAAAGCATAGCCAAGTCTTTTCAGTTAGGCTTGGAAATGGACTAGTAGCCAGTGAAGCTGCTGTTAACAGGGGAGCTCTAAGCTCCCTGTAAACAGACCCAGTCATTGGCCTGACTGCAGCATTTTGCACCAGACGACGCTCCCAAACCATCTTCAAAGGCAGCCCTAAACACAGCAACTTGCAGCACTCTTAAGTGGAGTGTAACCGAGGCATGTGCCAAGTCAGACATTTCCAGGGAAGTGCGCAGCTGGCACATTAACTTTTAACTGGGCAAATACACTTCTGGCCACAACCATGGCTTGGGTTCAGGGGTCAGGGACTATTCTGAAATGGCAAGCCTGGCTTTTCGAGGGAAGCGTAACCTCCTCCAAAACCGGCTTGAATCCCTATTGCTCAATCTGTCTTTCAAATGACAAGGAGCACCTCCGTCATGCCCGGAGTAAGTCTCAATCTGTTTGCTTTAATACAGTCTCCCATCAATGATAGGCGCTAGTTGAGAACTAGAACAGCTTCCTTGGAGTTAGCTGGAAAGGAGAGATGGAGTCGGGTATCATTTGCAATACTGGGGAGACTGAACTCCAGAAAAGCTCTCCCGGTGGTTTGATGTAAATATTAAATAGCATGGGGGTCAAGGGAGAACCCTATGGGGACACCACAGGCCAAAAGCCAAGGGAGAAAACAGGACCCCATCCCTTGCACCACCCTCTGAGTCCTCCCCATTCAGGATGAATTGAAGCCACTGTAAAACAGGGTCTCTAAGACCCGTCCTAGTGTATCTGACGCAGAAGGGTACCACAGCTGATGGTACCAAAAGCTGATGGGAAGTCCCACAGAACCAAGAGAGACACACTCCCTTGTCTGGTTCCCAGCATGGGCTACTTTCCAAGGCTATAAATGCAGTCTTCCTCCCATGACCAGGCTTGACACTAGATTGAAATGGATCCGGATATATCATTTCATCCTGGAATCCCTGAATGAGTATCCTTCTGGGTGTTTAAACTCGTGCTAACATAACAGGATCACAGAGCAATAAATCAGGCCCAGCAAAACAGTAGTTCAGATCTTACCACTATGGGATCAACCGATGCTTTTAATATCTCCTTTAATAAAGGAAGATCATCTTGATGCATAGTAGTGACTTCCCCGTCTTCAAACATAGTGCCGTATCTCCCAGCTCGGCCTGAAATCTGTAGAGCCTGAGAAGTCGTAATGGCATCTATTTCCTTTTCCCCCTTCTCATTGACAGATGGCTTCATTAGGGAGTTAAAAATGATTCTTTTTATGCTCCTAGAAGAAAAGCGCAGCCCATGGGTTAACACTGGAGAATAATACTGTGTTTGTTATACAACAAAGACAACTCTCTCCTACGATCAAGGTCATATTAACTTAACATTTAATTGGGAGCCTAAATGTAAAGCAAGAAAAAACTGCTGGGCAGAGAACTACTGAAAGAGAACAGTCTCAGGAATGCCCCTGAAGTAGCAGCAACAGGAGCTTGGAATTAGCACATTAAAAAGACTTTTGTTACCTTCTACTCTGGTAATGGCAGGAAACAACTTTGCTTTTTAAAAAACCCTCTAAGATCAAAGGACATTTGATCTATTATTATTATTATTATTATTATTATTATTATTATTATTATTATTATTATTATTATTATTATTATTATTATTATTACAAAACGAGTAACACTTGCCTATTACTTTTGGACACTGGGTTGGCCATTTTTGTTTTTTTAGTGGAGGGTTCATATAATTACCGAAATCCTATTGGCATGAATTGACACTATGGAAGCTAGGTAATATCATCATCTGGTCCAAGAGCATTTAATTTAAATTAATCGAAAGCTTCTTTTGTTTATGGTCCCAAGGCAACAGTCCTAATCTATCAGCTGGATGCCCAGCAGAGATTTTCCAATATTGAATCCTCTCCTCTCTGGACCTGAGGCTTCCAAAAGCTTCCTCCAAGGCCAAAGGGAGCTCTAGGGAACTTTGGATGCTGAATGTGGTGAAAACAGGAAGCTGTCAAAAAAATTTAAATTTGATTTTTCTGGTGCTGGATGATGGCATCATCTGGCTTCTGCAGGCATAAATTCGCACAAGAGCAGGGGGTCCTCAACCTTGAGCAACCTGGATATTCTTGGACTACAATTCCCAGAAACCCCTACTGGGGGAGGCTCCAAGGAACTGCAGCCCAAGAAGGCCTGGGTAACCTAGGTTGGTAACCACGGATCAAAATGATTCTGCCCATAAATTCCGTTGTATTCCTGGTCATTTAGCAAATGATGAGTACCATTAAGAAGTGGCACTCCTGAAAAAACAATCAACAATGGGTAAAGCATTCCTTTTCAAAGTAATGTTTCCAAACTCTTTCGGGCAACGAAAAGGCTTCCCTTCCTCCCTCTCTGCCATCACATTTGCTACATGCTAGCAGCTAGTTTTGCTAGCTATTCAGAACCCACTCTAGGCTCTGTGAAGAATCAGATATGCCATTAGAATCGCCCAAGTCAATGAACAAGGCTCCGGTACCTAACCGCCAGACGTCCCTCAATTCCGGTTCATGCCCCTGGTGAAGCAAACGCTCCCTCCCACTCATATATATATGTAACCTGGCCCAACAGAACACATTTCCAGCAGCACCACGCACATCCCTTCCTGTCCACTCCTGAAGGCACAGAAAATACTGGCAAATGTGGGGGGAGGGGGGGAGAAGTGATGCTGACATTTCAGTAACACATGGGCAAGCTCTTGAGGAAGAACTGTTCAACAGGTAGAAGTACCAACCATGCATACTGCCAACTGAAGTATATGCACCAGTTACACTCTGTTCATTAGAAACTTAATTATGATTTTAAAATACATTTTTAAGATTTAAAACTTGAGCATACACCAAAGGCCACGGGGGAGGAATGTGTTGCTAGGAAATAAGCTCAGAAAAGACTGAGAACTATCATCACCTGAGCCTCATTGGGTCTTAATCCTCTGTTCCCTTGGGATACTTACAAATTGAGTCCCATTCCAATTGCATCAGTGGCAACCATGATTTTGCACGAATCATTGGGATCATTGAATTTCTTTGCCTGGGCATGCTTTGTTCCTGAAACAATCACAAGAGCAGACCACGATTCAGATTTAAAAAGCCTTTGATTTTTTTAGTTCTATTTTTATCCTGAATTTTATTATTTACTAGTTTACATGCTCCTCTTCCACCACCACTCTATAGTCTACCATCAGTAGCAAAACTGTTTCAGACCACGTCAGCCATGTAAATGGCTTACTGAAATTCTCATGAAACAATGCAACGTTTATTGACTGTTTTTCTTTTCTCTACTTGCATACAACTCCATCATGGAAACATTCTCTGGGCAGTTCCGAACAGAAGCTTTTTTCGCTCACTTGAACACACCATTTCTGTAAACCACAAATGGGTCTGTCTGTAAACCACTTGTGGGTCTTGGAGGTCCAACTCCTGCAACCCCCTCCCATAGCAAGGGCATGCAAAGGCCTCGTTGCTCCTGGCAGCAACGTTTTTAAAAATCCATTGCAAATCTACGAGGGACAGTTGTGTATAGGTGAGCACAAATATTCCTGATGAAATCAGAACAATAAACTGCCACAACTAGTGAAGCTGCAAAGGTAATATATAACCCCCATAAGGAACAGTGCGGTTCACACCACCGCCGTCTCCGTTATCAACCTGTTTCCTCAACAAGTTCCAGAAAGACGACCTTGGCTCAATGTTTAAAAGGATGTCATCATGCCAGGACTTCTTATCTGGCAATGCAATGGTGGCAGACTCTCTTTTTAAAGCAGAGTGCTACCATTGTGGATTCTAGAGTAATGAATTTCCTACACCCATAAGGAGTAAACCAAATGGCCTTTGAAGTATTTTGTTAGTGCCACTCAAAGAAGAGAACCACCTCCTTCGTCAGCGTTAACACCATCTTCCCCCTTCCCTGTGCACCAAGAAGCCATTTGCCCACATCAAATAGAAAACATCCATGGTAGAAGATTCAAGAACATATTAGATTCTCAGGTAATGCAAACCACATGTGGTAATATAATCAATAGGGAACAGAAATCAACAACACAGAGGTCGGATGAGTTACATTACTGTATTAGACTGGCTTAAAGCGGTAAGGGTAGATACAGTAACAAGGAAACCAGTTTTCTCTCTGGTAAGAACCATTGATTGTCACAAAAACTGGGCATAAAAAATTTCTAAGAGAAAAGTGCAAAAGACCAAAAAAAAAGATAAATGCACATGTAAAGCCTAATGTTAACAGGCTCGACAGCATACAGTACATAATGTTTTATACAATTTAATAGCTGCACATCATATATGGAATGATTTTTCATGTAAATCAGGGCTGTCCAACTTTGAACAAGCCAAGATCTAATGTTTCTGACCCAAAGTGCCTGAGGGTTACCACACTAAAACCTCTACTTACAAATCTTATCGGTTCCGAGCATATCCTCATAAGTAAAAAAAAAATTGTTAAGTCGGGCAGCAGAACACTTTGCTTTGCTTTGCTTTTCCATAGGAATGCATTGAAAATCAATTAATCTGTTTCGGAGGGAACATATTTCAATGCATTCCTATGGGAAGGCTGACCGTTCACATGCTTCCTTTGCACCCACTCGAGCAGGTGTGGGCGGGTACAAGGGAGACATGTGCATGCTTCCGCAGATCACCCCTTCCAAGAGGCGAGCCACATGGACATGCACATGCCTCCCTTGCACCCAGCTCGAGCAGGTGCAAGGGAAGCGTGGGCATGCTTCCCTGGGCTGCTGGAAGACTTTTGAAAAAAGATGTGCTTTCCCTCCCAACCCGCCTGGGGCCTGACTCAACTCTCCACCCCCTCCGGCCTCCTCCTCCTCCTCCTCCTCCTCTCCCCTCCCCTTGTCCCTTCCAGCTCTCTTGCTGCCACTGCCGCAGTCACCAGCAGCTCTCACTCACCTCCGCCATGTTCACTGCTCGGATGGGGAAGGCCGAGCCAGCAGCGGGGCAATCACATTGCCACAGCGACACAAGGAGGAGAGAATGGCTCAGAAAGCGAGCAGGAGTGGCAGTGGCGGGTCATGGCCTCTGTGAGGCCGCCGTGGGGGTGGGAGAAGGAAGTGGAGGAGGCGGAGGAAAGGGTGGGGGAGGAGGAATTCTCTGGGGGGGGAGAAGAGGGGAGACATCACCAAGCAAAGGAGGTGGACACACCTGCAACTCCACCTCTCGCTCCACACCAGCAACTCAGCTGGTCACGAGACAGTGGCATGCTGATCATCCAACCGGCAGGGGGAGCAGGGTACTGTGCCATGGCCTTTGAACTGCCCCGCCCAGCTGAGATAGTGGGCTGGCAGACCCAGAACTTTGCTGGGGCAGTGGTGGTCCTTGGGGTGGGAGAGGTAGAGGTGGAGAATTTATCCCCTCCCTTTTTTTATTGATGGCTGGCGGGCTACTTTTGAACCCTTCGCGGGCTACTGTTAGCCCGTGGTCTACCTATTGGGCAGGCCTGATGTAAATGGTTTACAGCAGAGGTATTAATGTATTAAGAATAGTTACCAGGGGGTAGGCTTCCATATATGACCGCACATTCCAAGCCCCGCGTTTCAATCTGCCGACTTATTGAATATATATCATTTTTACTGAAACAGACAATGCAGTCTCCAGGGCGAAGGTTATCTAGAGAGCCAAGTGCCTCATCCAGCACTTTAATTGGTGTGAGCCTGTCGTAGTTTCTCACCTAGAAAAAACAAGCATGGGAAGCAACGAAATATATGAGAGAGGCACGCAGGAGCTATTCCGGTGCAACAAGGACTCCCACGCATGCCACTACACACACTCGTGTTTGCAAACTGATTCTGAAAAAAAGTCTTCTGGGTTTCAAGCCTGCCTCCCCATGGAAGCAATGCCCTGATTTTGGCAGAACTGATGAACCTTCTGATCCAAGTCGTTAGCTGTGCTGTCAAGTCCTAGAAGGGGAAGGACCGAGACAGCCAATTCAGTTACTGAACGTACAGCTTCTGAGTCGCAGAACCACATGCTCTAAAATGACAAAAGGGAAAGCAAATGCAAACCAGAGAATCGTGCTATGGACTTTTGTTTTCAGGGAAAGGATGTTAGTTTCTATTGGGAGGAAAACAGCCCCTGATTCTATCGCATCTCTTGATTTGGCTGCATATTTTGATGACGTTAGATCAACATTTTTGCTGAGGGAAAACAGCAGGGGAGGGCCTTTGTCCTCACGTCTTGCTCATGGACATCCTAGGAACTTCCACGTGGTTGGTCATTGTGAGAAAACAGGATATTTTGACAAGTTCAGCCTTTTTCTTTGATCCACACCGGCTTTTCCTACGTTCTTACAAATATCAACTGTGAGGCAGAACTACATCAGCCACATATGACGCAACTACACTACAAATATATTTGAGAAAGTTTTATTTCAAAACCTTCCATTCCTGACAGAAGAGTGACCTTAAGAACCTCGCGGTGCAGTGGTTAAATGGCTGTACTGCAGCTGTAACTGTGCTCATGACTTGGGGTTCAATTCCAAGTAGCAGGCGCATGGTTGACGCAGCCTTCTATCCTTCTGAGGTCAGTAAAATGAGTACCTAGTTTGCTCGGAGGGGGGGGACGAGTAGCCTGCATAAATAAATTGTAAACCGCCCAGAGAGTCCTTTGAGCACTTTGGGGCGGTATATAAGCAGAACACTTTGTTTTGGCTTTGTTCTGCTTAATAGCCTAGACCTCACGAATTATATGGTGGCTCAAGCCTTTGGGTAATTATGATTGAAAGAGAAGTTTTCCACATTTCATGCAACCTTAACTTCGACATCAAATAAACACTACAAGGTAACCCCACTATAGAGATGGACACAAACCTCGGTTTAGAGGTTCGTGCCGGTTCACAAGCACAGCACCACAAATGTCCCAAAGAGGTACACGTAACAACCCAGGTACAACACCTACCTCAACCTCCTCCCCTGTGGTATACATGAGCTCTGTCACCAAGTTAATAGCAGCAGCTTCACCACAAATGTGGATTTCTTCTGCGCAGAGACCTAAACAGAAATACACATGAAAGAAAAAAGAGCCTATATAAATCAACTTAAATGGATAGCAAATAATAAAGAAAGCACAACAGTGTAATGTAAAAGGTATGGGCGGGAAGTCAGAAGTGATGGTCATATTTAGGTGATGGAAAGTTCCCTCCTCTGCCTCCCAAAAAAGTTCCTAGCCCTTCCCCCTGCCAGGATTCCTTTGGTCTCGGGGAACCCTTTTAGGGGGAGGGCCGTAGGGTCACACAGTCTCAAATGTCTGAAAACTGCTACTGGTGGTCCCTGGAAGCCTGGGGGCCGCAGCAGTACCTGCAGCGCTTATTTAAGAAGCCATTTTGCTGTCCTGGCTTCCAGGCTTCCCCAGGATCACTCTGAAATGGGAACGGATATCTGAAAACATCTGATACTGTATGAGAGCCTGCTAATCAAAACAAAATAAAAGATGAAAGGAAAGTCCACTGAGCAGTTTCAGGCCTGTTAGCACATCACATACGCCTTCCAACAGTCTCCTACCATGCAGATTGCTACAATAACAAACATTTCACAGCACCCATCTTGCGCATTCAGCGGAAAGGGCCTTCTTCCTTTTGTTCTATGAGGGGGCCAGGAAAAGGTACAAAGGAAAATCCAAGTCCGTCATTACGGAGCCAAAAAAGGACTGAAGTCCACCAGTACTGCTGATATGGTGCTATGCAGCACCATCACATAACACAGAAAATGGCTTTGACTTTAAACTGCACAAGACCCCTCCCTTCTCATAAATACATTTCATTTAACCTCACTGCTCAATTACTTTGCGTATGTACGGTACGTATGTACTATGCATGCATGCATTATTTCAATGAAACCAGTGGTTTTTGTTGATTTATCAGGAAGAGTCACCAACTTTCCCAGGATGTGGATTATTCTCCTTAAGTGATATTGGTGCTTTTGAGAACAGTCTGAAGCACAACAAAATGAAGTTGCCCACCTCTTGCCAAACAAGGTGTCCGTGCACCACATGTACCTAAATGGACAGGTTCTGCTAGTATTCTAGAACACGCTTGCTGTACAGCACATATGAAAAGGCTGTGTGCGGTACAGGTCAGTAGCTTGTCATAAAATAATTTGATTCACCGTAAACATACATACCCAAGAGTGCTCGAGTCCAGGCCCAGCCTCGAGTAGTATCTTTAATCATCTGAACTTCATCAATCACGGCCACTTCATCTTAAAAGACCCACACAAAAAAAGGGGAGGGAGAAAAAAAAACAATAACCAAGATATATATATTTAAAATACAGTGGTACCTCAATTTACGAATTTAATCCTTTCCGAATGCATGCTCTTAAGTCGAACTACTCTTACGTCTGGGTACCTATCTAAAAAATTGAAAAAATATGAAAAAATATTTGTAAGTCGAGCAGACCATATCTAAAATTTGTAAGGCGGCAGTTAAAATGGCAACAGTTTTCTGCTCTTAAGTCAAATTGCTCTTAAGTTGAGTTGCTCTTAAGTCAGGGTACCACTGTATTGACACATGGTAAAATGCACCTGTGAAACAAAACTTTTTAAAAGTACAATATGGTTGCAAAAGTAAACCCCAGGATTAGTTCTTTAAACTGCTGAGCTGCTCAAATTAAAAATTATATTCTGTACAGAATATAAAAAAACTTTGTAAAGCTACTTTGTACAGCCTGTGAATATGTCACAATGCACCAGTTCTACGGCAAAATGCTGTTGAATGTGGTACAGCAAATTTTTAAAAATGAAACACAATCATGCTTCAAGACCCTGGAGGAACGCAGAGAGAGACAAAAGTATACATACAAGGTGTGGTCACGCTGCACATCTCAATGGTGCAAGCGGCGTGGGCAGCTGGCCTGCCTTCTGGATCGACAAGGATTCGTTCCTCCCCAGTTACTAAGTCACAGGGCACCTTCTACAAAGTGGAAGAAAAGGAATAGCCGATAAATGACAAGATGGCCTAGGGAGAAGAAAACCCATTGGCCCTTCCCAAGAACACAAGAATCGCCATCCTCTTAGACCCACAGAGATGGAAGCGGGCGATACGTAACCACAACACAGCAAGTTCAGCTCTCCTATCAGGTTGTCACTCTTCTAGTCAGCATTCCACCCTCTGAGGATCAATCCACATTTGCCTCCAAGAAAGGCAACTTCTTGCTTGTGACTTGGGACACACCATCTTCTTAGAAGCTTATATCTGGTGGCCCAGTTCATGTGGATTCCACAGCCATATTCAGTTTGTTTAACTTCCTCCCCTTGTTTTACTTCTTTATATGGAGTCAGAATCTTGCCCCATCGTCTTCACCATTGCCCAGACTGACTGGTAGGAATCTGCAGGGTTTACATACACTTTCTCCAATCCTAACTGGCAGGAATGAAATGAAGTCCTTTGTTTTACCACCGAGCAATGGCCTTTCTACATCAGAAACAGCTGAGGTACCTGGTTCGAGCTATCAGGTTTTTCAAGATGTAACAACAAACAAATGCTCATGAGTCTAAACAGTTACACCGCAGCTGTACTGGTGTAAAGGAGTGCAAAACAAAAGTGTGGCTCCCTTTCTTCTCTCCCTCTCATCTATTCCGCCACTGTCAAAAGACAGATCATATGCTTTGTAACTAGAGATGGGCACGAAATGGAAATATAGCCTTTTGCTTTGTTTTGTTTCTTTAGTAGTTTCATTTCGTTAGTAATGAATTTTCAAAGTAGTTTCGTTATGAAATGAAACTAAATGAAACACTATGCTCCCCTGGGTCTTAGAGGCACCAAAATGGAAGGGTAGCTTCCACAGGCTCTTCCCTGTAAGCCCCCCAAATTTGGAGAGGTTTGAGGGTCAGGGGGCTGAGTTATTAAACTCCAAAGGGGGTGCCCCTAGGAAAAAATAATCCTAATTGAATCGCAAAACCGCAATAGCGCCCCCCCCCCACGGACAAGCAATTAGTGGCTTTGCCGGATTGGCTTCTGAATCCTGGTTCAATCAGAATGATTTTTTCCTAGAGGTACCCCCTTTGGAACTTAATAACTCAGCCCCCTGAGCCCCAAACCTTTCCAAATTTCAGGGGCTTACAGGGAAGGATCCAAACTTGCTCTGCAGTGATTTTGGTGCTGAAACATGCCTGTGATCACTATTTTGGAGTACATATCAGGAGGCTGTTTTTTTAAGCTCCAAAAGGAGGGCCCTAGGAAAAAAATCATTCTAACTGAATCTGGATTCGGAAGCCAAGCTGGCGAAGCTGCTAATCTTTCGCCTGTGTGTGTGTGTGCGGGGGGGGGGGGGCTACTGCAGTTCCCCCATTCAATTAGAATGATTTTTCCCTAGGAGCACCCCCTTTGAAGTTTAATAACTCAGCAGCCTGACCACCAAACCTGTCTAAATTTAAGGGGCTTACAGGGAAAAGCTTGCGGAAGCTCCCCTGCCATTTCCTTTAAAACGAATCGTTCTACCGTTCCGTTTCATTCCATAATAAAATGATGAAACAGCACTTTGTTTTTTGTTTTGTGCCCATCTCTAACTATGAAAAACACAGTATATATTGACACCATTGTATCATTAATCGTCACCAAAATATTTAATATAATGGATACAGATTGCAACATGGTTGTAGAAGTATGAATATTCACGGACATACTAACAGAATCATTACTCTTTTCGAAGATTTCATGTGCCAGAAGCTTTAGTGGGCCACAGTATATTCCTGATTTTGCTGTCAAATATCTCTGGATTGCATGATAGGTTTTCCCACTATTTGTAGGGCCGGCGTGAAACACAATCTTTCTGTGGATTGCTCTGGCCTCTGGATACCTAGAATATACAAGCAAAGCATTTCAGAGAAAGGACAGTCTGGATTCATGACCACCTCATTCTGTAGCATGAGTAATCTGTCTTTTTAAAAACAATTACCCTAATTAATCTTGACATATTAATCTGAGAAAGAAGAGGGAAGTCCCAACACGTGCATCTTCAAAGCAGAAAATTTCCTTGCATAATCCCAAGAAACTGAGAGAAAAGACTGATCTTTTGGATAAAAAATACATACAGTGGTACCTTGTAAGACAAATTAATTTTGTTCTACAGGTCAATTTGTTTTTCAAAAGAAATATCATCCTACAAAACACGGTTTCCCATAGGAATAAATGGGAAATTGATTAATCCGTTCCAGAGGTCCGAAAAAGGGGGAGCCTTTTTTATTCAGATCTCTTTATAATGTGCACTTTAAAGGCATGCAGAGCCAGAATCCCGCCCTGGAACCCCCCACCCCCCTTGGTGCAACGCAAAAGAAAAGCTCCAAGACAAACCACAGGTCTTTCCTGCCAAAAGTGCAATGAAAAGCAATGTGAAGATGATCAAAAGCAAGCAGCGAGACAAACCCCAGGTTGTTCCCACCAAAAGTATAATGTAAAGCAATACAGACACACAAAAGAAAGCAAGGAAACCTCACCTCTCTGCCTTTCCAAGTTCAAAAAGCCCAAAACCTGCTGCAAAACAATGACCAGAGTGGCTTCAGAACTTGATGAAAAAACTCCTCCCACCCCTCCAAACGACGGGGGTGGAATGCATCCTGGGTAACTTATTTCAAAATGTGGAACAGATTTTCATCTTGCAAGGCATCCCATAGGGAATTTTTGTCTCGTGAAGTATGCCTATTTCCAGAAATTTCATTTGTCTTACGAGTTTTTCATCTTTTGGGGCATTGATCTTGCAAGGTACCACTGTACAGTGGTGTCTCCTAAGATGAATTTAATTGGTTGCAGGGATGCATTTTTATTATGAAAAATTCATCTTCAGAGGCACGGTTTCCCATAGGAATGCATTGAAAACCAATTAATCCATTACGGAGGAATGGGTTATATTGGTTTTCAATGCATTCCTATGGGAATGCTGTCACAAACCCCCTCAATCAACTGGCAGCCTTCCGCTGTCGGTTGATTGGAGGGGTTTACCCGCAGCCCAACAAAGGGGGGGAACCTTGCAAGCCAATTCCTCCCCTTTGGCTTAGGCTCCGTGCCCGGAGTTCTTTAAAGGGATCCGCCCACTGAGGCTGCCTGCCTGCCTTACCCAGCCTCCTCCTTGAACAGATAGGCTGGGGAAAGGAGGCAGGCAGCCTCCATGGACAGATCCCTTTAACCGAAGGGGAGGCAGTGGCAGCTTCCATCCTGGCTTTCTTGACTATGTAGCACCCGCAGATGACGTACTATGGGGTCAGGAAAGCGCGGATGAAAGACCAGGCTTTTGAATTTCACACGCCCATAATCTCTAGGGTGGTGGGCGCGCTAAATTCAAATGCCTGCCCCATAAGATGGATTTTTCGCAAGACATCTGGTAGGCAAATCGGCGTCTTGCAAAAAGTGCCTATACCAGGAAATTTCATTTGTCTTACGAAGAATTCGTCTTACGAGGCATTCGTCTTGCGACGTGCCACTGTATTTCTTACAAGACTGCAAAATGTGATCTTCTCAAGTTTTCTTTTACAACTAAATCTTTTTCCCACTGCATTTTATTTTATTTTTGGTTAATCTTTTCAGTTTTTAAAAAACTTTCTACCGAATGCCTGGTAGGCAGAAGAAGCAATTTATACATTTAAAGAACATATTATGCATATACAGGTATATGATAAACATAACTTCTTTGATGTGTAAGACTGATAAGAAAAAGCAGCTTTTGCTCACATCTGGTTATTTACTTCCAACTGTCCTCTAAAGTCAATATAGCACCTTATCCTTTATGACTGACCAAGATTATCTAAGTATCCTTGCCAGTATCTGGTTCTCAGAATATTATTTTGTTTCTAACTTCTAATTACAGATTAATACTCAATAGAGTAAAGGTATCCACGGTAAAGATGGATAAAATAAGATTAATGGGAACAGTCACTTTATTTCTGCTTTAACTTCTAGGTATTATAAGCTTATTCATAAAATCAGACATCGTATTAACATGTTTCGTGAGAAGCCCTTCAAAATAAGCTTTTAAAGCTTAAAAAGTTTTTTAAAAAGTGATCACTATTCCAAGGTTAAGACAAAATACTGTAGAAGGAGATGTTCAAAAGCCAACCAATATCTTAACATGGAAATTTAACGTCACTTCATTTAAGTTTCACAGCACTACCAAAATATTTGAACATTTATGTCATTACTAGACAGCAGTCTATGGAGCAAATGTTCCCAAACTTGGTTCCCCGGGTGTTCTTGGACTACAACTCCCCGAAGTCCTGGCCAGCACAACTTGTGGCAAAGGGAGTTGTAGTTCAAGAACATATGGGGACCTAAAGATGGGAACGTTGTAGAGGATACATGTGAGATATGAGCTGAAATTCTACACAGGCTTATTTAGGTTAAACCCACTGAACTGGATGGGACTCACCCCCAAACACACATGTAGACCTTATCGGAATCTTAAGAGACCAATCCAACACCAATGGAATGTCACTGAAATTTATTCACTTCAAAATGCACCTTTAGATATTTTGAGTTTTAGAACATCTGATCTCATGCCTAAGTGCCCATAATGGATTTTCTTCAAAAAAATAAAGAAATGGCAATCCTTAATTCTTAAATCAAAATGCCAGTACTAAGCATAGTGAGTCACACTGAAGTAGGCTAACTATATCTATCGGGATTTTCTCAGTCAACTCCTCTGCATGTTTCGTTGATTCAAATGTATTGGCTGTCACTGCAACTTACGTCAGTGCTGATGGTCCTACTATAGTGCAGTTTACTAAGATAAACAAGATTTTGGTCCCAGTATAACAAAGCAACAATGTTAGCCACAATGAAAATGAACATTTCATAGGAATATCAAATGAACACTGTAACAATATTGGTGCTAAACAATATGTATATATGTGATTTTAAAAAATTCTAACCAATTTGGCGGTAATCTTAAATCACTGATTTTACGCAATTCTTCCATGCACTCCAACATAGGGAATATCTGTTTCGCATGTTGCATAAAAAAAGGAAACAGATCACCAACTGCTCCTGCAAAAAGAAAGAAAAGAAAGAAAAGTGTACAGTATTTAAAAACCCAGTGGCATATTCAGAACAACTACAATCTTATAAAATGTGGCTGCATGGATTCTGCCAGCAGGGTGAAAAATTATCTGGAAAATCACATCTGAATTGTCATACCACCACCACACTAACAACAACAAAACAAGCATTGTTAAGAAAACTTTAAAATGTTTGGATTTATATTGTAAAATATTCTGCTGACCAATATCCTTACCTGCACCACAGCATATATCGTTCAGAATAATATGTATATCAGCACTCAAGGACACCGACTCCATGATGTATTTCCTAAAACTTATAAATGCTTGGTGAAAAAGACGAGCTGTAAAAGGGGGGGGTTGAAAAAACAAAGAAGAGATTGGTGTTGCACATTTTTGTTTTATATTGCTTTGCTTCTTGAAATCTGGACCAAAAAGCACATTTTTAAAAGCAGATTTGGGAAGGGCTAAAAGCTCATTCAGAAATCTTACTTTTAGATAATATAAAGGGATATTGTATAAAGTTAATTAATGTGTGGAATTCAATCCCTATTAAATTGTGTTATACTAACAATGAATCCTAAAATGATGTGCTAAAGAAAGCTTGGTCAATTTGTGTCTCCCCCCCAAAAAAGTTCAATTGCTTTGTGAATTAATTTTTAAGAACCTTGAGGATCATTCATTTATCTATATATACATCTTTGCATACCTCCTCTTTATTTTTTAGGAAGAAATCTAAACTGAACAATGATAGCTTAGTTTCCTTGCTTTGTTTAATGGCTAGACAACGGATGGCATCCAGCTAGAAAACTAATAACCATCTCTCTCTCTCTCTCTCTCTCTCTCTCTCTCTCTCTCTCTCTGTCAATGGCTGTTAAGGATTCGGCCTGTGGCTCTCATGGAAAAGCTAGCATTTCAGGTTCATTCACTGAGAATGGTTGATGTTTAAGTATATGTTTGGGATACATAGATTCCTTTCATTTCCATTATACTATAAATATGTCTCTTTCCTTACCAATACCCCACGTAAATTTAGAAACTGATTTAATGCAATACAATTCATTTGTTTTTAAATTGGCAATACGCTTTCTAAAAAATTGCCAGAAAAAGCTGCACCAAAATCTGAGAGGTAATCACTAAGAGAATCGTAGAATCCTAGAACAGTGAAGTTGGAAGGGGCCCATAAGGCCATCAAGTCCAACCACCTTCTCCATGCAGGAATACAAATCAAAAAATATTTAATATATTTACAAAAAATGTTAGCTGTCCCACTACCAAGTGGTCTCTGGGCAGCATACAACAATATATTAAAACTACAAAACAACATCATTATTCAAAACTGTATCTGCCAGGTAGCTGTGCACATTTCTCTTGAATGCCTCCAGTGCTGGAGGAAACACCACCTCTTGAGGTAATTGGTTCCACTGCTGTACTGCTCTGACAGTCAGGAAGTTTTTCCTAATATTCAGCTAAGAGCTGGGTTCTCTTAACTTGAGTTCATTGTTGTGCGCCTTGCACTCTGGGATGATCCAAGAACAGGTCCTGCCGCTCCTCTGTATGTCAGCCCTTTAAAATATTTGAAAAGTGCTATCATATCACACCTAAGCCTCCCCCCCCCTCTTTCTTTGTTTTACAGACTATAATAATCATGCAATGCTTTAGTTTCAGAGGGATTTTAGCAAGGCATGGAAACACAGAAGAGACCTCAAATCAAGTCAGACAACTTGACACTCAATATTATTTTATTGGACACTAATATTCTAAAATAATATCATTTTTAAGCACCTAACTTTTTGTTAAGCAGGACAATTTACACTTCAAGTACAGCCCAAAGCCATGCTGTGGGAGAAACATGTGAGGGGACAAAAATCTAGAAGGATCCAGAACCATGTATTTCATACCATCTAGTCCATTTTCTGCCCCCAGTCTTTGTATTTCTTTTGTCTTGTAAAATTTATTTAACATCTTCAGAACTTCACCTAAAACAGCAAAAAGCAAATAGTATTGTGTTAATTAATATTATATATTAATCATGCAAACATAGTGAAAGCTATTTAACAAGGGAACTCAGTGATTCCACAACTTCATCTTCAGAACCCCTGCTCAGGGGATGAAAGCCATAGCAAACAAAAGAAAGGATCAGTTCATTCAGTACCAGGGAAATGGCACGTCTTTGCCAGTGATATTTTTATGGCATCAACTATGTCAGGTGTAGATAACCTGATTTCCCAAGGTATTTAATGTGTTTCTTTGCACCTGTTTTATTTACTGTTAGGCATCATCTGATTGTATGTCTTATGGACATTAATTCCTGTGGCCCAGCTCAAAATTGTGTTAAGCTGAAAGAAGGATTTAAAGGCTGCAAATGATTTTTTTTAAAAAATACATCTGGAAAAGTGAATGTTAAGACTATCAATTCCCTCCAACATATTTGCCAAAACATCATATTCTAAAAGAAGAGGTTCCCCTATTATGTACTTGCAAATAGTATTTATTTATTATTTGTTAATTTTTAATTTTTTAAAAATAATTTAAAAATATTTTTAAAATACTGTTATTACTAGTCAAAGCATCTATTTGGGCTATAATTCACATACTGACTAGGTCTTGGTCTTAAATACGGTGGTACCTTGTATAAAGGAATTAATTTGTTCCAAATGAAATTATGTTAAGCAAATTTTCCTTTATACAAAATTCCCATAGGAATGCATTGAAAATGGAGTAATCCCTAAACGTGACTGTTTTTCTGTTGTACGAATTCGCCCTACAGGCAATTCTGTTAAGCCAATTTCCCCTATCTGCGGAATGTTTTATGTTGTACAGATTTTACGTTATACAAGCTGTTTGTTACACAAGGGTCCACTGTATGTGTTCAGTTTTCACAGGAAAAAAAGTAAAAAGTATCAATACAGGATTGCAAAAAAAAAAAAAAAAAAGACCAAGCATGAAAGAAGCAATCCTCACTTCATCACACAAAAAAGGGAAAGAGGCTATCAGGGCTTGCACCCCAGCACACGTGAATGAAGCAGAAGCGGCCCTTTTGGATAGTCCTGGACTGGCTCCCCTCGTGGCTCTTCAAACAACGGCTGTCTTAAGAGCCACGAGGGGCTCCAGCCATCAGCGCCAGCACTTGCCCGCCACCTCGTCCCCCCAAGAGCGTGGGGTGGGATCCCCTTCCATCACCCTATAATAACCCCACTCCGTGCCCCCCGGACCCAAGTGAAGTTGGAAAGCCCCTGCCACCACCGCGATGGGGAGGAGGGCGAGAGGGTCCCCGTCCCTTCCCGTCTAACCCCGTCCCCCCGTCCCCCCGTCGCCGTCGTTGTGGTTGCGGTTGTGGCTGCCTTACTCTTATTGAGCGGCCTCGTGAGCTCGGCCCCGATGTCCCCTCCGGGGACGGACGGCGACGGGGTCACCGGCAGCGGCACGAACAAGGAAGTGTCCGGAGCGCGCAAGCCTTCGCTCTCGCTCCCGTTCCCGCCCGAAGAAGCCGAGAAAGCGGCCCTCCCTGTGCCGCCCCGAGGAGCCCCGGCTCGGCTCCGGGATCCCCGCCAGCGCCCGACAAGGACGGGCACGCCATAACGCAGCGGGAAACCCGGCGGCGGGAACCGAGGCGACAGCAGCGCCCGAGCGCAGCAGCACAACGCCGACATCGGGGGAGGGGGAAGGGAAGCAACGCGGGCCCCGGCGGAGGAGGAGCCCTGGAAGCCCCGCCCAACCAAAAGCGGCGCTCCGCCGTGGCGTCACTGCTGAGCGACCAGAGGGATTCCCCCCCCGTCTCCCCCCTCCCAAGGGTCCCCCGGAAGGGCCGAAGGGCGGAGCAAAAAGGGGGGCGGCGGGTTGGCCAAAGGGTCTCGCGAGCCCCAGCCAGGGGGCAGGGCCAGGATTGTGTTGCAGGGATAGATAGTGGAATGTTTTCTTGGCTCTTATTTATTTATTTTATTTATACAATTTATATGACGCCCACTACCCAAAGGTCTCTGGGCGGCTTACAACAGAAGTGAGCAATTAAAACAAAGCATTAAAATGTCAATTAAAACAATAAGAACATTTAAATACAAAACACTAAAATTGCCATCAGGACCCACAATCTAGGTTTAGATTCTGGGTCTTGGAAGTCTTGTCACTCTTTTTTAAGTGCTGTTCTACAAATCTCTCCAGAACGCCCCCCAGCGCGGTGTTGGCTCCTCAGGTGGACAATGGCCTCTTAGGGTGTGTGAAAGTCCCACCTGTGCAACCTTTCCCAACACCCAGTATGGGTCATTAAGCAATGGCAGTGTTGGCAAACCTATGGCATGGGTGCCAAAGGTGGCACTCAGAGCCCTTTCTGTAGGCACATGACATGGTCCCCTTCACAGCCACCTGTATTCAGGTTAAATTGCTGTATGGGCACTTTATGAAAAATTAGTGGATTTTGAATCGCAGTTTTGGCACTTGGTCTCTAAAAGTTTCGCCATCACCTGAGGCCTGAGGAAAATAAAGACACACACCCCGCGCAGCTCAGAGGTCAGCCAACAAGCTCACGGATGGCCACGTGCGCTTGGAGCCTGTGCGGAGGACTGCTCAGCCCAGGGTGAGGGCCAAAGCTGGAGTCGTGTTACTGACTGGGTGCAGGCGGGCTGGTCGTCTGGGAAACAAATTGCCCTTGCTTGGCCCGTGGCTTAGCTCTCATCCCAGGCTACTAGGCCGCCTGGGCTGGTCGGTCTTCTCTGTCCTAGATGCCTAGGTTGTGTGTCCTGCCCGGCTGTCAAAAAACCTGGAAACCTGCCGTGCTGTTCTCCCACCTCGGAACCTGTCCTTAGTACAGCGATGGTGAGCCTTTTAGAGATCAAGTGCCCAAACTGCAATTCAAAACCCACTTTTTTGTTGCAAAATGCCAGTACAACACTTTAACCTGAATACAGGGGGCTGCAAAGGGACAATGTTGGGTACCCACAGAAAGGGCTCCGAGTGCCGCCTTTGGCACCCATGCCATAGATTTGCCAACACTGCCATTGCTTAATGACCCATACTGGGTGTTGGGAAAGGTTGCACAGGTGGGACTTTCACACCCTAAGAGGCCATTGTCCACCTAACGAGCCTATTTAGGCCATTGTCCAACTTATGAGCCTATTCAGACCAGGGTGATGTGAAATGAAGAGTGAACTATAAAATGGCAAACTCGCCACTAACTTTCCTCTGACTGGCAAGGCTGCTTGGATGAGTAGCGTAACATTTCAGTCTCTCAAGAAGTCCAGCTGCCATGACTCAACTTCCAGATAAACTCACCTGAATGACTGAGAATCTTCAGACATAATACTAACAAGTCTCACTTCCATGATTGGAAGTTCGCATATAGAATCATTTATTTATTGGTGCAGTACAGAAATCCAGTGTACAGCTTTATAATCGTTAGCTAATTGTTTACACATTTTCAGGTAGTTTATTTACAGCTTTATAATCAATTGAATGAAATGTTAGCTAATTGCTTACACATTTTCAGGTAGTTTATTTTCCCCCAGTAATACGTTGATTGACTATTTTGGGAGGCAGACTAAATATCTTCATCATCAGGTGCTGGCAACCTTTGTTTAACTGTAAAATAGCCTGTCACTGGAAAGGCATTCCGAACTTGTCACTATCTCAGCAGAAATGTAGAATTCTGTCATTACCTCAGAGGGAAACATTGACTCTAATGAGACCTATGAACTGTACAACTCAGTGAGCCACAATCTGAGATCTTTTAGGTGGAGGAGGAAGAAATAAAAAACTGAAATAATATGGTGGCACATGTGTGCACACCCTTAAACTAATACTTTGTTCAAGCACTTTTTGATTTTATTACAGCACACAGCCTTTGGGGGTATGAATCTATCAGTATGGCGCATCTTAATTTGGCAATATTTTCCCACTCTTCTTTGCGATGACGTTCCAAATCTGTCAGATTACAAGGGTGTCTCCTGTGCATAGCCTCTTCAGATCACCCCAGGGATATTCAGTCGGATTCGGGTATGGGCTCTGGCTAAGCCATTCCAAAATGGTAATCTTTGATGAAGACATTCCTTTGTTGATTTGGATGCATGCTTTGGGTCGTTGTCATGCTGAAATATGAAGTTCATCCTCATGTTCAGTTTTCTAGCAGAAGTCTGAAGGTTTTGTTCCAATATTGACTGGTATTCGAGACGGTTCATAATTCCCTCTACCTTGACAAAGGCCCTTGTACTAACTGAAGAAAAACAGCCCCAGGGCACGATGCTGCCGCCACCATGCTTCACTGTGGGTATGTGTTCTTTTGGTGATATGCAGTGCTGTTTTAGTGCCAAACATATCTTTTGGAATTATGGCCAAAAAGTTCAACCTTGGTTTCATCAGACCGTAACACTGGTTCCTACCTGCTTTTGGGAGACCTCAGATGTGTTTTTGCAAAATTTAGCAGGGCTTGGATGTTTTTCTTTGCAAGAAAAGGCTCTCGTCTTGCCATTCTACCCCATAGCCCAGACATATGAAAAATATGGGAGATTGTTGTTGTATGTAACACACAGCCAGTATTTGCCAGATATTCCTGCAGGTTCTTTAATGTTGTTGTAGGCCTCTTGGCAGCCTCCCTGACCAATTTTCTTCTAGCCTTTTCTTCAGTTTTGGAGGAACGACCTGTTCTGGGCAATGTCATTATTGTGCCATATTTTCTCCACTTGGTGATGACTGTATTCACTGTGTTCCATGGTGTGTGTGTGTGTGTGTGTGTGTGTATATGTATATATATGTGTGTGTGTGTGTGTGTGTGTGTATATATATATATGTTTTCGTAGATTTTCACGGGTATAGGTATGCATGTTAGGGTGGATTCGGGTTTCTTCCCGTGTAGAAATCTGGTTGTTTTGGCGACGTTTCGACGAGGTCTCACTCGTCATCTTCAGGCTGGTGTTCTGGCTTCTTTCTTCTTGAAGCAAAGCGTGATCTCAGTTGAAGTCCTTCTATAAATACTGCTGGGGGTGTGTGGTTTGCTTGCTCTGTTGCTGATTGTAGGTTCGTTTGTTCTTTTGTGATCTGCTGTGTGGCTGAGGCGATCGTTAAGGGCTTAACTGCTGGTGGGTTAGATGGCTGTTTAGAGACATCATGTGTGGGTGAGGTGCTGGATGTGTGTCTATTAGCCTTTTGTTTCTTAACGACCTTGGTGATGGGTGTTCTGGCAGCATCCTGGGCTTTGGTGGAGTGGGGTCCTGTGTCTTGTGAATTCATTTTGGTCTGGCTGCGTGTCTGTGGTCTCCCAATGTTTTTTTGGCGTGTGTAAGTGTGCTCCATGTGGTGGCTGGAGTGGGGAGTAGCGGTAGATGGTGCAGTCGTGGTTTTGTTATTGGATGGTGGTTTCGTTTCATCTGTGGGAAGGGTCTGGGTTTGTGTTTGGTGTGGATGGAAGGTGGTGGCATCTTGTGTTCTTTTGGACCTGGTGTCAGTCTTTGTGATAGAGGCTCGTCTGTTGACCAGGGCTAGTTTCCAGATGTCAGGCAAGCGGGAGGTGTCATCACGTTTATTCATGTTGTTTGGGTGTTTCTCTATTTCAATGGCTTCCATGATTATTCGACTGTTGAAGTGTTCAGTTTTGGAGATGAGTTTGGTTCTTTTAAAATCAATTTCATGACCTGTTGTTTTTATGTGCTGGAAGAGAGAGGAAGATTTTTCTTCTTTTTTGACTGCGTTCTTGTGTTCTGCGATGCGTGCGCTTATTCTCCTGTTTGTCTGTCCGATGTATGTGGCTGGGCAGACTTTGCATGGTATTTCGTAGACTCCTTGGTTTTCTAGCTCAATCTTGTCTTTGGGGTTTCTTAAAATGTTGGTATGAAGTATGTGTTGGTTAGGCAGTGGTTGGTCAGATCTAGGATGTGCTTGGGGGGGTTGTATTTGTTGTGGATAGCTGTCAAGGCTTCTTGAATGGGCACTTGTGTGAAGAGCGAAACAACATCGAAGCTCACGAGTAGGTCATTGGGTTGTAGGTCTTGTTTCTTTATAATTTCTATGAAGTGGAACGAGTTTTGTACGTATGAAGAGATGGATTCTGCATAGGGCTGGAGTTGTTTGGCAACCACTGCCTAACCAACACATACTTCATCCACAATGGACAAAGATACAAACAGATAGAAGGAGCACCCATGGGATCACCCCTCTCACCGGTCATCGCAAACCTATATATGGAACACTTTGAAACCAACGCGTTACAGAAGTCCGAACATAAACCCAAACTCTGGCTCAGATATGTTGACGACACCTTTGTTATCTGGCCACACGGGAAAGACAAACTGAACAACTTCCTCACACATCTCAACAGCCTACACCCCAAAATACAATTCACTATGGAAATAGAAGCCAACAACCAACTTCCCTTCCTGGACGTCCTAATCTACAAAAAACCCGACGGCTCCTTAGGACATACCATCTACCGGAAAAAAACACATACAAACCGCTACTTAAATGCACAATCACACCACCACCCTGCACAGATCAACTCCGTAGCAAAAACCCTCATCTCCAGAACCAAACGCCTCGCTGACAAAGACCACCTAAAAACTGAATTACACACTCTCTCGAATGCTTTAATTGCGAACGGATTCCAAAAAAAAAAACACCATCACCAAACTAATCCAAAAAGAAACACCCCCCAAGAACCAAGAAACAGAAGAGAACAACGGCACTGCCCTCCTCCCTTACATCAAAGGCACCACAGACAAAATAAGCAAAATTCTCCACAAACACAATATCAAGACAGCCTTTTGCACCGAACAAAAAATAGCCAACATTTTAAGAAACCCCAAAGACAAGATTGAGCTAGAAAACCAAGGAGTCTACGAAATACCATGCAAAGTCTGCCCAGCCACATACATCGGACAGACAAACAGGAGAATAAGCGCACGCATCGCAGAACACAAGAACGCAGTCAAAAAAGAAGAAAAATCTTCCTCTCTCTTCCAGCACATAAAAACAACAGGTCATGAAATTGATTTTAAAAGAACCAAACTCATCTCCAAAACTGAACACTTCAACAGTCGAATAATCATGGAAGCCATTGAAATAGAGAAACACCCAAACAACATGAATAAACGTGATGACACCTCCCGCTTGCCTGACATCTGGAAACTAGCCCTGGTCAACAGACGAGCCTCTGTCACAAAGACTGACACCAGGTCCAAAAGGACACAAGATGCCACCACCTTCCATCCACACCAAACACAAACCCAGACCCTTCCCACAGATGAAACGAAACCACCATCCAATAACAAAACCACGACTGCACCATCTACCGCTACTCCCCACTCCAGCCACCACATGGAGCACACTTACACACGCCAAAAAAACATTGGGAGACCACAGACACGCAGCCAGACCAAAATGAATTCACAAGACACAGGACCCCACTCCACCAAAGCCCAGGATGCTGCCAGAACACCCATCACCAAGGTCGTTAAGAAACAAAAGGCTAATAGACACACATCCAGCACCTCACCCACACATGATGTCTCTAAACAGCCATCTAACCCACCAGCAGTTAAGCCCTTAACGATCGCCTCAGCCACACAGCAGATCACAAAAGAACAAACGAACCTACAATCAGCAACAGAGCAAGCAAACCACACACCCCCAGCAGTATTTATAGAAGGACTTCAACTGAGATCACGCTTTGCTTCAAGAAGAAAGAAGCCAGAACACCAGCCTGAAGATGACGAGTGAGACCTCGTCGAAACGTCGCCAAAACAACCAGATTTCTACACGGGAAGAAACCCGAATCCACCCTAACATGCATATATATATATATATATATATATATATTGCCTTGGAAATTATTCTGTACCCTTCTCTTGACTGATGCCTTTTAACAATGAGATCCCTCTGATGCTTTGGAAGCTCTCTGCAGACAATGACTTCTGTTGTAGGATGTGAACAAGAAAATGTCTGGCAAGACCTACTAGCACAGCTGATCTTTATTTGGGATTCCTAAGAGGCACTTTAAATGGCAGGTGGGTACTGGCTCCTACTTAACACGAGTTTGAATGTAATTTTTACTGCTGAACACAGCTACATCCTGTTATAAGAGAGTGTGCACACATATGCCACCATATTATGTATTATTTCAGTTTTTTATTTCAGTTTGTGGTTAAACGTTGAACAGTTCATAGTTCTCATTAAAGGTGGAAAACATTCTGAAATGATTTATCTTTGTCATCATTTATTTACATCACAGCTACTTGACATTTTAACAGGTGTGTAAACTTTTTATATTTATTTATCTATTTAGAATATTTTTACCCCACCTTTCTCCTTGGAAAAGGACCCAAGGTAGCTTGCAATAATGAGGGGCAATATACAGCCCAGAACATTTAAGACATATTCAAGAATAGGGAATTAGAAGATGCATCTTACCACATTAAAAGGTAACATTATATCCACATTATATCTGTATCTGGATATACAGATATCCACTGTATCTGTATGTAAATTAAAATACTGTAGACTCGTACCAAAATTAAGTTTTATATTTGGTATCCATTTATTGAATATGAAAATAACAGTATTCTTTATGCTCCAATATCATATGGTATCTCTTTCAAGACCTGTTAAGATGCAACATTAAAAGTTCGTATTAGAATTGGAGTTTAAATAAAATGTAAAAAATTTAAATTTGTAAAAACTTGATGTAACCTATTGATCTATTTAAGTAAATATATAATTTTAATATTTTATGCTTCCCCATCTGCTCAGTTGTTTTTTTGTTTCCATGTCTATTAATGTTTTCTATTTTATTAACTAGACATTTTAAAACAAAAACATATTTTAATGTCATAAATATACTATCTGTACTCTAAGAAATCTATTAGATACAGAAACAAGAACTGTCTGCTTATTATTCTGTTCTGTTGGAAGATTTCTACAAAAAATGTTCTCCCTCCACTCTAGATCAACTCTAACCTAAATCCAAATCTGACTTCAAAATGTTTACTTTATCTACAGAAGTCTCAGTGAGAAACTCATTACAAGAATAAACAAAGACAATCAAGAAGTTTTGTGAGAATACAGTTATTTTTAATAATTCAAATAGCAGTTCATTATATCTATTTTACATAGTTGCACAATTTGAGACTGGTTAAATACAATCATTTTTCAAAATTACTTGGAATAGTTTCCAGATCGCAGTATGCAAGTGTCCATGAAAATATTTGGCATTTTTTTTGTTTGGAACTCTGAACAGGCACTTACATGAGAGTTACGTTATTTCACTCACAGGCATCCAAATTAAGAGAAATATCCCAGGATGCAGCATGTTTGCTTTATCAAAGTGCCATAGTAATAAAACAGTTCTTACGGATATATAATTTAGTGATTTTTCTTACCCATAAAGTAAGGTAACAGATAACACTTGCACTGAAGTCAAGAAACGTTCTTCATAAGTAGGCCATGTGAACTCTAAATGTGAGTAGCTTTCTATTCAGCAGGTTCTGTGTTGTGCCCAAAACAGTGTGTTTCTGGAAACTACATGCTTAATTGTGGACAGATGGAGACTAACAAGGTTTGTCTAAAGACGCAAAATTCACTCAAGGAATTAACAAGATTAAAAAAAATCATCAGATGTTTTGCTAAAGACTTACAGAACTTATTTGAATGGAGACAGTTTCCACCTTTGTCTCTTTCTAAAAGCCCATGTTTTCTTCTACAAGATCGGAGTGGAAAATAATGTTTCCTTATATTTAGGGATATTGAAAAGGACAACAGTGAAAGGTTGTATTTGAGTGCAAAGAGAGTTGTGTGCATGTGACCCATATGTCAATAACATCAGTAAAAGCCATATTAAAATTTAAATCAATCACAATCACATACACCCCTCCACTGAAACAGGAATACATGAAAGCTCGCTGTATTTTAGCATACGATATAGGACAGAACCTGGTAGGAAAACTAGTATAATTGATTTATTAAGAGAGGAAAATTATAAGAGAGCCAGCCACCCCTCTTAAAAAGCTAATTTTAGTGAGATGCTTGTTTGTAAGTATTCTTCAAGAAAACCAGATTTCTAACATTTTGTACATCACCTACTTCCTCATAGTAAGATCAGGTACATTTTCAGGGGGAAATTCCATTTCTATCCTTTAATTTGCACTTTTAAGACAACATATTTCCAGTGGTACAGGTAAGAAACATGGAGATGTGATATGAAATGTAGTATAGGAAGAAATGCTTTAGTTTACCATCAATGATAAGCAAAACTTAAATGCACCAGCCTACATGCATGAAAACACATAACTAGACATTGTAAGCATTATGTATATCTGAGTGCATCACGCCAGACAAAAAAAGTAAAATGTGCAGTATAAAATAGCTTAAGAAAGTTCCAGTGTTTGAGAAAGCACTTGTCTTAAATGTATGTACACATCTGAATGTATACTTGAAGAATGTTTTAGTAGTGTGGAAAATGCAGCACTGTAAGATGAGGAAGACTGTTGTAATGCAAGATTTGGCCTTCTTCTCTACAGGCTGGTGCCACCATTAACCTGCTGATCTATCAACAGTTCTTTCACCCTGAGTTCACATTTCAGGCTGCTCAGCAGATGCCTGTGGTTCTGGACTTTCAAACCGCTGATGGAAGTTTGTTCGTTGTTTCCTCAGTTTCTCAGGAGCTTTTCTCCAAAGTATTATCTCCTGTTGAAGAATGATAGAATACACAAACTTTAGAAACACCAACTGAACAGGTCAAAGTGTTGCAGACCTAAGCAATTTATGACAGGTTGATTAAAAGCAACTTCTTTGAGTGAGCTTATATTTGATTAATTTGAGGTCTTTTGCTTGTTTACAGTTCATCCTGATTTTCCATAAAATATATCCAAGATAACAAACAAATGTACCAAGATACTCTCATTATGAGAACTATAATCATAACACTACAGTCATCCCCCGCCATTTCGTGGTTCATATATAGTGGAACCTTGACTTACGTCATTAATCCGTTCCAGTGGTCTAGACTTAAGTCAAACATGACTTAAGTCAAATGAACGTTTCCCATAGAAAGTAATGGGAAAGTGGATTAATCCGTTCCGGATGATGAAAAAGACCCCCGAAAAACAGCAATTTAACACAACTTTGACTGGGATAGGAGATTCCTTCTGGGGATGTAAATGAAATGTCTCTTCAAAGAGAGGAGGAGGCAGTGGAATTATAGTCCACAAATTATACGCCTTTACTTTTTAATGTTCATAGAAACAATGTCTAACATTTAAGTTTTACTGATTTTTAACCTGACGTTCCAAGTTCTGAACAACTCTATGCTTACCATTAGAGTCCCACAACTTTACAGCTCCCCAACTAAAACGCTTCCATTGTGGACCAGACTTCTGCAGCCAGATTTTTTACAAGACTGAGTCGACTGTCTAACCAGCGAGGCCAGCCCCGAGCTCCCGGCCCTTCTTCTCCTCCGGCAGCAGCAGCGGCTTCGATGAGGCCGAGGACCAGCTCCAGGTGCTCTGAGCTGGTCTCGCTGAAGCCGCCGCTGCCGGAGGAGGGGAAGAAGGCAGGAGCAGTTTGGAGGCGGCAGCCGCGATGCTGGGTTGTGGCTGCCGCCCGATTCCGGTGCCTTGCGCCGGGGCTCCGAGATGTAAGTCAAAGCCTGCGACTCAAGTCAAACAGGCCCCTTCTTGATGCAAGTCAAATATGATGCAAGTCAAGCAGTATGTAAGTCAAGGTTCCACTGTACTGTGGTCCTGATGTATTATATGAAGGCAAGTGCCCCTGGGGCAAGCTGCATGGGCCTCCAATGGGCTTCCCGGGCTTGTTGGAGGCTCCAGAAGTGGTTTCCGACAAACCAGAAGTCACCTCTGAAAAACCGGAAGTGCCTTCCAGATTGCCAGAAATCACTTCAGGAGTTCTGACAGGGTTCCTGGCCTGTCAAGAGGCCCCAGATGTGGTTTCCGGCAAACCGGAAGTGACTTCCAAAAACAGGAAGGGAAGCCTGTTGGAGGCTCGTTCTGGGCAGTGCTAGGCCTAAGGTAAATGTAGGAGGACCTGGACAGGCCCCCAGTCCTGACCCGACCCAGCATCCGCATATTTTTCTTTATCACAGGTCAGGCCCCTAACCCCTGTGATAAGTGGGGGATTACTGTAGTTTTAAAAAGCAAAGTACAGTTTTGTGTTTCTGGACTCCAGAATCCTCTTCTCTTTTCCAATCCCATAAGGGCCTACCCCTTCTGGCAGGTGATATCTGTCCGTGGACATGGAGGATATTTGAAGTTGTTATTGCAGGTGCCTCCCAAAGAACTTTGACTCTCCAAAAGAACTAGATACAGGCACCAAGTACTACAAAGCAACTGTGCAGGTGCCACACTTAATCTCTCCCTTCCCCTGGAGGCCCATTCACCTTTGGAAACATGGTGCTGGGGTCCTCCAGCAGCAAACGAGTTGAAGAAGGCGTTCATTCGGTCCTTCCCTGCTTTCTCAGACAACTGGACACCTTGACAAGGAGAGGGGGCAGAGAGGATCCCCATGCAGCCAACAACTAGCCAAACACTTTACCCAACTGGCGTGCCAGTGGTGAGGGAGGACCCCAGCAGTGTGCTGCCAAAGGTGAGTGGGGCTCCCAGGGGAGGGGAGAGTTTAAGTAGTTAATTCAGAATGAAGAGCTTTGTAGTTCTTGCCCGTCTCTGCCTGCAACTCCAGGTAACATCACACACAACAAGAAAAAGCTGCCTTGTTTTCGAAAGTAGAAACAAGCAGAAGAAGGCTGTAAGAGAGGTAAGTAACCACAAAGCTGGTCAGCAAAATTGCATTTCTGGACTGTCCCTGCAGAATTCTGCCTGGAAAATTCCTGCAAAATTCCAGGAATTAACAGTCCGAAAGTCCAAATGGCAGAACCCTAAAAATAATCCACATTTGAATACAGCATGCAAACATTTTCCTAGACATAAGTTGAAGAGATAAGTGCTCAAAAACAGACCTTACATTTGTGTTCTCAGCACGTTCAACGTTAATCAGCAATTTCACAGGGAACATTTTTGTGGTAGCTAAACATAACTTCCGATGTTCTACATTAATTTTGTACAGCTGCTTCTGTGTATAATAGCAGACAGAGATCTGATCATCCCCTTCATTTTTTGAATGATAAGGAATAAACCTAATTAATAATACTGCCTTTTCATGGGAGTAACTCAGGAAGCATGAATCAACGAGGGAAGTATCAAAGTGGGTGTGGGCAGGCAATACAGATCATTTTTCATCGCAAGCCACGATCTTCCAGAATTCTTCACAGAAAAGCTAGACAAACATCAATGATTTTTGAAAAAATCAAATTGAGTTAAATAACCATTTCAATTTTTTAAAATATGTTTTGATTTAAATTGTCAAAATATCTGATCTTTTAATTTAAATTGTGATTTCAATCAATTTCATCTAAATCAAATCTGCTCTGTCACAACACAATGTTTTAAAAATATAAGAAGTTTTTCCTTTGGCAAGTGATAGTTTATACTGATGTTGTTCTGATATGATCATTGCTGCTATGTGAATGTGATTTGTTTTACAGTTTGGAATCCTGAGTTTTGTTTTACTGGTAGTTGGTGTTTACACTTGTAGTATTTAACAGAAAATGCAATAAAAATAAATCCATTTGATGAAACTGTTATGTAGACTCTTATACCTGTTGCTTGAAGTACCGTCTGTCTTCTTCATCAACTAACACCAGGTTCAAGAAGTATCTTACTGAAAACTTTTTATTCACATCCCTCATTGTAGGAGTGGGATCATAGCCAGCCAAGAAGAGTCTTATGGGTATAGATTCACCTTAAGGTTAAGGGAAAAGGGGGAGGGGCCTGGTTAATATTACTGAAAAAAGAAATATTTCATGTTACAGCAGTTCCGGACACAGAATGGTTTGGCAGCACTTAGAAGTACTTCTATCAAGAAAGCTGTGCTGACCTCCTGTATAGATTTTTTATTCTGTGACATTCTTATAGGCCCACAATTTTAGGAAAGCTGCTTGGGAACCTAGTGAAGAAAATGTGAAAAACAAGGCGGTTTCTTTTAAGACTGCTCATACCAGATCAAAACTCCTTTAACTTTGTAAGAATTTAAATCAAGAATTTTAGTTTTTATGGCAGCAGTGTCCATGAAGTAAAATAATTAAATATTTAATTTCATGTTTCCTGTGCATCCACTTAGATAATCAAGAACGGAAATCTAAGGCCCCACAGAGGAGGAAATCAAACTTCTGAGCAGTCAGAGAAAGTAATCATAGAATCATTAAGTTGGAAAGGGCCTACAAGGTCACAGAATCCAACCCCCCCTGTTCAATGCAGGAATCCAAATCAAAGGATATATTCCAGGTTGCCAGGTGGTTGTCTAATGTATCTTCAGCCCGTCTATTCCACCACAGAAGCTGGCTAGATGGGCAAGAAAGGCTACCTCCTTTCACTTGCTTCCAGTAAGTCAAGAGATAAACACTGCGGCCACCAACATAAATTCAACATGTGGGCCACTCCCACATAAACGATTGAATTCCTAGATAGGAGCCCTGTATTCATTTAAGAGGGAATTTCGGTGTTGCTTGATGCTTTGAGCTTTAATATGCACCCCTTTAGACTTCATGAATACACAAGGATAGCACAAAAAGGTTTGTTTTAAAGAAACAATGCCAACATGCACTGACTCACCTTTAACTGGTGCACCATCCATTATTTCGTATTTTGCAATAGTTTCTGTCTCTGTTGTGGTACTGGGACCTAGTCAAACAATTATCAAGCACTTTATTGGGCTCCTTCATGCAGCTGTTTTATTTTCATTTCATTTTCCATTTATAATTTAATTTAATTACTAGGTGCCAAAAGGCTACAACAGTTATGCTTTAAATGAATAATGTTAACTGTTTTACTACAAAAATATATTTAAGCCTTTGTTTGTGAGTATAATTCGTTTGGAAACATGCTTGTAATCCAAAGCACTTTAATATCAAAACAAATTTCCTAATAATAATAATAATAATAATAATAATAATAATAATAATAATAATAATAATAATAATAATAATAATAATAATAGAAACTCAGATTATTCAGTCTACATCCCAAAATAAAAATGATTACAATACTGTAATATACTAAATGATAAATTACAAAATATAAAGAAAAATAAAACAATGTATTAACAAACTCTTCTCATATACTGTGTTTAATGTAATTGGGAATAAGGCAGCTAAGGAAAGGGTCTATATCTGCAGGCAGCCTGCCCTAAAATGAAACAAAGCATTCCCGAGCTTTCTCTTGTATGAAAAAGCAAAGGACTCTCCATGGGTACTTTAAAATGATAAAAAAGACACTAGTGCCACTTGTGGGCATCTTTTAACGTTCTGAAAATAATCAGTGATTTTTGCCAAACACTGAGACCTGAGACCGAGCATGGTAGACGATCACCCACAATCCCACACTGAGGGAGAGAGAAGAACCATAAACCTATTAGCTATAGTTCTAAAACTGTATCAATGTATAATGTGTATTTCAATATTGATATTTTAGTTTAGATGCTATTATTGTCCTTATTTTCCTATTTATTTTTATTTATTTCCTAATAATTGTTTGATTTCAGTTTTATATCTATTTATGCTGTTGTATTTATTGTACTGTTGTAATCTACCCAGAGTGGTCTTGTTACCAGATGGGCGGTCTACAAATCTAGTAAACAAACAAGCCATTGGCTCAGTGGTGATCGTGTGACATAAGGTGTCACATATTACTTGCACTGCAAGACACTGCTCATTTATCCAGTATAATTTTGTAAATGTTTGCTCATCGTTCGCAGCACTCACAGAACAAAGTACTTGCAATCCAAGGTTTTACTGTAATCCATTGTGTCCACCCAGACGCATAGATGCAAATGAATGAAAGAAAGCTGACTTTCTACTCATCACCACTCCCTCACGAGCAACTCCTTCCCAGATAAGCTACAGGCCTTCTCTGAAATCGGAGGGCTTCTTCTTTCCTACCCAAACCAAAAGCCTCATCAGCTCAACAAGGGCCCCAAGGTTCTGTATGGGATTTTCAGAAAACAGAAAAATAGCCAGGAAGAAGAAGATACAGGAAAGTGTTATTCTACCAACCCATTTCCGCATGTTTTTAAAGCTGCGTTCAACATAATTTTATTCCTAACTGTTAAAGGCCATGTTCTTATTGGTAACACCCGGTATGATATTTGTACCTTTCACAGCACACTGCATGGAGCATTAGGATAATCAGGAATTATATTAAAGATATATATATCAAGGTCAAACAGTATGACAAGAATCCCTGTTCACTAGTCTATCAAAACAGACGTCACCCAGCCTTCCATCTAAACATGATACACTACTTTACTAACACGATGGCTCATTTATCTACCACCAGGAACTTCAATGCTATGCTAATACTTAGATTTTGCTATATTTCAAAGTGTAACTCCTGTGTATAGGAAGGTCATCCATCTCTTGCCATTAACTTAAAAGCAGCAAAACAGAAGGCCTCATCATTGTTAAGAAATGCCATTATATGGCAACACCATAAGAAACAGTTCACAGCCATTTTGAAGAAAGCGATTGCCATTTGCCAATCAATACTGGAACTATTTCTATTTAACTTTAAAGTTGTACTAGCTTATCAACGAGTAATCTGATATCGTTTAGTGACATAACTCCATTCCACAGCATATTATAAAATCTTTTGAAAATCTGAATAATCTAAATCTAGATACCAAATTACAAGTCAAATTATTTATCAAATAAACATGCTCCTTTGTGTGTATCTTACCAATTCCAGTGATCTCTTTTTTGATCAACTGTAATTCCATGTGTTGAATTTTTATTCTTACTAAGAGGAAGTAAATTTTCCCAACTATTACATCCTTTAAATGATACCTTAAAATAAAAGAAGAAAACTTGTAAAATGTAGAATTTGCATATGCTAAACTGAATGGAATTATATGGTGCCTCTCTGTGCTCTTTATTCTCTATTCAACTAGATTACTTGAATCACTTACAAACATTTTTTGCTGTACAAACAGTAAGTTTTCAAATGTCACTGTAAAGTCATCTCTAACCTTGCTGAAACATTAAGTACAGGCAATGAGATTCCATCCTTTACAAGTTCACTGAATATGCAGATGATATAAGCAAGTGGGCTCCATCCATATACTGGTGCTATTGGATTAGACAGAGGTCTGTTCAGTTAGTTGGTGCAAGCAAATAATGTGCTGGCAAAAAGTATACACCCTCATTTTCCAATGGGGCTGACTGGATAACTCAATGCAAAGAGCTCCACTATCTGAGCACAACTAGCAAGAAGTCCATTTTGGACAAACGCTGTCTTGATCTCTAGTAGTGGAGGAACATGGGGAAAAGTCCATCCCAATTACCTGGCAGACAGGGACATGTAAAGGCAAACCATTGTTTATGTACCCTCCTCTTACTCCATTTAGAACAGGAACAGAGGGCACCTTCCAGGGCTCCGGCATCCCCTAGGGTAGTGGTTGCGAACCTTTGGCACTCCAGATGTTTTGGACCACAACTCCCACAGTCCTTTGCCATTGGCACTACAGGCTTGGAATTCTGGGAGTTGCAGTCCAAAACATCCGGAGTGCCAAAGATTCACCACCACTGCCCTAGGGCCTAGTTTGATAATAAAAATTAAAATGAAAGAGAAAATGGCATTGAAAGTCTTCTTTATCTTTATGGGGGGGGCAGCTTTGACATGTTTTGAATGGGCCCAAGCACTCCAAACTACCAAAAGAAAAGTGCCCACAAAAACAAATGCAATTGGCCTCTGTTTTAAAATGTTCTAAATAAAAAACAAGGAGGCACAAAAATAATGAACAGCACATGTATATGGGGAAATAAGTCCCTGAATGTTCCCTAGGTGAAAACCCTGGCAAGGAACAAAGTAACTAGCATATCAGGGGCAATGGTACTTGTGTAGCCTATGTCTTGCTGTGCTAGTTTAAAGAAATAAACTATTTCTTCTGCATATACATAAAAATTATTATACTGAACAAGATAGAATATGGGGAAGGCACATAAACAGGAATATTTTTGAATTGTGACTGCAGTATTTTGGGGAAAAGTCCACAGGTCTGTACATGCAACTCTTTAATAAAATGTCATTGCAGTTTTCACAAAAAAACATTATCTCTCTTTCCTTTCAAGGCCATTTGGGTGGTTTTTAAAGTCATACATACTTGGATTTATTGTATTCAAATTCTATGTGCAGACAATCTTCAATGCCTACTTCCATTTTGATAGAGTTGTTAACATCTGGGTATGTTGCAAGTTGATGAACAATAAGGTCGTACTCTTTTATCAAGTCTGACAATCTTCTTACTATTGTCACTTTCAGGAAATACCTATGAAAGAAAAAATATTTTGTATGTGCAGAATTGTTTGCATTCACAGTTAAATCTGCCAAAATCACATTAATATCAGAAGGCTATTAAGAAGATTCTTAAATCACATTCACTAAGTTTTTAAAATTGATTAGCTCACAATTCTAGTTACTTAACAACAGCAGCAGCAGATACTTAGGTTTTTGGTTAAAACTTGTATATGTTATATAATATCAGATAATATTTTTGTAATTTTGATTAACTGTGCCTTATATATTTTTTTTAAATAACAATAACAATAATTTAGCTCCTATTTAATTCTCATGGTGACTTTGGAACAAAAGTAACTAGAACTGTTAGCTAATTGTAAAAACTCTGCAAATGTGACATGTGAACCTTCATAATACATCATAGAAAGAAATAGGGGTTGGTATTATTGGGAATGCAGTGTGGTGCAGTAAATGGAGTTACGGACAAGAACTCTGGAGAACAAAGTTCAAATCCCTGCTCAGCCATGGAAACTCACTGGGGAGTAGAACTGGTAAAACCATGCATTAAAATTCTCACTTACCTTGAAAGCCCTATTAGAGTTACTATAAGCCAGTTTCAACTTGATACCACAGAACAACAGCAGTATTATCCAAAGCAAGAAAGACTACTACAGCTTTTTATTAATGCAATATTTTCTACAGAGTCAAGAAGCATGAGGAGCTGGTTAGTAAAAATAGTCTTCCTTCGCTTTTTTCTGTGTGGCAATCTCTGCTGGATTAAACCCTGTTCCACAAATTTATCAAACTCATTCTTTTAAAACAGATGCATGCACACCAATATACAACTACCAATACATTAGTCAGACCACTGTCAACCGTAGCTCAAGGGGAAAAATGCTTTTCAATTTTCATACCTCAATCTGACATTGGCACCAATGTAAGATTCATATGGCTTCTCCACTTGCATAAATTCAAAGTCATAACTTCTACTTTGTGTTAATTCCCCAGGTAAGGCCAGCTCTTTCACTAGGTTTACAAATTCGTGAGTATTGCTCTTGTCATTGAAAAGTTCTATAAAATTAAGGTGTACAATCAGAAAAAAACAATTTTACATAAAAAATCCTCAACAGTGTATAACAGTTTTTTAAATGGATATGAATATGAATTGTTGTTAATAGTAAGGACAGGGAGAGAGAAGGTGCAAAATTTAAATATACCTACAAGGAACAAAGTTTTATAAAAATGAGAATCTGAGAAGTGTACTTTTTAAATCTTTTGCGTGACTTATTCAGTACTCTTTCAAATGATCAGAAACAAAGATTGTTAATTCATTTAGAAACTATATATGTTTTATTTACAGGCAACATGGCTAACAAGTATGCCTTACGAACTTAGAACAATCTAGTAGAACTTTTCTTTAAAAATTACATAATTTTAACTTCCCATGTTACAATAAGGACTATTTTTCTGAACTACTGAGAAGGTAATACACACTTTTAAAAGCTCTTTTTGAAGATGAAAACCAAAACCAAAAAAGATACTTAACAACTTGCGCTATTTTTACTCATTGCATTCAATCTGTAAGACCAACATAGCAATAATGTCCTTATTTTGAAGATGCAATTGCTGCCTGATATAAGACAAGAGAGAAAACTGATTTTTTTCAATTATCTACTTCAAGTGCTGTTCCACATTAGCCATGCTTAATATAATTTATCTGTTGTTCCAAGATAATACTTTTAGAAGAGGTTGCTGTGTTAGTCTATGCTAGTGTATCAGGCAAAACAAAAATAATAACAACAATAGAAAGAAAGAAAGAAAAGAAAGAAAGAAAGAAAAGAAAGAAAGAAAGAAAGAAGAAAAGAAAGAAAGAAAGAAAGAAAGAAAGAAAGAAAGAAAGAAAGAAAGAAAGAAAGAAAGAAAGAAAGAAAGAAAGAAAGAAGTCAAAGACATGGTACGTTAAAGACTAACTGCTATATTTTACTGTATGCTTTCATGGACAAAGCAAAATGTTCTGCTTATATACTGCCCCATACCACTTCAAGTAGTCTCTGGGCAGCTTACAGTTTTAATTACAGTAATGCAGGCTACACACTGCCCCCACCAGCAACCTGGGTACTCATTTTACCAACCTCAGAAGGATGGAAGGTTGAGTCAACCATGAGCCTGCTACCTGGGATCGAACCCCAGGTTGTGAGCAGTTTTACCTGCAGTACAGGCATTTAACCACTGCGCCACGGGGCTGTTCACTTCCTCAGACAACCAACCAGAAAGTGGACTTGTCCATGAAAGCACACGTTAAAATATGGTAGTTACCGTATTTTTCTATATATAAGATTATATTTTTGTCTAAAATTGTTAGAGTGAAAATTGATACTAGTCTGATACATAGAAGTAAGCCAAGGAGAGACCCTCACGGTTTGCGGAACTGTAATTTTGGGCTGGAAAAGTGGGAGTCATCTTATACATGGGATCATCTTATAGATGGAAAAATATGGTACAGTACTCTCTAACAGAGATGGGCACGAAACAAATTTTTAATTCGTTTCATGATTCGTTATTCACTTCTAACGTTACGAATAACAAACCCACTCTGGAAGAGAAACAAAACGAAACAAATTTCTGTTTTGTTCCATTTTGTTTCCCCATAGGAATGCATTAGCAATGTATTCCTATGGGGAAAACCCTGCGGTTCCTTCCCCAACGTGTCCGGGAGGTTTAAACTTTTTTTCCCCTCACCCAGCACGCATGCCAGCTGAATGGCGCTGGTGGAGGAAAAAAACAACAACCACTTCCTGCCTTTTCCCCACCTGATCGGGCACAGGAAAACGTGGGAGGTTTTTTCTTTCTTTTTTCTTTTTCTTTTTCTTTTTCTTTTTCTTTTTCTTTCTTTCTTTCTTTCTCTTTCTTTCTTTCTTTCATTCTTTCTTTCTTTCTTTCTTTGCCTCCCCCAGCACCCATCAGCTGTCGCAGGGGCTGGGGGAGGCAAAAAAAAGTTTAGAAGTGAACTCCCATCTCCCTCCACCTGATTGGCACAGGTAAGAGGCACGAGTTTTTTTTAAAAAAATTAATGCCCCAGAGCGCGAGCTGATCGGCATTGGGGCCGGCAAAAAAAAAAAACAAGTCACACAAGCACCACACACATAACAAACCAAACCAAAACGAAATACAAAACGAACCCCCCTCTCCCCAAACTAAAAATGAAACAAAACAAAATTGAATTTTTATTTCATGCCCATATCTAGCATCTAAGATGGCACAATGTTTTTTCTTCTTTATTTTTTCTTTCTTTTGTTTTTACCCAATGATGATGAATTTAGTTATCTCGAGATAGTCCTAATTGGACAGTCCAGATTATGACTTCTATGCATCATGATTATACATTCATACATACTATACTTTGCACCTTTAAATATTTAGTAATAATTCTGGAACTCACCAATTTGTCCTACAAATTCAATTCTAATCCCTTGATGTTCTAGTCTCTTTCCATGTTGTTTAAATACTAGGTTAACCTGAAAAATACCAAGATAATGTTGAAATTCTCTTTTACCTCAACATAGATCCATAGCATGTTTAGAAAAAGAAATGAAATGAATCTATTGGAACAATTCATAATCTACTCTCCTAGTGCATTATAGGTAATAAAAAACTTTACTACAGTGTAAGAACAATAAAAACAGAGAAAAATGAAAAGACTATGAAGAGAGAAAGATGTTACAGATAAAGGTATTTTCAAAAAGGGGAGCAGCAATTCATTGTCCTTTATTTCTGTACTACAACACTGGATGGCCTTTTGATCCCTTTTAAATCAATCTTCTTTCATGATGGAAACTATTCCAATCTTACAGGCTCAACCAATATGGTTCCAATCCCACCTTATTTGTCTTCATGCAATCACTGAAAAGGCTAAAAAAAGGATACAAGGTGCTCATGACTAGAGAAAGACAAACTGGTAAAACAACTTTTTCTCAGTGGGTGTGAGAGAAAATAGCAAGAATAACAGAAGAGAATTTTTTTTCAAGTGTTCACCCCTAGACATGGGCATGACCAGAAAAAATGACGTTTCGAGTTTTTGTTTGTCGGAATGGGTCCGTTTCGGGTTGTTTCCGTTTGTCGCGAAATTTTTCAAAAATTTGTCGTTTCCGTTTGTTGTTTGTCATTTCCACCGCGATTTAGCGCGATTTGACTTCCCAGAGCATAGGGGCGTCCCACAATCAGGGCAGGCGCTAGGTGTTTTTGCGCTCTAGGTGGCGGGCGGGGCGGGGGGCGGGGGAGGTGCGGGTGGGCGGCGGCCGCGGGCGAGTGAGTGGGCGGACGGCGGCGCAGGCGGACGGGCGAGTGGGCAGTTAGGATATCACTTAGGATAGAGGTTCTGTTCTTGGCTTGCACCCCAAATGTGTGTGTCTGCAAGCAAATTGAAGTTGGGAAAATAGAAAATGGTAGTATATAATATATATTTAAAATAAATCCACACCTCCCACTCCCAGTCGAACCTCCCCCTTTATCCAATATCAGAAAAACATCCTCAAACTGCCAGAGAAGAAATAAAGAATAAACTGCTATTCCCTTCAGCAGACAAAGCTGCAGGGAATCAAAGAAATTATTTTCTAAATTCAGTTCCCTCCCTGCCTGCCTAACTTAAACCCTAAAGCCTCCCTCCTCAATCTCGAACGGATCACACCAGCACCAGCAGCCAGCCCTCCTCCCTCAACCACATCCATACACCCGACTGCGATTTCTGGAAGGTGCCTCAGCTTTTTATGCCCTCCGAGACATCCAGAAGTGTCAGTCAAAAACCTGGCGATGCCATTGGTGGAATGGTTCAAAAAAATTGCATGGTCCCATCCCATGCCCAGCCCAAATGGGCAGGTCTAAAAAAATAAAAAATAAAATAAAATAAAATAAATACAACGTTTTATTGCTATAAAAAACCCACTGCTGCTACTATAAAAATTCAGGCATTTAAAATAAATAAATTTCACATGTTTCTGTGGTGATTTGGTGTGTTTTTTGACCACGATTTCAAAAGAAAAACTGCGGTCGCCATTTTGGATCCCCCCCCTCGCATGGCATGCAGCGAGACAGACGACAAGGATGACCCCCCCCCCAGCCTGGTGCAAGCAGCCCAGGACAGGAGAAGAGGGGGGGGAAAGGCCGGGGACCCCACAGAAACCACCCCTCTGGTAGGTGGCAAAGGCTCAGGCAGGCATATTTTCGCCTGCTTTTTTGGACGGGAGTCGGGGTTTTTTAAAAAAACTTTTTCTGTGCTTCGCATCACGCAATCGCCCAATGCCACAAATGGAAACGAAAAACCCGACCAAATTTTTCTTTTTTCGGTTCAAGTTCGAGTTCTGACGGCTTAATTATCGTTACCGTTTCCGTTACGTAACGGAAACGATAACCAAAAACGGAAACGACAATTTCGCCGAGTCGTGCCCATGTCTATTCACCCCCTCAAGTATTTCCATCATTTTAAAAGGAGAATAATGTACAGCAGTAAAAACAGACCACCAACACCTAGGTATAATGCCTTAATGGGCTCACAGAATCTATAATTTTCATTCAATGAAGTAACAAACAGCCATCCATGTAACAGCCAGTTTGTTTCTTAAACCCGAAGAAAATGGTCAACTCCAGACATTATAAATGTTCCCTGCACATAACAAGAGGACTTTTTGAAGAGGAACTACCCAGTCCCAGGGCTGAAAACCAGATTAAAAGACAATTCCCCATTCTATTCTGCAACATTATAAGCATTCTCAGAAAGAACAATTAAAACCACAACACTAGTGAAAACAGAGTACCGTAGTTTTTTATAACTTAAGTGCAGCAACAACTGATATCATTTTGGCATAATTCCCAACAGAAGATATTCTTTTTCCTTTTCCCCCAGAAAATAATCCAAGACAAAAAGGTATTAAATCTAATCTCAATTGACAATAAGCATGCAAACCAGTCTATCGGAAAACATATAGACAATATGTTTTTAAAGCAATATATAATTTTTCTTCATTAACAAACACACTTATAAAATGGACCAGTACAAGCAGATTTTGTTAGTTAAACCAAACCTTCTACTTAAAGAAATATATGCATGTAACCTCAATAAAATCAGTATAATGATGCTACTAAACTAATAAATTTTTGATGCTAAATGTGTTATCTCCTGCTCTAATACTGAACGAAATTTGTTAAAGCAAGAGAGTTACCCAAGGGTATGTCTCACTGAACTAAGGGTAAACTGATATATGACATAGGAAATGCTACAGGTTTGGGAAAATTGGAATCAGGTGATTTTTTTTTCCAAACAGCACCTCCGTCAATTGCTCCCCCTCCTCCTTCCCTCCACCCCCGCTAAGGCTTGGAGATTGTTAGCCCGGGGAAAGGAGGAGAGGGAACCATGCGACCGACTTGATGCTTGGGGGGGAAATTCCATTGCCTGCTTCCCTCTCCTCCTTTCCCTGGGCTAACGATCACCAAGCCTTAGCCAGGGGAAAGGAGGAGTGGGACGTGTGCTATGGAGGTGAGAGGTGATGCTTGGGAAAAAAACATTGCCTGCTTGGCACTATCCATATGCTGTGCGGTTTGCACAGGAGAGCCATAACTGAAAAGGAGACCCACAAAGAGGGCATGAGAAGGAGAGACCTTTCTTCCCCCCTCGCACTGTTCCCCCAGGATCTGCCCCCCCCTTGCTGGGTGGGTGAGACACGGTGGGGGGAGGGAAGGGTGCAAAAACTGGCTTTGTCCCTGGGGACTCCAAACTCTAGCTACGCCAGTGCACCCTGCATACAGTCTAAAGTAAGTAAGATGGGCTAAGGGCAGACAATATCAGTAGAACAGCGAAACAGTTAGTAATCACAATTTCCTTGACTTCAGACCAATTTCCCTGTCTTTCCCTAATGAATTTCCATGACTTTCCACAAAATGGCAACCCTGCACTACCAAGAAAGCTAAAGATCTGAGCAATACGACAACCTATATTCAAATGAAAACAAACTAGTTCAGTTCCCCCTCTCTGGCTGCATCTTTAAAAATACAACCTGAAATAAAGGTTACTCTATGCTTTTTCTATCCAATGTGATATAAGGAAAAGAGGGTCAGCATATTTCCCATAAATGAAAACCTGACCATCTTCCAATCCTACCAATTAGAACTTGGGACACTTATATTAGTTAGTAATAACACCATGTACTGGGGGAGGGGGGAGGTTCATTTAAATCAATTATTCATTCATTCAGTTTATATACCACTCATCTAGCCAATCACTACTCTGGATGGGGTACAGCAAAAATATAAAACAAATGATATAATATATAAACACTAGACAATACCACAAAGAGAAAGACAACAAGATAGGTGGCAAGAAACATTAGAACTCATAAATTACAATATCCTTTTCATTTATCCACTACTCCCAGCTTCTTGGAGAGAAACTCCCTAGAAGCTTCTCTGAACAACCCAGGTTTTTAACAGCTTTTTGAATGCAAAGGGAAGACCCCTGCTGTACTTCTTATGGGAGTGAGTTCCAAAAAGAAGGCACTACTGCTGAGAAAACTCAGTTTCTAGTTGTCACTTTCCTGGTTTCTTGGGGTGTCAGCATCTAATGGAGTTAGGTCTATGAGGACTGAGGGCTTTACACGTTAGAACCCGTCACATCTGGACTGCATGTCTGAACCTTAATAGAGAATGTAAATCTCCAAAGTTTGGGGGAAATACTCTCCAGACCAGTATTAAAAAAAAAGCTTTCACCTGCCTTATTCAATACTGTATTTATTTTCTAGGACCAAAACATCTACTTTTGAAACAAGGCATTACTAACTGTTTTGTATAAATTAATGTACTTCTGCATCACTGTTAACCAGCAATTTACTGTTGTTCCAGAATAACACTCTGTGCACGGAGAGTGCACATAAACATGCATGGGCTAAATCATGGAACCATAAGACCCCACTGACGTGATATATAAAATTATTCACAAAACATACAGATGCTGCACATTCTTCTTTCTCGTATTCTCCCTCTTCTTCTATTTCAACATCTTTTGTATAAGAACCTTCCATGCTATTTACAATTTATTTAGCTTTAAATTACATCTTTGTTTCTGTCAGAAGCACCACAATAATACATCAAAATTTTGACCATGTAAATCACACGAATGCATTTTATTAGAATCAACTCTCAACATGCCTTTTGTGAAATCATGTTAACTAGGAAAACAGAAAACAAAAACCCACAAAAGAACAAGTAATGAGGGATACATATTAATCTTTAATTAGAGACTATGATCATTCTTTAGCCCTGCTGCTTCCTATACCTGCCAGCATTCCAGACTACTGGGTAAATTGGTTGGTGGTGATGACAGCAAAGCCCAAACATATGTAGGACAAACACTAGGCAAGGGCTGCTGTAGCCATTTGACCAGTAACAAATAGCTAGATTTAAAACACAGGTTTTAGTTTAGCTTCAACACTAGGATAAATATAAATGCAATTAACTAGAACACTTGTCACTAGTATAGATTTCTGACTGTTAAAGATTCTGACAAACTGATTCTGGGGAAGGGAATGAGCTTACCTTTCCTGATACAGATTCACCATCATAAAACAGGTAATGTTTTTCAATTTTACCATCTTCTGTTTTGATTTCAGCTGTTTTCCGTGACTCTGCGTCATTAAGAACAACATCAATCTCACAAATAGGACCAAACAAGCCTCCAAGAAAACTCTGAAATAGAAGCATATTAATTTAGATAGGCTAGACAAGAACTTTCTCAGGTACAATTTTTCATCCCCAAAGTACTGGCAAATATCAGCAACTACATAATTTAAATTCTGTCAAAACCTGCAAAAGAAGGAAGCTGAAGAAGTGAGAGGCAGAAGAACATTACTAGTGATTGGTGTCCTGTGAAAATCCAGAGACTGTACCAGATCCAACATTCCCTCTAAAATGCAAATCCGCACAGCACTGGTTCAGGACCACCCATTTCCTTCTGGTTGCAGAAGGAACTCCACTACCCAGCACTCCTAAAAGTTAGAGGGAACATTAGCCAGACCACAAAACTAAGCTTGATGTTGTCTTTTAAACCTCGGTCTGCCCTGCATATCCCACATAAACTGTAAAACATCACATCTGCCACGAAGCATTTTAACAGTAGATTAATAAAAATATTCAGTTCAAAAACTTCTAATTATAAAATGACAGAGACATGCTAAATTAAGAAATGTAACACATTGATACTTCTCTAATACAAATGCTTTAGGGTTAGAACTGTGAAGGTCTGCAGGGAAATGGGGGTGGGGAATTCACTGTGCTTACCCTTCTGAATTTTCAAAGGAGATTCCCAACCCTCTTTTCAGGACTTCTTAGTACCATAAACTCAAGAAGCCACTACCCAACCGCTGGCTCCAATCATGACCAACCTGTGAATACTACAGGATTTACTTAAGTGTTGGCTCACCATTCAACACCTGACTCAGCAGGTCTGATTTAACTGTGACAAGGAATAGGATACCAGCCAATAAAATATTTGCTTTATTCAGCAGCACATTTTGCTACATAGAGAATGGGAGGCATGGCCACTGTACTTTCAAATGCTCCACTACAGAGTGCAGCTAATGTGTTCTCTGGCTCATTCCTTCACTGATCCCTTGTCTAGCTCCTTCTGTCTGCTGGAAACAGCAGTCTTTTTAATTTTGACTCAATGTAAGTAGGAAATTAGAGTCAGGAAAGAGGCTTGTGAAGGAACAAATGGAAACTCAGTGCACCTGTATCCTGTTAAAGTGCCTGGAAGCATTTTGAAGGAATTGCTGTTAGCATTTTGACTCAACTTGGCTATTATTTCAAGCTTTAAAAAAATAAAGCTTTCTGAATCTATCAGCAAAAATCTAAGCTAGCTGTCTAAAGAATATATACAATTGAAGTCTAGACTTCAAAGGAATCTAGACTTCAGAGCATTTAATAAGCCGCAATTAAAAATAAAACAAACTCAATCTTCCAGTAAAACAGGAAAATGTTATATGTTTCACTACACTAGAGTTTTTATTAATAACTCTGATCTCCAATGAAGGAATTATTTTAGGAAAATATTCAAGTCCTAAAATACTGTGTGCTTGCCATTGTTGCATCCCACTGAGCATAATCCAAACAATTAGTTTGTACTTTCCTATTTTGACATGCAGAGGCTGTTATCTTTCCACAACTAACAAAACTGCTAAACTAATTTTATATTAAAAATACAAATACATAACACAATATCATCAACTAACAATATCACTCTCAAAAACATTAAAACACAAAGTATAGTGCTATGATACTGTAAGCAATAATAATATAGTATTTAACAAGAGAAATGATTTGTAAGTGAGGAGGCTACCCCTTTTAATCAAGTCCCGTGCGCCAGCTGATCAGTGCTGGGGTAGGGGGAAAACCTTTTCTCCCCATCCCAGCACTGATCAGCAGGCGCATGGGGCATGGGGAGGGACAAACAGTTTAAAAAGCCCCCCAAGCCCTGGACACCAGCTGAGTGGCGCTGGGTTGGGGAGAAAAAGTCCCCCCAAGCACTGAACAGCTGGTGTGCGGGGCTTGGGGGAGGGGAATTTTTTTAAAAAAAGCCCAGAGCTTTTAATTTTTTTTTTCTCCCAATGCTTCTCCCCCCAACGCACCTGGGGCACCGGGGGGGGGAGCTGCGGGTTGTTTAAAGCAGTTTCCCATAGGAATGCATTGAAATCCGTCCCTCCGGAACAGATTGACTTTCAATGCATTCCTATGGAAAACTGCTCCCCGACTTACGAGCTAACCGACTTACGAGCTAACCAACTTACAAGCATGTGTTCAGAACAGATTGATCTCGTAAGTTGGGGTTCCACTGTAGTGTAGTCTGAACTTGATTGTTTGACTGCTTGCAAGCCCTTTGCTTGTTAAAAGTGAGCATAAGCAATTGATTCTAGATTCTTGGAAGTGCAATCTGATAACTCCGTGCCCCAAAATTTATCAAGGAAGAAGAGAATGACATTATACAGTATTTATTTATTTATATTTATATTCTGCCCGATTTTCCCCAAGGAACCCAGAGCAGTGAACAATATAAGGTATACAATAATAAAAGGAAAAAAGATGAAACAGCTGCACAATGAAGAGAATATAAAAATAAAACTAAATCAAGTTAATGCAAATACTCAATATGAAAATACAAAGCATAAGTACACAACATGACAGCAAATGAACAGACGGGGAAACAGACAAGATCAACCTCCTTGATAGCTGAAGACGGCCTTAAAAAGCCAAGTTTTTAACAACTTCTTGAAGGCCGAGAGGGGCTCCACAGTCCTAATTTCACTAGGAAGATGATTCCAAAGTGTTGGGCCAGCCACAGAGAAGGCACGATTCTGGGTAAAGGTCTTGCAAGCCTCCTGGGGAGTGGTGACCCAGAGAGAAAAGGACTGTGATGTTTTGATGGGGTGGACCAATATTGACCTTAGGATGATACACTCTGACAGATATTCTGGACACAAGCCATGGAGGGTTTTGTAAATCAAAACCAATACCTTGAACTTTCTTCGGGAGGCAACGTGTAACCAGTGCAAATGAACCAGAATGGAGGTAATGCGGTCATATCTTCCCGAACCTACCACCAATCTGGCTGCTGCATTCTGCACCCGCTGCAATCGCCGAATAAGGGTCAAGGGAAGCCCCTTGTAGAGAGCATTACAATAGTCTATCCTTGAGATGACCAGCACTTGCACAACTGTCCTTAGGGAGTCACCCTCAAGGTAAGGGCAAATCTGGGTGATTAGCCTAAGTTGGTAAAAGGCTGCCCTGGAAGCGGCTGCGACTTGGAATTCCAGGAACAATGCCGGATCCAAAGTAATGCCCAGACTCCACACTCTATCAACCAGCTGGAGGGAAGTCCCATCCAAACTGGGAAGAGGATCACAATACCCGCTCCTCCCCCCCCAAAAAAAAATACATTTACAAGATTCAAATATCTGTCTGTGATATTTCATCTGGAGTAGCTCTTCCACAATGGCAAACATACAAAATACATCAACAGTGTTGTAATCAAAAAATGGGCATGCACTAGCAAATGCCTCAGTATTCCATTAATTAGAATAGAATAGAATAGAATAGAGTTTTATTGTCATTATGCATATGCAAAATATGCACAACGAAATTAGAGTGCTGTTCCACTACACACTCTAAGCATACAAAACACATAAAACACCATACAAAATATTAAAAACTCTTAAAATTCCTTACAAAATTTAAAACACTACTTAAAACTGATTAAGATAGTGCTAAAACTGTCGCATTTAGCTTGGATACCGCTCTGTGATAAAAACTGTTCTTTAGTCTATTTGTCCTTGACCTAAGAGTCCTGTATCTCCTGCCAGACGGCAACAGTTCAAAAAATTGGTAGCCAGGATGCGAAGGGTCTCTCAAAATTCTATATGTCTTCCTTGAGCATCTGGAGTTGTATAATTCTTCCAAAGGAGGAAGAGGACAGCCCACTATCCTCTCAGCAGTGTTTATGACCCTCTGGAGTGCCCTTCTATCTGCCACTGTGCAACTGGAAAACCAGACACAGAGGCAGTAAGTGATAGTGCTTTCTATAAAGCCCCGGTAGAAGGTTACCAACAGTTTCTTAGACAGTTGTTCCCTCCTGAGAAGTCTCAGAAGATATAATCTCTGTTGGGCCTTCTTAACCAGTGCTTCAGTGTTGGCACTCCAGGTCAAATCCTCCTGTAGAATAACTCCTAAGAACCTACTGTCCGTCACCCGCTCTACACAAACTCCATCAATAATCAGGGGCTGAGTGTCTGATTTCCTTTTTCGATAGTCCACTATAAGTTCTTTGGTCTTGTTGATATTTATTATCAGATTGTTGGTTCTGCATCACCGTAGCAGCCGATGCACCTCCTCTCGGTAGGCTGACTCGTCTCCACCAGAGATGAGTCCCACTACTGTTGTGTCATCGGCAAACTTGATGATTTTATTTTCAGGATGAGTATGAGTGCAGTCAGAGGTGTAAATACTAAACAATAGTGGGCTCAACACACAGCCCTGTGGAGTACCCATGTTGAGAGTGAGGGCTGACGACATGTAGTCACCTAATCTGACCCTCTGTGAGCGATTTGATAAGAAATCCATGATCCAGGCACAGATGGAATGACAAAAACCAAGGTCCTTAAGTTTAGATATCAGCTTGTGAGGTATAGAGAGATTTCACAATAATTCATGTAACTAATTGAATTTGGGAAGCAAACTCAAAGTGCAGTTTTGATTAGGGGGATTCCTAGTGCTTTTAGCAGCTGCATGACAAGAAAATATTCAGTACAGAAAAAAAATCAATTCAAAAAGATGACTTATCTCAAAACCAAGGAGATTGCTAAATAGGAAAGGGAAAGTCAAGAAGATCTAATCTCTGAAAAATGGCTTAATCAGAACTAGAAGACAACTTTAGGTCCAGTTGAAGATTAGGAAAGGCATCAACAGTTAAACAGAAAGCCAGCATGGCTGGTAAGCTGTATGAAGAAAGTCAGAGAAGACAAGAAGTGCTCCTTCGGAGAATAAAAATCTCACCCGTCAGGTGAAAAGAAACAAAAAAATCTAGCAAAAGAAATGCAAGCAAATCCTGAATACGGATGATGGTGAAAAACAAGGAGAATTTAAGGAGCAACTTAATGAAGCCATTAAGCCAAAAATTAAAAACATTATTTAAATATATCAGAAGTAGTTAATGGCTAAGAAAGTAGTTGGACCATTGAATGAAACGATACAAGTTGTACCAAAGGAGGGAAAGAAAATCACAGAAGAAAACCTTCATGCACGTCTTCACTGTAAACATACAACAGATATCTATGAGTGAATTAACATTTTCAGGAATCTGAAGATCAAAGAGCAAGAAATGAAATTCTAGACTATGCTTATTTTGAAATTGCTTTCCCCCATTGTACAAGCTATTTAAAATAAGACACATACTCCTAGTTGTTGCTGAAATCTGATGCTCTATGACTTGTTGCAAATTTTAGCAAAGCACTCTTCTTGAGTTGTTTGAGGGCTCCTCAGAAATGGCCTCGAGGCCACCATGTTTCCTAATGCTGTTGTAGACCTTATCAACAAATTGAACAATTCATCAAGTCCATGTGGTTTTTAAAGAACTTAAGAGTTCATGCAAACCTAAAACACCAAATGGCTGACTTGCTAAAAATACAGAAACTAATCATGAAAATAACTTCCACATCGTAGACCTGTCAATATCAGGGAGAGATCGGGAGCAAAATCTCAGAGATCTATTTTCACATCTGTTCTAGTTAAATTGCTGGAATGCACTGAAGTCATCAAAGATATAGAAGAACAAGTCTTGTTTCTTAATGAACATGGCTTCTGCAAAGTCTTCTCTTACTTTTTGTTTCAACAAGCAGATTTATAGAAAGTGATCTGGAAGAGACTGTGTATTTTGGTTTGAAAAGGCTTTATCAAAAGTTCCTGAGTAAGCTCAGTGGTCATGGGATATGAGGACAGGTCTCCTTAAGGATCAGCAACTGGGTAAAGAATAGGAAGCAGAGTAAATATAGATAGGTAGTCAGTTCTAACTATAGAACTAGCCAGAAGCACTGGAGCTCCCAAAAGATCTGTATTCAGTACTGATCAAACTCTTCAAATGATCTGAGTTAGCAATGAATGATCTGAGGTAGCTTATATCACTACATTACTTTTGAGTGGCAAAAAAACCCCAAATTGCAAAGAACTTAAAAAGAATATCTCAATATCAGATGACAACGCACAAAAGTAGCAAGTACAATTCAATATAATCAAGTATAAAGCAATGCACATGAGGAGACCTCTAAGTGTGGAAGTGATTTAAACAGGAAGCAGATTGGAGGCTGGAATAAAAAGCTCAAAGAAAGCACTGGCCCTATATACAACAACTATGAAGAATGCAAATTCCATGTTAGCAGATGAAAGCAAATGAACAATACCATAATGCCTTCATACAAATCTACGGTGTAATCATAGTTAGAAGAGTGTTTCCAGTTCTGGATGCCACACCCAAAAAGGATATTGTAGAACTTGAAGAAGCACAGAAAGGTTCAAGCAATTACATGTTACAGGGTTTGAGGCTGTTTAAGTATATTTTTTAAAAATGAAGTAAAGTTAGACAAGAAAAAATGGCTAAATTTATGCATCACATGGGGAAAAGGTATCCCCTCCCCAATTCAGCTAGCAGGCAGAGCCAGTTAATGTGCGGTAACAAAGTAGTATGGCAATTCACAATAGCCTGAAGAACAGTATAAGGCTTATTTTTAACTATTAGCTTATTAATTTATAGTCCTTTTTTCTCATTAAAAAGGACCCAAGGGAGCCTACATAATTAAAAGAAAATATTTAAAAGCTAAAAACAGTAAGTATACAAAGATTTAAAGAGATTAAACAAATATTATATTAAAATTGTTAAATTAAATCAATACTAAATGATAAGGATGTCTCAGTTCGGCAAAACCAGTTCTGTGTTTCGTCATTTGGAGGAACAGGTGTCCAGCACCTCCCAGCCCCACCTCCTCTGGAGGGGTACCCACTCAGAAACAATGCCCAAAGGAGGCAAGGAAGCCAGAGTGCTACCTCTGAGTGAACACCTATCAGAGGAGGCGGGGCTGGGAACTGCTAAAGACCTGTTCGTCTGAATGATAAACTGGCACAAGCCAACAATTCAAGCCCATCTCTACTAAGAACACATTTTAAAGTAACAAAGCAGATTAAAAAAAAAACACCTCTCAGACAGCCATTACAGGAATCTAGCCAGGATGTAACTAAGCCACAAGTCACCATGGCCAGATGATAGCTCTCCAGTAATGGGTGCAGCCAGCACACTACAGTAATACCTTGGTTTAAGAGCATTTTGCAAGACAAGCAAACATTTCTTCTAAATGTTGCCTTGATCAACAAACAATGGATTGTGAGCAATTGTCTGGAACATTCAGTCTCAGGCAGCCTCCAAAACAGAGAGAGGAGAGAGGAATAGAGGTCCCCCTTGCACCAGCCATGAACATTTTCAAAGGGGTGTGCAGGTTGCGGTTTAATTCTTCTTTATATTTATATTTTATTTAATTTTTTTCAACATTCTTTCTTATTTTTCAAATCATTTCTGGTTGTGGGACAGCCATTCAAATGTATATAGGGCTACAAACTGCATTTTGAAAATACTGTACAGTGTAAAATCCAACTGTTAGTCCCAAGCAGAGCATAGTCCCCAGCCAGGTACCTAAACCATGGTGTGGACATGGACTTCTAGCCAACTTCTTTTGTGAATTTTGGCATTTTGTGTGTACAGTATGTGGTCTATGAGACCCCAGAACAAATCATCTGAGTTTCCATTATTTCTTATGGGGAAATTTGCTTTGATATAAGAGTGTTTTGGTTTACAAGCATGTTTCCGGAATGAATTATGCTCATAAACCAAGGTATTACTGTAGTTTTAACTATGAAAAGGCACCCCTGGCCACCACCAAACCTGGACATCCAGGCTGAGAGATGTATCAAAGCTGTGCACCTGAATTTTCAGAGGAAGTGCAATCCCATCCAATACATGCTGCATTCCTATTCCTTGCTCTGCCTTTTGATTTACCAGGAGCAGCTCCTGTCTTGTCTGGATCAAGTTTCAGTTTACTGAATCTCATCCACTCCCTTACTGACACCAGTCACTAAACAAGAGCTGAAACAGATTCCTCAGATTTAGGCCAGAAAGGGGAAAGACAGAGAGCTGGATTGATTACACCAATATTGGTGATACCTACCGCAAAACTCCAGACATCTCCCAGTAGTTTTATATAGAGATCAAAATAGAACCTTGAGAGGCCCTGAGGCCAATAGCCAGTATGTCAAATATGAATTCCTCTAAACCACCTTCCGAGTTCTCCCCTCCAGGAAGGACCAGAGTTATCACAAAACAGTATCTCCAGGTCCTATTCCAGGGACATGGCCTAGAAAGATACCATGGTTGATGGTACTGAAAGCTGCCAAGCACTCAAGCAGAATCAACAGGGACACATTCCCACTGTTCAGTTCCCAAAGCAACCAAAGTACTCTCCATTTGCTTCTATGTGATGTGCAAAAGGCCACCAAATGAGGTACGTGAAGAATAATACTCCAAACTGATACTAGATATGCCTGGAAGTGTACTGGTGGTTTTGCAAACATAAGGGAAGTCACATGGTGGTGAACTGTCACTAATTAACAAGGTGACAAGTCATATTCCTGGTTCCGCACACACTGCATGGGCAGAAGTGTGATGAACAACAGAATCAATATTTTGTTAAGTACTTACAACTCACTGCCATAGTTCATCCAATTCCACTTGTGCAAGCATAAATTACAAATAGGATTCCAACCAAATATACTTCTGGCTTTAGGAGCAAAATGCCACTGACTACCTGTTACTTAAAGACAACAGAAGGTCCAATTGTTGCTTCTGTGCACTGCTTGCAGACTTCTCAGAGGTATCTTTCCAGGATTCAGCATATTACTGAAACTCCACTAAGTAGTTTATTTTAACTATTTAATATATTTTACCCTACTTTTCTCCTTAAAAAGAACGCAAGGCAATAGAAGACAAATGTTTAAAATATAAAAACTCCAAGTATGTAAATATTTTTCACATACTACCCCCACCAAGCCTTCCACAATGTTCAATGTAATAATGTAATAATGACAAAACTGATGTTTAGAATGAAGATGTTCTAAATCAGCCATTCAAAAACTTTTTGGCTACAATCCTTAGGAACTCTTCTCAGATTCTAGGGTTCCCTGTCAAGCAAGGAATATCTGTGGATGTGCAAATAAGGATAATGATTTGTACAATCAAAAATCAAATTGCCTGACATAAAGAAATATTAAGAACTGTATTGGAAAAGACATGTGAACCTCTAGAATATTCACATGCCATGAAGCACATATAGAACCCACAGAGAACCCTTACAAAGTTTTCACAGAAGCCTGTTTTCTATAAATTAGCACTTTCTACCAGGAGCCTATTTCTCTGGGCACTATGAAAACTCAGTTCAGCTTCTGGGAAGTCTGCAAGAATGCACCAGGGCAGAAATACAAATAAATATATTGACTGTCATTAGCAGGAGGCAATGAGTTAAACGTTCTTGGATCCTCAGCATAGTTTCTTTTAAAAAAAATTATATTAAGAAGGAAAATTATAATATTAATAAATTACAGATATGGCTCCAGAGCTGCTTTGCCAATGTGGGAAATCACACTGCTCCTGCCTTTTACATCTCAGGCCCCTTCATTGCACTGATTACATCTCACACTCACTCTAGCGTACAATAAACCTGCCCAATGAGGCGAGGCTCCACGCATCTGATGAAATGAGCTGCACTTCACAAGAGATTATGTCAAATAAAACTGGCCAGCTTTTCAACGTGCCGAGGAACTTTTTGTTCTGCTTCCTACTTCTCCCAGGGCAGGCGCCGTTTCCCCCAATGTGCGACATAAGAGAGCCGCTAAGCATGTACAGAGGGCCCCATTACACAGCGATTAGCAATCCTACCGAGTAATAATCGAACCAGATGAGGGGCCGGGGCTGCAAAACAAAGCAGCCTAGCCAAGGTCGGTGAGCGCCGCAACCCCCACCCCCCCACCCCAGAGAAACCCCGAACCCTCCCTGAAGGGCGACAGCGGTGCCGACGGCAAGGCGGCGGTCCGGACGAGGAGTCTCCCCAACCCCACAAACGCCGCCGCCCTCTCCTTGCCCCTAACCCTAACCTCGCCGCCCCACTTGCGCGCTTCTTCCAACGTCACCGAGGAGGAGCGCGTGGAAAGAGGAAGGAGGGCTGTCGGTTCGGCTCGAAGCGCGCGCCTCCCTCCCTCCCTCCCTCCTCCTGGCACGCCGCGCGGGGCGGCGGGGGGGGCCGGCAGGCGCGCGCGAAGACGCCGGAGAAGGGACGGTTGGTCTCGAGACGAGGGGGGGGGTACAAAAGGAGGCCCTCAGGAGCCTGCCGTGGCCACAGGAGAGGCCGGCGCCCCCCGCACCACCGCCGGCCTCAGCCCCTACCGCCACCCAGGCCCGGCCCGCCTCGCCTCGCCTCAGGAGTTGAGGGAGGGAGGGAGGAAGAAAGAGGTGGGAAGGCGGTGCCCTTCCTCAGGCACGGAGCCTCCCCACCGTCAATAACATAGGCAGCCCCGGTCCTCGCCGCCCGCCCGCCCGACTGCCGCGCACTTACCATGGTCGGTCGCAGTCTGGCCCCCCTCCCCAAACAACAGTAGAAAGCCTAGCCCGCGCCCCTGTCATGTGACCTTAGAGGACGCGCCGCTCCACGCCCCTAGCACGTGACCCCCCCCCCCCCCCACACACACACACCTCCGTCCCTCGAGCGGCGCGGAGGATGCTGGTCGGCGACCCGGCAAAGTTTAGAAACGGAAGAGCCACTAGAGGGCGAGGCTCCCGGCGAAGTGGGTGGAGAAGGACCCGTAGCTCCGCCCCCTTAGGCTGACCTCCGCCGTGTGTTCTTCTTATCCAGCGTCCGGGGCAATTTTGTTGGATTGTTGATTCGGATGTCAATTCCAGCGAGTGGAACGAATTTTTCTTCCAGATGGACCTGGGTAGGACTGAAACCAGCAGTATCGTCTTTTCTGCTGCTGTCTTGGATAGTTGCTTTGGCCTGTTTGTTTAACTGGTTTGCTAAAACAAACCGTACAAATTAAGACCTTGGCTCATACGTGCGGACCGCATTAAAAGAAATGCAGCCTTTTCGAGATAGCAAAGGCACTGGTCGTTTTAAAATACCGTCTGCGCTCAAATGCATGCTTTTCTAGCCATAATCTCCATTAACCACAGAGGGGTCTGTCTATGAGTAAGTGGACATACTCAGAATGAATTAAGTTCTTTAAGAGTTCAGCTGGAAAGTTCTGCTAGAATTCATAGGTTTCATATTATTTCTGCGTCTATCATGTTTTACAACTAGCAGCTTCAAGTGGTATACTAAACAGGCTTGGGAGAAAATCTGATATTGAAACAGGTCCATCAAATAGGTAACAAGTCACTGTTCTGATTTTCCACATCACCAGCAGATGTCTTAAAATTAGTGATTGCGATTCTGATACCACAAGAGGAAAAGCCACACATCTATCCAAGGCAGCTGTGAAGCTTTCCCTTCTAAATTAGACTATGGGTGATACCTTCATAGTCTGCTAGAAGAAAAACTTAAAAAAGTTGCTGAGCTTTCGGGAGCAAGCTCCATTTTTCAAATCAGGTACAAAAGTCCAAACATGGCAAGGGATGTAATTTGCCAGGAGAGAGTTCTTAAAAGTTCACTTCGCAAGATGGACACCAGGCTTCTTCTTGGAAGGCACAAGGCAGCATGGTCCAATGGGGCTGGACTTTACAGGGCAGTTCAAACACAGAGGGCCTTTTTACACGACCCCTAAGATCCGCTGGCCACTTAAATTCGGACCAGAGATCTTAGGGGTTCCTCGCTCTTCCTCTGTCCCCACCCCCCTCCGCACTTCCTGGTTGCTGGCTGCCTGAGGGAGGGAGAAAAAAGAAAGAAAAGAATGCCGGTTTACCTCCATTTTGTTCCCGGCAGCATTCAGATCTCTGAAAGGGGCGGGGGGGGCAGAAAAACAACAAACAGAAGCCAGGAGAGCCCCGCACTCACTATCCTTACACCGGATCAAATATTTGTCACATCCATAAAGCAGGTACAAGAAAAGTGCAGTTTGGTCGCGCTAAGTGGGCGGGGTCGCACTTAATTGTCTGCAAAGTCCGGAGCTGGTGGGTAAACATTTTTAAGGTCCGGACCTTGCAGCCATTTGCGGCGGAGCTTAGGGGTCGTGTATAAACGCCCAGAGTGGCATTGTATGGGCACTTCCCTCTGTTGTTAGCCTCTCGCTGTTTATAGCATGGATACAAGGGGAGGGACAAGTGATTGTTCTGATAACCTTGTTGGCTCATGAGGCAACACAATTGAGAAATGACATCAGTCCAAAATATACAGTATATCACAGAACTGAGTATATAGTTTCATGTGACAGCACTGAAGAAATGACACTTGGCTACAATGCAAAGCAGTGTGTATACAGCTTGTGTAACAATGTAAATGTGCTGTCCCCTCAAAATAATACAATATGCAGCCATTAATGTCTAAACTGCTGACAACAAAAGTGAGTACACCCGTAAGTGGCAATGTCCAAATTGGGCCTAAGTAGCCATTTTCCATCCCTGGTGTCATGAGACAAGTTAGTGTCACAAGGTCTCAGATGTGAAGGGGGAGTGGGTGCTATCACTCACTCTCACATTTGGTGTTATCAATCTCTCTCATACTAGTCACTTGAAATTCCACATGGCACCTCATGGTAATGAACTATTGTGAGGATCTAAAAAAATGAATTGTTGCTCTATATAACGATGGCCTAGGCAAGTGGTGGCAAACCTTCAGCACTCCAGATGTTTTGGACAACAACTCCCAGAATTCCAAGCCTGTATTGCCAGTGACAAAGGACTGGGAGTTGTGAACAAACACATATGGAGTGCCGAAGGTTCACAACCTCTGGCCTAGGCCAGTGATGGCGAACCTTTTAGAGACCGAGTGCTCAAACTGCAATTCAAAACCCACTAATTTTTTTGCAAAGTGCCAATACAGTAATTTAACCTGTATACAGGAAGGGGCAATGTTGAGTGCCCACAGAAAAAGCTCAGAGTGCCACCTTTGGCACCCATGCCATAGGCTCGCCATCACCAGCCTAGGCTATTAAGGCAGTGCTGGAAAATAATGGTGGCCACACAAAATATTGACATTTTGTGCCCAATTTGCACATTGTCTCTTAGGGGCATACTCACTTTTGTTGATAGCGGTTTAGATATTAATGGCTGTGTGTTGCATTATTTTGAGTAAACAGCACATTTACACTGTTATACAAGCTATATACTAACTGCTTTACATTGTCTCCAAGTGTTATTTCTTCAGTGTTGTCACATGAAAAAGTATACTAAAATATTTACAAAATGTGAGGGGGTGTACTCACTTCTTTGATATACTGTATGTGCAACAGAGGCATGAAATACAAATGCAAAAAAATGTAAATTCACGACTCAAAATGCATTGAAATGAAATGGCTGAGTCAAGTTATGTAGTGTACAAATATAATGCTAATAGTGTATGCTGATATGATGCTAATATAACGCTAAAACATTTCTGTACTTTAATGGTTGTTAACTTTTTTTAAAAAGTTGGATCAACACCTATGTACATGAAACATGTTTGCAATAAAACCTCTGGTAAATCCATGTCTCCAAAGCCTGAAGTTTATATTTGCAGAGGCACAAAGGGACACAGTGACTGATGTCCAGTAGTAGTAAATCACAACTAGAATAGGTTCATTGGATCAGTGAAAGATACTGACATTCTTACCAAAACCTCACTAATTTAATTGGCTCACCTTAACTGTGACTTAGTACTTGAGGCAAAAGGCATGGATGATCATTTTACCTCCAAAACAGTAATCTCAAAGTGTACTGACATATTTTTTGTTTCTCAAATTTTATCTGGTAGAGGCAGATTTACAGCCCTTCCAGCATCATGTATTATTACATTAATATTATGGTAATACATTAGGTTAGAATTATATTGTGAAATATCTATTTCAATGTGTTTTCTTTGCCCCACTAAAATGCCTTTTAATGCAAAAATTGTGGTGGTGGGTTACAGGTTACTTGGTTATTATAAAAGTGGGTCAATACTCAAAAACGGTTGGAAAAAACTGACCTTAATAGTCAAAAGACAAGGCAGAGAGGGTCTTGACATCACTATGTGAAAGAGAAGTGGACTAATTTGTTTGAATGAAAAAGAATACCATCTACAATTGGCTGCTGACTACAGGAAAACAGTTGTTGTGGGTAAAATGAAAGATAACTGGCTTGATAAATATGGAGCTTACGCTCTCCCCATTTAAAACAGAAGGAGAAATTATCCTACAAAATCTAGTCTGTTCATCTTTTCCTATATATTTACCATCCATGATAGAAGTATTTTATGTGTTTTCAATTTTTCAGCTTGTGGCTTTTCCATAATTGGATATAATATACAGATCCATTTTCAAAGCTTGGGAGGCTTATAGACAACCTGTCTCTGCCAATGCAGATATGCTAAGCAGAGGATTCTGCCTAATACTTCAGAAATGAAAAATGAGTCTTGAGATGCACCTTGATTTTAATGGAATTATAAGATGAGGAAATGCAGGTATCAAAGGAAAAGATTTTCTGCTGCATAGGTACAGTAAAAAAAAGAGCAATGAATAAGATGCAAAATATGCAGATTTGCAACCATGAAGCCAAGTTATGAGGTTTTAATTGAAATATTACAAGACATTTAGGCATATCAACAGTATGGTTTGAGATGGGAATTTGCCTTTCATTCTATTACTTGTTTAGTACAGCTGAGTCCAGCAACATTGCTTCATTTTTATTTATTTTTACTGTATTTTACCTGATCTAGTTTTAACTTGAATAAATGGCTGATTCTTTCAAATGATTCTATCTCTATCCCCCACAACAACTGAAAAAAGAAAAGTCGACTTTTGTAAAGGGAATCTACTGCTTAAGAAAGAAGAAGTTTGGATTCAATAAAGAGCATATCAAAGAATAGCAGTAAATATTGTAAAACGTTTATCATTCTTGCAATATTTTTGTTTGGGCATAAATTTACTTAGAGAACATAAAACACAAAGGGCATTTTAGAAATAAGGTCACAGTTGCCATGACAGAGATCACAGTCTGTTTTCATGGAAGAATAACCCTTCTTTTGTTAATTTAAGCGTCAGTTTCTCATCTGGTTGGTTCACTCTGAAGTCAGGAATATTGAAATCATCCACTTCATAATCAGTGCCCGATCCATACTCTGCTTCGACATCATTTCCAGATCCATAATCATCTCCAGAAAGTGGGGAGGTGTTTGTGTAGTCTTGAAACTTTTCCATTCTGAAATATTTTTAAAATACATTATTGTAAATTGTTTTGAATTTCTCCTTATTTCCTTTCCAAAAATAAACTGGGGATTGACAAATTAATTTTGATACTCAAATATAAATCATATGCCTTTGATCTGTCAGAACTAGGGAGAAAGCAAGAGAGATGCTTGTTTGGGTGTATCAGTCTAGTTCAGGAGTATCCAGGCTACTTTGAGTCTTTTATTGTATGAGGATAACAAGTGGCATCAAGCACAGGGTGTAATTAGGTCAACATTTTTTCCACTGCCCATAACTTCTACAGATGTAAGAGGGTGCACAAAATGTGTATAATTTTAATAGCTATAATCAATGGTTTAATGATCTCTTTATTAGGCCAATTGAAAGGCACAAAAGTATACATGAAAGCTGCCAAATTAAAATAAATAATCAGGCATGATGTTACAAAAATGGAGAGGGTACTAAAACAAAACACAGTGTGTGCTATCTTAAAACATAATGGGGAAGAAATTACAGAAGCTAAAGGAGGGCTTGTTAAAGGGCCCCTAGCTAGTTTGGAACAAGAAAGTCCATAAAACACAGCCATCTCCTTAGAGATAAATAAAAAACTATTTATCCCAAAACATCTTTGTTCACATAATCAGATTGATATTGCATAGATATAGGATGGGAGACACCTGGCTGGAGAATAGTACAGTACTGTACATATGAAAGGGATCTGGGAGTCTGGGTGGACCACAAATTGAACATGAGTCAGCAGTAGAGATGGGCACGACCAGGAAAAATTACGTTTCGAGTTGTCGTGTGTCGGAGCCGGCCCGTTTCGGCCCGTTTCGGTTTTTCGCGAAATTTTCCAAAAATTTGTTGTTTTGTTTGTCGGTTTTTCGTCTGTCGTTAGTACTGGTTTTGGGGGGGGCTCCTGGAGGCACCTCTCTGGGGTGGGTGCCTCCTCTGGCCCGCCATGAAGGGAAAGCGGGCTCCTGGAGGCACCTCTCTGGGGTGGGTGCCTCCTCTGGCCCGCTACAAAATGGCATGCATAGCCAATTGGATATGCATACCATTAAGTTGCAGCAGTAGCAGGCAGAGGCACCTCTCTTTCGGGTGCCTCTGTGATTCACTGCCTGCCTGCATACGGTGCACTTGGGCTGGGGAACGAAGTGAGAGAGGACCCCTACGGGCGCCCTGTGACTCACTAAGAAGGGAAGTATACTTGCTGTAGTGAAATGCGAGTACAGTGGAACCTTGACTTACATGCTGCTTGACTTGCATCATATTTGACTTGCAGCAAGAAGGGGCTTGTTTGACTTGAGTCACAAGCTTTGACTTACAGCTCGGAGCCCTGGCACAAGGCGCCCGAATCAGGCAGCAGCCACGACCCAGCATCGCAGCTGCCACCTCCAAACTGCTCCTGCCTTCTTCCTCTCCTCTGGCAGTGGAGGCTTCAGCGAGGGCAGCTCCAAGCACCTGGAGCTGGTCCTCGGCCTCGCTGAAGCCGCCACTGCTGCTGGAGGAGGAGAACGGCTGGGAGCTCGGGGCTGGCCTCGCTGGTTAGACAGCCGGCTCAGTCTTGTAAAAAATCTGGCTGCAGAAGTCTGGTCCACAATGGAAGCATTTTAGTTGGGGGGCTGTACAGTTGTGGGACTCTAATGGTAAGCATAGAGTTGTTCAGAACTTGGAAAGTCAGGTTAAAAATCAGTAAAGCTTAAATGTTAGACATTGTTGCTACGAACATTAAAAAGTGGAGGTGTATAACTTGTGGACTATAATTCCACTGCCTCCCCCTCTCTTTGAAGAGACATTTCATTTACATCCCCGGAAGGAATCTCCTGTGCCAGTCAAATTTGTGTTAAATTGCTGTTTTCGAGGGTCTTTTTCATCATCTGGAACGGATTAATCCACTTTCCCATTACTTTCTATGGGAAAAGTTCATTTGACTTAAGTCATGTTTGACTTATGTCTAGACCTCTGGAACGGATTAATGACGTAAGTCAAGGTTCCACTGTACACATCTGGCTTACTGGTTAGGGGGTAGCGCAAGGGCTAGGCTTAGAGTTGCGGGTAAGGTTAGAGTGAGTTACTGGGGTGCACCTCTGGGTGCCTCTCTGACCCACTAAGAAGGACAGTGTACTGGCGTATGGGTTCGGGTTCGGGTTCGGGTTCGGGCTAGGGTTAGTGGCTTTTTATGCCCGACTGGCACATCCCAGAAGTCTCGGTCAAAACCTGGCCAAGTGACCATGCAATTGGTGGAATGGCTCCAAAAATTTACATGGTTCACTCCCATGGCCAGCCCATCATTGCGCAGGTGTAAAAAAATAAAAATAAAATAAAATAAAATCGATGGAGACGTTTTGTTGCAAGAAAAACCCACTGCTGCTACTGAAAAAATTCAGGCAGTTTTAAAATAGCTATTTTCGCATGTTTCTGTGGTGCTTTGGTGTGTTTTTGGACCACACGATTTCAAAATAAATATTGCGGTCGCCCCATTTTGGATCCCCCGCCCGCACCGCATGGCATGGCGACTCGGCGAGACGACGAGGATGCCCCCCACCAGAGCAGCCCAGGAGAGGAGAGGGGGGGAGGCCGGGGACCCCCCCCCCAGAAACCACCCCTCTGGTAAGTGCCGTCACTCAGGCAGGCATATTTTTGCCTGCATTTTTGGCCGGGAATCGGGTTTTTTTTATTATTTTTAAAACTTTTTTTCTGTGCCGCGCCGCTTGGCGAGTTGGCATGGCGACTTGACGAGGATGCGCACTTTGCGCAGCCCAGGAGAGGGGGGGAGGCCGGGGGACACCCCCCCCCCAGAAACCACCCCTCTGGTAGGTGCCCTCACTGAGGCAGGCATATTTTTGCCTGCTTTTTTGGCCGGGAATCGGGGTTTTTTTATTTTTAAAACTTTTTTCCTGTGCCGCTTGGCATCACGCGATCGCTGCGATGCCAGGAACGACAACGACAAATCAGACCCAATTTTTCTTTAGTCGGTTCGAGTTCGAGTTCTGGCAGAGTAATTGTCGTTCTTCGTTCCGTTCCGTAACAGAAACGAGAAACGGAAACAGAAACGAGAATTTCGCCAAGTCGTGCCCATGTCTAGTCAGCAGTGTGACATGGCAGCCACGAATGTCAATGCAGTTCTTGGTTGCATCAACAGAAGCATAGTGTCTAGATCAAGGGAAGTAATAGTACCACTCTGTTCTGCTCTGGTCAGACCCCACCTGGATTACTGTGTACAGTTCTGCACTCCTCAGTTTTAACAGGATGTTGACAACCTTGAACAGAGGAGGGCAACCAGGATAAGGTCTGGAAGAAATGTCTTGCAAGGAGTGGCTTAGGGAGGTGGAAATGTTTAGCCTTATAAAAAGAAGGCTGAGAGGGGATGAGTAGCCTGCGCAATTACTTGTAAACTGCCCAGAGAGTGCTTGAAGTGCTATGGGGCATTATATAAGCAGCACACTTTGCTTTTGTTCCCTTTAAGATCAGCAAAGACCAGCAATGATAATTTTATATCCAAATTAGCTGTACTTACAAAGATGGATCAGCCTTGGGAGGGAGGATCATGTTTGCAGTACTCCCATCAGGAATGGCAAAACTCGGCCCTTGCTCTTCGATGCAGTTGGCAAACCGCGCATCAGGTCTGCACCTGACCCTCATGTAACGGCCCCTCTGAGCAGGAGCCCCTGGTGAAAAGGGCCATCGACATATATTAACATCATTCACATCAACAATGTCTTGTAATCGTATGTTGACATGATACTCCTATAACATCGAACATGTATACATAGTTATCAAAATCTATGCAAGCCATACTCTGAAAAAAAGCATACCCAAACATTAAATGTTGAGAGCTTCAAATAAGAGGGTCCTTTTGTCAAAGCCTAAGGGGAATAAACATTAGTTTCTGTGTACATAAAGGCGCATCGATGTTTTGTGTCTTGCCAAAAGCACTTCACGGAAGCCTTTCAGGGAGCTTCAGTTTAAAATTGGCATTTTGTGACTAAGCAGGAGAACGTCCCTCCTGAGGGGTTTGTTGGGCTTCAGACCAGCCTCTCAATCCACAAGCTGCTACTGAGTACAGAAACATTTTTTTTTAAAAAAATTGTACCTCAAGATGTCAACCCCTGGGGTGACGATGGATGCTTTACAGAAAAGGAGCTGCCCTGGCCTGCTTCAAGATAACAGAAACATAATCAAATCCAAAATAAGACACCCCCCCCCCAAAAAAAGCATGTTGCTACCTTCAAGACTATTTCAGTGTGTACTTTCATGGATTCAAATCCACTTCTGTTTAGACAAGAAGCACCCTATTCATGTCATCGGTTTATATCCACAGTGCACGTGGTATGGTCGTATTTGTTGGTTTGGTTTTTAAAAATATAAAATCCAACTGACAGAGTTTGTGCTTAGCTGTTTCAAGCGTTATGATAAAAAAGCAGAGTAATAATAGCTATTCTGCTCTCTCTGTGTGTGTGTGAGAGAGAGAGTGTGTGTGTGTGTAAAAGAGTTTTTACTGTTTAAAACATATAGAGCAGAATAAACTCAATGCTTTGACATTTGGTTCTTTATACATGCACACAACTTAGTTATGTTAGTATATCATCCTTAAACGTGGAACATAGTTACTCTGACAAACACCTAACTTGTTTAACAGCTAAACATATCAGCCCCCTCCTATCAACTATAATCTGTTATATATCTCACACCTATCTAACGGACTGCTAACCGCCACTTGCTTTATATATATCTTGAGCTGTTAGCCCTCTTAACATCTATTGGCTAACACCAGCCACGTTCTGATTAGTCAGAATGCTTCACTATGCAAATATCACATTCTAGTCCTTCCCATACAAACACATATGCACTGTATAATAAAAACTTGTGACCTAAATATGGCGCTGCTTATGTTCACAATATATGTGGTATGGTGGTATTGGAGACCAAACGAAATGGCAAACAAAGGGTGGCCTTTCACAGTGGCAATAGCCTTATATACACATTCAAAATACTGACTGCATAAACATCATGGTAACAGGCAGAACAGTCCATTAACTGATACTACTAATTATAGGTTGCTACGTTTGAAGGCATGTGGATCAAAATGGCTTTGCCTTGTGGGAACAGAATGCCAAAGAAAGCTATTTATTTGACTTTATTATTTTTTGCTATAGTTATATTCAACATTGTAAATAAAAATCAGGTATTCATGTAGTCCTCTAGATCAGTGGTTCTCAACCTGTGGGTCCTCGGACGTTCCTGGACTGCAACTCCCAGAAGCCTCTGCCACTCGCTGTGCTGGAAGGGGTTTCTGGGAGTTGCAGTCCAGGAACGTCAGGGGACCCACAGGTTGAGAACCACTGCTCTAGATACATACAGGAACTTTTGAATGCAACCAACTTCAGGTGTTCATCTCACCAGTCTCCCTTTTTATTCTGTTTTTTCTTTAATTGTGAGTTTCGAGAGAGAGAGATGTAGGGTCCTGCATCTAGCCAGAAAAAATGAATTGCATAGATATAAGATGAGAGACTCCTAGCTGGAGAATAGTGCCTGTGAAAGGGATCTGAGAGTCATGGTGGACCACAAATTGAACATGAGTCAGCAGTGTAACACGGCAGCCAACAAAGCCAATGCAACTCTTGGTTGCATCCACAGAAGCATAATTTCTAGAGCAAGGGAGGTGATGGTACCACTCTATTCTGCTCTGGCCAGACCCCACTTTGAGTACTGTGTACAGTTCTGCACTCCTCAATTTTAAAAGGATGTTGACCACCTCGAGCAGGTCCAGAGGAGGGCGACCAGTATGGCTAAAGGTCTGGAAGAAATGTCTTACGAGGAGTGGCTTAGGGATCTGGGAATGTTTAATCTTACAAAGGCTGAGAGGGGATGTGATAGCCATGCTTAAATATCTGAAAGGATGTCATATCGAAGAGGGGGCTGGCTTGTTTTCCATGGCTTCAGAGACTAGGGGCAAAGGTTTCAAATTACAGGAAAAGAGATTCCATTTGAACATTAGGAAGAACTTAATACCAGTTAGAGCTGTTCAGCAGTGGAATATGCTTCCATGGAGGGTGGTGGAGTCTCCTTCTTTGGAGGTTTTTAAGCAGAGGGTGGATGGCCATCTGTCAGGTTACTTTAATGGGGGTTCCTGCATGGCAGGGGGTTGGACTGGATGGCCCTTGAGGTCTCTTCCAACTCTATGATTCTATGATTCAGTTGCCACATAGACATCCTCAGCTGAGTGACCTTACAAACCAAAATGTTCTAACATTGGCTTTTTAACATTGCCATTTCTGATATCAGTTTTGGGTCTCTTTTTTTCCTACGTACAGCCAGTAATGTTTATCATGCGTAGATTGTGGGCAGAGGGCACTTGATGTCATCCTTTGTCAGCAGTACTCCATGAATTACAATATAAGGGTCATACTCTAGCTACCATTTCTCTTGGTCCCCATGTTTGAGAATGCTTCCTTGGATGCAATATGTTTCTACTAGCTAGAGAAACACCTGTAGTCAACTGGTGTGGGCTGAATGTCAAAGGAAGGTGTTCTACCGTATGAGGGCTTTCAGGGTTAGGAACCTTCTTTGAAGCAACACAAAGTGTAGTTCCTTTGGATCAAGAGCAGCACATGATCCAATTCTGGGTGGGGGGCACCTCACCCCAAAGTTTGGTGGGGTGCCGCTGTGTCTAGTCATGAGCCACTTGTGTTCAACCTATGGCATGACTGGAAGAGCCTCAGCATGTATGAGAGATCTCAACCCCATGCTGATCAGGACTGAGCAAATCAGGTACAAGACCTTGAACTGAGCTCAGCAGCCAATAGGCAGTCAGTCCAATTCCTCCAGCATTGGTACTGCATGACCAGGGGAGGATATTCTTCTAAGCGTTCCTAGCATTGTGAGCTTGCAAAGACAACTACAGTACATCCGTATCATATTGCAAAGGTCCAGTTTAGAGGTTGCTAATGAATCACTGCAATTAAATTCTTTTCATCCATGAAGTGAATAGTAGGCGTATCACATGCAGCTGGTAGAAGGTCTTCTAACCACCTACACCAAAAGATAAACATTTCTTTCTTTCTTTCTTTCTTTCTTTCTTTCTTTCTTTCTTTCTTTCTTTCTTTCTTTCTTTCTTTCTTTTCTTTTTCTTTCTTTCTTTCTTTCTTTTTCTTTTTCTTTCTTTCTTTCTAGAAAAGGAGTTGAAATCAAATGTATTTGTGACAGAACTTTCAAAAAAACAGTCATGGAAAGTGGATGGAAATGACTTATAAGTGAACACAGTATCTTAAGGGCAAATGGTAAGGAAGGACCATTGTATATACTTAATCACTACTCTGTCCTGCTTACCATGGTGTTAATAACTGTGTGATCATTTTGCAATTAATGTCCTTCTACGCCACATTTAAGTGATAAGATTTAGCTTGCTGTATAAAAGTAGGCAGTTTTGTCTATCCCTAAATATACTTCCAAACTGGGACATCCTAGATCCAGAGCATAGGTCCATGCATAGATCCAGTGCATGGCACAGGCACCGAGGCAACAGCATTCTACCTTGACCATAATATTTGTGCACAGAACAGGCAGAATGGCAGTACGTTCTCTACCAGCCTAAGCTGCTTACAAAGTTTTGGCAAGCCACTCCAGTATTCCTGCCAAGAAAAATCCATGGACATGGAGTCATGAAGAGTTGGTCACAACTGTAATGACACCACACACACACACACACACACACACACACACACACACACACACACAAAGATGGCTTCTTAGATCCCATTGGTCACCCACTAGCTTTATAAGCCACTATTTGACCTATGAGTTCAAAGTATGTTCTCCACTTCTCTAATTTCATCCTCATAGCAACCTTCTAAGGTAGGTCAGGCTGAGTAAGACCGGCTGGCCTAAGGTCTGAGCACCAGTTGCATTTCATGACTCATGGGGAATAAACCCTGAATTTCCCCAGTCCAGCTCAAACTAGTACAGTACATCATGTCGGATCTCTGTTACTATGACAGGAAATATTAGGGCTAAACTACACAAATCCTGTTGCACTGCTACATAAAAGGCGTAACTTTGGGGACAAATTGCCTCAGGTTGTGAAATCTCTGTAGATATTATCTGTGGCATGCTGTACCATACAACTCTAAGCCTGTGTTTACCTTGTAATTTGCAATCACAAAAAGCATGTCAAATTCAAGATGGGTAAGTGAAAAAAATCATATAAGATGAAAAGCAAATTTCTTTTAATCCTTGTGGGATTAAAGAAATGAACCCTAAAGCAGCTCATGAACTATACTCCCTCTCCCTGTGCAAGAAACATGATAAAAGTTAACAGTAGGTTTGATTCACACCCTACCGTGTGGGGAGAATGCATTGGTTATAGTGGTGTCTAATATCTCAAGAGGGGGGGTGATTTGGTACCTCTGTTTTATGCATGTGGAGATTAGACTGTGGCCAGTCAATGAAAAGGTACTCAAATACCCATGCTCAGAAAAAAAATTCCCTTAATATTTCACAACAAATAAATCAATGTTAAGTATTAGTATGGTAAATTAAAGTTTTTATATTTTATATTCATTGAGAATAAGGGAATCTCAGAATTTGTAACTCTGAAGTGTGGTCCAAGGTCTCTCATAGAAAAACAAATGAAGCAGGATATTAAGCAGAAAAATCTGCCGTGGTGAAGGAACTATCATCTTAGCCTGGGGGAGAGGGAGTATAGTTGCAAATGACTCTTCCCACTTTCAATGATCGCTTTAGCATGTACGTATCATTGAGAGAACCTATATCTTGCATTAAAAAGTACTAGAAGAAACTATGAAGGTTCTATCATGAGGGAAGGCGAAAGGTTGTGATTTGTCGTGCTTGTTGCCAAAGTCACAATAGAGAGCATTCAGGATTAAAATCTGGGCTCCCAAACTTTCAACCCCCCCCCCAAACACACACACAAACCATTCAGATGTGCAGTACCATCAGATGTATTAAGTCACAGTGTGGGAGGAGGTGCTGTAATAGCAACTGGTGACAGCCTCACAAATGCCAGTATGCCAGTTGTGAGAAATAATTTGTGCAAATGCTTCCTAAATATCTTCTGACTTAATTGACTAAATGTTGAAGTTGAATTCCTTTCTTTTCAGCTTAACCACATTCTCCTGTGTGCCTTTTTCCCCCTGAAGCTCAAACGAATGAAACACTTTAAACCATGCTGAACTATTTGCAGATTTAATCTTTCATCTTCAATTTGGCAGTATTAACATTTGGTTGCATTTAGCCTTTGTTGCAGATTTTGCCTGGGTCAAACTACAGTTTTATGGTGGTGTCTTTTCTGTTAGCCTTTAGCTTCCTCAGAAAAAGAGAGGAATGATTTGATTAATAGAATTTGGAACTGCAATCAAAAACTGGACATCTTGTATTTTTTTTTCTTGATGATTTGTTTTGCTTAATATCCTCAGCCTATGGGAAGTACTCAGTGAGGAAGGGTGTTTCTCCCCTTCCACCATGCCATTAGTCAAGAGTTTCACACTGAGTTCTCACGAGCTGCTTTAGGGTTCATCTCTTATAGAACAGGCTCGCTAGTATGACCCTCCGCTAGTTTGGCCAACATCCCCCATCAGCTCTAGCCAGCAGGGCTGCCACCAGGGAGGGGGAAGCTGGCCTTTGCCCTCAGGCACTAACATGCAGGGCACAAAAATCTCAAACTGATGAACCTACCAGTGAGTGTGATGAAAATAAACAGCAACACCTCCCAGTGCCATTAGCTTTAAAGGCCACAGAAGCTAGCTATGGTTCCAGAAATCAGCATAGCCGATGATGAGGAAGTGTTCAAGCTGTGATCTAAAAGTCCCCAGTTATTCGATCTTGCCTGGGAGTCCTTTATTATATTGAGTACTCTGAGGTTTGCTGACATCTTCCTCTTGTGCAGAGATGTTTGTGGTTTTGGCAATGCAAGAAGGCTCTTGAAATATACCAGTAGGTCCACAGGTTTCATGTTAGAATATAGGATAAATATATCTAGTTTGTTTAGTTATGGATTACATTTTCTTTCAGCTGCTTTCAAGACCTCAAAATTACACAAATTTATCTGGGTGGTTAGACTAATTAAAGTAATAAAGTCATCATGAATGTGAACATCCTCTGTCAGTAGATGTAAGTGAGTAAATATCCTGTGTGGTAATTAAGTTACAGAACCCTCAGTTTCTTCACATTTGCACACACTTCCTTTTCTACTAGCAAACGGACCTAAAGCTGAGGAAGCTGGAGGGATGGCCCCCCAAATTTTGTTACCTGACCAACAAATTATACCTTGTCACCTCAAATGAAGATTCATAGAACCCTAGCCCAGACAACCAGAAAATCTTATAAAGTTTTACTAATCTTTGGCCATTAAAATCCAATCAAATAGTCAGTTAATTTGCTGCCCTTTCATGACATCCCACATTTCCTGCTTTATGCCCTTGTCTCACTGTGTTTAACATTAGGGTCAGCCATGATAAACTATTATTTCAAGCATCTTGCAGTTTTGTTTAGTGCCTAGATGCCCTAAGCACATCCGATCTCGCCTGATTTCGGAAGCTAAGCAGGGTTGGCCCTGGTTAGTACTTGATTGGGAGACCACAAGGGAATACCAGGTGCTGTAGGTGCCTGGAGTAGGAGCTGGCAAACCACTCCAGTATTCCTGCCAAGATTAGTACTTGGATGGGAGACCACCAGGGAATACCAGGTGCTGTAGGCACCTGGAGTGTGTGTGTTGTGTCATTACAGTCGTGACCGACTCTTTGTCACTCCATGTCCATGGAGTTTTCTTGGCAGGAATACTGGAGTGGTTTGCCAGTTCCTACTCCAGGCGCCTACAGCACCTGGTATTCCCTGGTGGTCTCCCATCCAAGTACTAACCAGGGCCGACCCTGCTTAGCTTCCGAAATCAGGCGAGATTGGATGTGCTTAGGGCATCTAGGCAGCTAGGTGCCTGGAGTAGGAGCTGGCAAACCACTCCAGTATTCCTGCCAAGAAAACTCAATGGACATGGGGTCACAAAGAGTCAGTCATGACTGTAATGACGCAACACATACACACACATATAAAGATTTACATTTCTACTTTAAGGCAATAATCTTTGTTTAATCAGCAACAGATAAACTAGGAAGAGAGAGTTCCATGTTACTTCTGAACCTGGATGATGCAAGCCAGCAACAAACTACAGTAGGGCCCCCGTACCCACTGATTCATTATCCACTGATTCACTTATCCACGGCTGGCAAAGCAAAACATTAATTGAATAATTCAGCAGCTGCAAAGCAAGCTACTGTCACAAACAGCAGCTGTAAAGCATGCCCCTGGAGCAAAACATCAGCCATAAGGCAAGCTACTGTCACAAACAGTAGCTGTAAAGCAAGGTACTGTCATACACCTGCAGCTATAAAGCAAGCAAGTATCACACAACATTGGGGGGGGGGGTTGCGTTCCCTCTTATCCACGGTTTTCATTATCCACAGGGAGGTCTGTAACCAATCCCCAGCGGATACTGGGGTCCTACTGTATATTCTAAATCTGGATGTCTTTTGTCTTGGTTGGGAGCAATCATACAGTACATAATGCCAGTTTCAGTTGTAACAAAAGTAATTATTTTGTTGTTTGTTTGCTTGCTTGCTTTCAGGAAGGGATGAGTGAAGTAGGGGCAATCAAGATAGCATGTCCCAGCATGACACCTCTATTCCTTGTGGATTATTGAAACTGAGAGGATTGAAATCATGTGATAATGCGATATAGAGGGAATTTAAGTTAGTAGATCATTTTCCTCTTTCTTCAAACTAAGGTTTTCACCTAATTCAGCTACCTGCAAAAAAGACAGGGGCTGGAAACAGTTTAGACCACTAATTTAAATTTGTGGTGTTGTAACTGTTCTCAAAATGTTTGCTTAGAAACTAGCCTGTAAATAGGATGCTTCATCAGTGGCTGGAGAATAATTACTGCAATTTAGCATTGAAGGACTTACTGTGACTTTTTCCCCCCTTGCTTCTGACATAATAATATGTTCCTGTTTTCTGAGAGCCACGTAGCTGCATAGTAAAGGTCTAGTATTTACTCGGGTGTAGAACAGCTAGAACCCTTGTCCAGCTTATTTTGCTCTTGTGACAATGTGGTGCCTTTCCACCTCCCCTTGCCCAACCCCAACCCCCTAGCTCAGATTCAGTCCCATTCTAGAATGCTGCATATAGACTAGAGTGAAGCATTGCAGTGTTCATGATATCACTAGTGGTGGGTGGCCCTGTTCCCTTCTGACAAGTGTATCCTACATGGTGACCTTTGACAGGTCTGGTGGGTAGGTTGGCTGTTCCTCATGACACTGGTCCCACAAAGGAGAGCACTTGGAGCCCTTTGAAAGAAAAGCAACAACAAAAGGCATTCTACACCAACAACACAATCCTTATTTTCTGAAACATCAACCTGCAACTCTATGCAATTTTTTGCCATTTATATATGATTTCAAACTGGAATATTTTGAAGCCAAATGTTCCTGCCAGAACAGGAGTGCAAGTCTTCTCCTTTAAAACAACTATGGATGCATAGACTTTTTACAAAGCTATTTCAGTAAAACTTTATGAACAACAGCACCAAGTGCATTCACACTAGAATGTCCTGCACACACCACAATTACAAGATACCTTCATTCTAGTAGCAACATTACCTCCACATTCCCATTGGGGGGGTGAGATATTCCACTACACAGGCTAGCTGTAATATAAATCACCAAGTATAATATTGAAGAGTAGAGGATCTAGTCTAAAACAAGTTAAATTGTACATTTTAGTTTGCAGTTCTATTCACTTAAGTGGAAGTAAAGAGTCACTGAACTCGGTAAGGATTACTTCTGAGCAGACATGATTACAACCCCCCCCTGTTTGGTCTTTGCTACATAGTACTACACAATTTAATGAGGTTAGGAAAACAACAGCCACTTGCAATTTTTACCTTGTACTGTGTATCCCATAAAGAGGATTACACAGAGAGCCATGAAAATCCTCCCGGTACGTCTGGCAAGCATTTTTTGTTTTGGCCTGTGTAGTTCAACACTCTGCCAACCGTCTCCGCTACTTTGAAAGTGTGACAGGAGAGCGATTGCCCTAACAAAAGGTTTCTGAAACCTCAAACCCAACCCAGGATTTGCGTCACAACTTCCTGAGCTCAGAAAGTGACACATCTAACATCAAAACTGAACTCTTTTTTCCTGAAGTTGTCAATCCACTTGTCACAGAAGGAACATTAGCTGAAGGCATCCAGTACATACCTATATGCCTACTTCAAAGTACAGTGGTACCCCAACTTAAGAGCAGCTTGACTTAAGAGCAATTCGACTTAATAGTGGAAAACTCTTGGCATTTTAACTGCTGCCTTACAAATTTTAGATATGGTCTGCTCGACTTATAAATATTTTTTTCATTTTTTTATTTTTTAGCTTATTTTTTCAACTTTTTAGATAGGTACCCCGACTTAAGAGTAGTTCAGCTTAAGAGCATGCATTTGGAACGGATTAAATTCGTAAGTCGAGGTACCACTGTTATGTCCTTCCAAATTCAAACAAGCTACTAACAAGCAAGCATGCATAAGAACACAGACTTTTAGTTACATTTTTAAATACAGAATTTAGCACCACTATTTCATGCTGCTGCCCTATAGTATTAGCTCAAAGAGAATCTTACTGAACTCAATGAAACTTACTTATTTATTTATTATTTATTTATTATTGGATTTATACCCCGCCCATCTTCCCGAAGGAACTCTGGGTGGCTTCCAGCAGACTGACCAATGCAACAGTGGTCAAGATACAATACAAGATACAATACAGAATACAATAAACAGGATAAATACACAATACAATACAACAGACAAACAGGAGGTTAAAATAAGCACTGCTAGCACCCTTCGCAGGCCAACTAAGGGCTCAATGGCCCAACATCTTTAAAATAATAGCAATGATAGCAGATGGCGGGTTAAAAAAAAACAAAACATTAACTAAGTAAGTTACACTTGGTCGCCAAAGGCCTCTCGAAAGAGCAGGGTTTTAAGAGCTCTACAGAAGGCCAGCAGGGACTCTGCAGAGCGCACATCACTCGGAAGGGTGTTCCACAATGAGGGGGCTGCCACTGAGAAGGCCCGGTTACGGGTGGTACTTCTGAGGAGACTGTATAAGACTTCATTACTTGCACTGCAAGTAATATTTAATATTTTGTTGTTTTTTCAGGTAAGGGTCTACCTGGCTGTTTTTCCAGTAAATTGTTTCATACTGAGGTGGGAAATATCATTTAACTGAACAAGAATATTAAACATACTGTGCACAATATAACATTGTAGACAGTATATTTGAGCGATAGTAAAGCATTATTGTTTGTTTTGCTGTTTTAGTTTTTGTAATCCAGCATAAGTTTTTTTCCAACTAATATGCATTATAGATATAAATACTGTAGAAACATGCCTACTCCTTTTGTGCTTCTTGCTAAGCTTCCTAAGGTTGATTGTCTTTGGAAGGGAGAACACTGAAGCAAACTTTTGGATCACTTTTCCAACGTTTGGATTCCTTCTTTTCAGGACCTTACATAGGACAATGAAACCTAACCAAAACTCCAAGGAGAAGTTCCTGAGCGATGGCACAGGTTCCAGTCTAAGCATTTTTAATGCCGGGTTCTATCTCTATAACAAGGCGAGGTTTTGCAATCCACAAAACACAGAAAACCCCAGACAAAGGGAGGCATCAGGCAAAGTAAAGCAATGTAAGATGGGGCTGTGGTGAGGCAGCAAAGCTGATAGACACCTGCCAACGTTCCTCCCCAGTCCCAATCTGGAAGTTGAGTCATGGCTACTGGACTTATTTTTCTTGAGAGATAGAAATGTTTTGCTGCTCATCTAAACAGCTTCATCAGTCTGAAACGTTTCTATCTCTCAAGAAAAAGACGTCCAGTAGCCATGACTCAGCTTCCAGATAAACTCACCTGGACGACTGAGAATCTTCACAGACATATTCCCAGTCCCAACCTTTTTTCCCAAAGTTCCCTAGCTTTTTTCAATAATGCTTGACTGCAACAGATCCAGAGAGTGTGGAGCACAATGAAGAAAAAACTGTGTTTCCCCTTTTCTTCAGTTTCTGTGGGTAATGCTAGAGGGCCGCCGCCACCACCGCCATTCATTCTGCTGCTCTGTGCATAATAGGGGCATGGAGACATTGTGAAGTGGGGGGCATGTTTCACTTCCAACCATATGAAGCATGAGACTTGGAGCTTTCTTGATCTCAAATAAAGGAATCACATTAGTAACAGGCCTGGCCAATGACAGAGGAAATGGTGACACAGGACATTGTCACGCTGGACCTCTTGGGCCATCGTCTCAGCCTGATATTTCTTCACCAAACTTCTGCTTGTTGCCTCTCTTTCAAAATATTTGAAAACCTCTATTCACAGATGATTTCAACGTTCACTCTTATGGATTCAGAATTAATTTGGCACATGAAGTGCAATGCTCATAAAGCAATGAATTAGTGTTAGAAAATACTGATGGACACATTCCTGGCTGTATAACCAAGAGCTAGGAAGAATCATAGAATCATAGAATTGGAAGAGACCTCAAGAGCCATCAGGTCCAACCACCTGCCATGCAGGAACCCCCATCACAGTACTCCTGACAGATGGCCATCCAGCCTCTGCTTAAAAACCTCCAAAGAATGAGACTCCACCACCCTCCATGGCAGCATATTCCACTGCTGAACAGCTCTAACCCTCAAAAGGTTCCTCCTAATGTTTAAACTGATTCTCTTTTCCTGTAGTTTGAAACCATTGCTCCATATCCTAGTCTCTAAAGCCATGGAAAACAAACCACCCCCCTCTTCAATATGGCATCCTTTCAGATATTTAAACATGGCTATCATATCCCCTCTCAGCCTTCTCTTTGAAAGACTAAACATTCCCAGATCTCTAAGCTGCTCCTGGTAAGACATTTCTTCCAGACCTTTAACCATCCTGGTAGCCCTCCTCTGGACCTGCTTGAGGTTGTCAACTTCCTTTTAAAATGGAGGAGCGCAGAACTGAACACAGTACTCCAGGTGGGGTCTGACCAGAGCAGAATAGAGTGGTACTATCACTTCCTTGATTTAACACTATGCTTCTGTTGATGCAACCAAGAATTGCATTGGCTTTCTTGGCCACCACATCACACTGCTGACTCATGTTCAATTTGTGGTCCACCCAGACTCCTAGATCCCTTTCACACATACCATTCTCCAGCCAGATGTCTCCCATCCTATATCTTTGCAATTCATTAGAAAAGACAATATAGGCAACAGCTAACTTGGGATCATTTTATATGAATCTATAGGTTCACATAGACTTTGTGTTTATACTGTAACTACTTATAACCTTGTGGCTTTAATGTAATGTTGTCTATTAATGCTTTAAGATGTCCCTCAATTCCTTGTTCTCAAATACTTATACTGGACTGTATATTATCCCTCATAACTGTAAGCCGCCTTGGGTCCTTTTCCAAGGAGGAAAGAAGGGTAAAAATACTCTAAAATAAAAATATTTTATTTTTCATCTTCATCTTCAATGATAAGCATGTTTGTTGCTTCCTAGAGGGCTTCTTTTTAAAATTTACATGTAGTAAGCAGCCTCTGTGAGACACTGGGCAGAATGACTGTGTAACATGAGCACTGTAGCAGTTTCCTTTGTGTCACAGAAAACTTTTGTTGATAATAATATCAAACTTTCCGTGGAATTTCTTCAAACTGTGAAAGAAAGAAAAGCCACACCTCACTTTCTCAAAGTTGTATGCATGCAAAGAGTTGTATTCTCCAGCAAAAACAAAAAAGTGCTATAGTTTCCTGGTTCTCCTTATATGGTTGTGGTATTTATAACTTTCCTTATCTAAGATTAAAGGAGTAAAACCCAAGTTGGTGTCCGTAGGACTTTAGTTTACAAACGAACATGTAATACCAGGTACATTTCCTGGGGGATGAATGATTAGGCAGCATCCTGCAAAAAGATAAAAGAGTTGGGGGGGGAAAGAGGGGAGATCCACTTGGAAGAAAACAAATGTGCAAAAATTAGAGGATACCAAGCTCTGAGAAAAATGTGGCACCTACTGACATAGTCTTTGCCTTACCTTTTAATGTTATTTATTCCAATGATGTTCATAATGAACAGAAGCATAATTTCCCTTTGGGAAAATTGGTGCGGTATATGAATTTAAAATTAAATAAATAAATCAATAAACAGCAAAATGATATTTCAGACTCATATTTTCCAGAAGACATGATATCTGCCACCATAAAGTGTAGTACTGTATACAAAATTCTGAGTCCCACTGATCCAGAAAATGCTGCCTCCTTTCCTTTGTATTTCCACAAGCACAGAAAGGACATGAAAGCCAAGATTTGCTTTCCATGGAATTCCTCTTCCTTTAGTTAGTTATGTGCTGTCAAGTCGCTTCTGAATTATCAAAGCCCTAATTGGATTTCCAAGATATGTGAGGTATATAATGAGTGTTTTTACCATCAAAAGAGAACCTAGTACACTATTGTATAGACCAGTGAACAGAGTGATGGATTAAGAGTCAGGAGACATTGGTTCAAATCCCTGCTTAGCCTGGAACTGAACATAGGATGTCCTGCATGAAACCATGTCCTCTGTCACTAAGGAGTGGTATGGGCCATTCTGACCTATGGGCCATCCTTTTTGAGTTCAAGTGTGAGGCACAGCTGATGGGAACTGGTTCTTGAGCAAACTTGAAACCTGGGTGGAACTACATGTTTGCAATCAGCAGCAGCAAAAGTATGTATAATGTCTTACCAACAAAGAGCCATGTACCCACTTGCACTACACAAGCGTCAGAAGTTCCTAGGGTGAGTCTCTCTCTCTCTCTCTCTCTCTCTCAGTTCATGGATTCCTCAAAGCCTTCCCATCCAAGGATCCAGAAAAATGTCTCTAAATATCTAAAAATCCATAGGTTTAGTGAATGATGTTACAGGGTTGAATTTAAAACAGTTATTAGCACAAGATCTGATATGATTACCAACGATAATTTAAGCACTACCCTGAAGGAAGCTGTCACTTTCTCAAAGATTATGATAAATCCCTCAAAACATATCTTGAAATTCAACAGTAAACTTCTCATGATCAAAAAGTTGCCTCCCTTTTTATTTAACCGTTTCTACAGGATTCAGACTAGAACCCTGCAAAGCTACAACTTGGATATCTGTTTCTCCTTGAGGAATTGTTAACTATCCTGTGCCTACAAGAAGCTGGACTAGATGGGCCTTTGGCCTGATCCAGCATGGCTCTTCTTATGTTCTTATGTTCTTATAATCTTACTGCATGGTTCTACATGCACAATAATACTCCATTGTGCAGGTGGTGGGCCTTTTTCAGAGTACGTGCAGGTAACATTCAGCACTATTTTGTGACCCTGGAAGACTAATTAAAAACAATTATGGCAATCTGTGGTTTTCCCACCATAATACCATAAATAACAGAACACTAACATTCTGTGCACTCTTAGTATGATACTACATATAGTAGTAAGAAGTAGTTATGATTCCCTCCTATAGGGCAAAATAGTGGCTTCATACACATAGCAATTTTTCAAGTGACAATTATTATTATGGTGTGTGTGTTGCCAGTTGGTACATGACATGGGTTCACCAAGAAAAATCCAACTACAGTACTGTACCAGATTTTTAAAATACAGATAATGGCCTTCCCATGTGACGATGTGGATTCCATTAATATGTTAATCTAATTAAAGTTTCATCTGCCTGAGTAACTCATTTTACATATTCTATAATTCACAGACAACTGCACTTTAGGTGCTGAGGCAGAAAACAAATACGTATTATGTCAATCAAAAAAGTATCAGTGATTCACTGAATTTCCTATAACTTGGAAAGTCAATGGTCTTTGGCTGCTTTTACACGATCCCTAAAATCCGAGGCAAAGGGCTCCCAGATCCGGAGCGTAACATTGTTTTCCCACCAGCTGCGGATTTTAAAAAAATTAAGTACGACCACGCCCACCTAAGCATGCCCCAGCACACTTTACAAGTACCTGGTCTCCGGAGGTAAAAAAATCATCTGATGTGGATTGTAAAGCTGTGGATGCCGGGCTCCCCTCGCCTTCTGTTTGTTTTTTTGTCCCCGCTGCCCCTTTAAGAGATAGGAATCCCTACAGGGCTGCTCAGGGCTGCTCAGAGGGCAGGCGGAGGTGAGCCTGCATTCTTTTATCCCTTTTTTTTCTCCCTCCCCTCACTGCAAACAGGAACAATGGAGTGTGGAGGGGTGGGAACACAGGAAGAGGGACAAACCCCCACGATCTCTGGTCCGAATTTAAATTGCCAGCAGATTTTAGAGGTCGTGTAAAACCGCCCTTTGTTACTCATTGTAGTGTTTAGTATGTAATTTGCTCCTCTGTTACAGTGTTGGAAAAGTGACTAGTCCCATTACTTGCTGTGTTTCTTGATTCATGGCAATCTTATGAGATAGGCTCATAAGATAAACAATGACCTGTTCATCTTATGAGCCTATTTCAGACCAGGATAGCAAGAGGTCAAAGTGAACTATAAAATGGAGGACTCTCAATTAGCTTTCTTCAGACTAACAAAGCTGTTTCGATGAGCAGCAAAACATTTCAATCTCTCACGAAAAATAAGTCCAGTTGCCATGATTCAATTTCCAGATATTTTTTAGAAACATCGGTGTAGAACTTGTAAAATTTGGTTCAAAGTACAGGTATTTGTAATAATACATATTAAATGCACTTTAAATGCTATTTTAAAACTATTTCCACAATGTTGCTTGATACACAAATAAACTCACATTGTTCCCACATTGAGAATTACAATTCTGATGTACCCATATAAAAAATAAATTCTTGCAAATAACTGTTTCTTGTGGCAATTACTTATAAGATCTGTAATTCTCATTCTCCAGGTAATTTCTAATCTCTCTGGTTTGACGATATGGCACTGTGTATTTCCTACCTCAGTGTTTTTCAACCACTGTTCCGTGGCACACTTGTGTGCCGCGGGATGTTGCCTGGTGTGCCGTGGGGAAAATGTTTGACCCCACCCTCGGCCAGCAGGTGTGCCGCGCTCCTCAGGGGGACACCCTCCACTTTTTTAAATCTCTCTCCCTTTTTATTTTTAAAAGCCCCTTTGGCTGCTTCCCTCCCTCCTAAGGACGGAAGGAGCTGAAGTTTGGCGCGCGCAGCGGGGATCGGGGTGGTGGTGGTGGTGGTGGTTGCAGCAGCAGCAGCAGCGGCGGCGGCGGGAAAGGTGGCTTCTTGGCCGGGCCGGGGGGGGCGGATGGTGCCGGCCGCGCATGTGGCGCCCAGAGTGAGCCCGCCGTGAGTTTGGGGCTTGCCCAATCGCGACCGGCACCGGTGGAGTGGAGTTCGCCCGCAGTGCCGTGCAAAGGAGGAGGAGGAGGGCTGAGGAGGAGCATAGGTGAAGTTTGTGTGTATCTCTCTCTCTCTCTCTCTTTGGAGTGGGAGGGGCAGGGTCCTTTTTAATTGGCATTAATGCTTCCCTTCCAAGACACCGGGGGTGTTGGGGGTGGCGGCAACGGGCGGCTGCCTGGGACATCATGCTCGGGGATGGGTGGCCGGAGTGAGCAACCAGAGGAGGAGCGGGTTTGATCGAAAGCAGGAAGAGAGTAAGTCGGGTTGCAAGGCAAGGGAGACTTGGGTGTGAGTGGGGAGCGGGGGGGAGAGAGAGAGACCCGCCAGCTCTTGCTTCTCTCCCCCCCCCCAGCCAGCATCTGTCAGGTTGCAAGGCCTTTTTAACGAGCTGGAAAAAAGGCGGCGTTGCGCATGGCGCACGTGTTTGTATGGGGGGGGGGGAATTTGGCATTTTAACATTTTCTAATGGTGGTGTGCCTCGTGATTTTTTTTCATGAAACAAGTGTGCCTTTGCCCAAAAAAGGTTGAAAAACACTGTCCTACCTCTCTCACAAGCACCCACTGTTTTAAAGACAAGGACACATGCTACGTGAAGTCAAGAAACAAATACATAGTCTTAGAATTTACTGAATTGGGACTGGATTAAACACAGTGACAGCCACTGCTCAAGCATAAAAAACAGCCATTATCAACATATGGACCTTTGTTTGTCTTGTTTTGTTCTCTTGGTTTCGTTTTGTTTATTTTAAATTATTTTTCTTTTTTCTTCAATGATTTAAGTTTACAGTGTTATGTTACACTTTCCAAAATTAAATATAAAAAATTATTTTAAAAATATGGACAGGAAAATAGTAAAGAGTGCCAAGAATGAGGTAAACCTGAATGTGTATTTTATTATGCTTGCATTTTTATTTATTTATGATTTCTGTGTTGTTTTTGTATTGGGGTTCGATTGTTGGGTAGCTATGTTGGTGATGTGTTGTACACCGCCCAGA